>LPNX010505193.1:223615-368581 GCA_001517045.1 Pseudotsuga menziesii
GCAAATTCAACAATAGAAGCAGAATATGTGGCTGCAGCTGAAGCAACGAAAGAAATAGTATGGCTCAGGGAGATACTTGAAGATTTGCAAGAAAAACAAGAGAACTCCACTCCATTGTTGGTCAACAATACTTCTGCAATCAAGCTGGCTAAGAATCCTAGATTCCATGATCGAACCAAACACATCAACACAAAGTATCATTTGATTCGACATCATGTAGAGGCCAAGACAGTCCATCTTCGACATTGTTCCACAAATGATCAAGTTGCAGACATCTTCACCAAAGCGCTTGGACGAGAAAAGTTTGAAAGATTCAGAAACATGCTCGGACATACGAACACCCCTTCGGATTAAGAGGGGGATTTAGAATAATCCGTCAGGATTATTGTAAATAAATAATAAATAGGAATATGAATAGATAGGAAGGCGAAAAGGCTGGTAATCAACCGCCTCATGAAATGTATAAATATTTGATATGTTAATGGAATAGAATCGAATCGGGAGTTATACCCAACAATAATTATGTGCTTACACACTCTTAATAGACTAACATAGTTAACATGTCAGATTTAGTAAAAGTAAAAAAAAAATTACCCCATTTTCCTAGAATTTACATTGAGGAATTTCGGGCACGTTACAATTACCCAGTTTTAGACAACGTATCAGACATAGACATAGTTAAAAGGTTCAAATTCAAAAATAGGCAGAGACATAAACAGACTTGACAATTATTTCATAAAAACCTAAAACGATAAGTCGTTTCTGCAGATGATGAGAGGATGCTTAAGGACAAGGGGGTTTTACTTGATGATGGGGAATCCCCATCTTTCCTCCTGCAAATGGATGTACATGTTGGTGGCTGCTGATGTTGTTCCTACTTCTAGCCATCCATGTTCTTTAAATGTTTGAAGAGAGTCTCCACTGTCGAAGGGATGGGGAAAGTTGTATTAATCTTGTCTATTGATCTAGGAACAAAGAATCAATCTCATCAAAGATTAATCAATAAATAAATCATGAAATGGTGTAATCGGTCTACAGGAATAGTAACCCATATTTATTCACATAAATAATGAATGATTACAATTACAATGTCATGCTACAAGCATGAATGAAGACACAATTCGAATTCCTTAGGACGTCATTCAAATTGAATGAGTGAGTCTAGCTTAACTAATTGTAAGCCATGCTTCACACTCAGTTAACCACTGATTAAAACCCTAATTGACTCACCTAAACCCTAACTGAAGTTGGAGTGCAATAAATGACTGAGTCTCAACTGAAACAGATCAGACACATGTCATAGCAAGCCAACCATCAAGTGCTAGTGATTCAATGACTTCAATGAACCCCGATGAGGTTAACTAAAGCTGAACTAAACATCAGAAGTTGGTGGAGGCACCCCTGTTGACTCTATTTCATTAATTAATCATTAAATAATCAATTAAATGAATGGATGCACCTTCACTGAGCTGTTTAGTTGATTGTAACCACCAGTTAGCGATTAGGTGCATTAATATCACTCATATCACCCCTGGAATGCTCCAGTTAGCCTCCCCAAATGTAGGAGAAGGCTAAGTTAGCCTCCTTGACTAAAGGTACGCATGGGAGTGACTGGATGGTGTCAATTAATGCTCCAGGTGTCAATTAATGCTCCACTGATGTCAATTAATGTTAATTATACTTAGGATAGTGGTTTAACTAGGCCAATTTGACCAAAAAGAGTGTGTATACTGGTAAATGTCTCCAACACCCCCCCTTAAGCTATACTCAGGAAGAGTTAGAAAACATAAATGCATAAAAATGTTAGGGCCCTGACAACTAAGGCCATAGGTCACCCTGTACAATGCTGAAATTGAAACAATGCTCAAAACAAAATAAGTGAGGAAAAGAGGGAAAACCCCGTGGGAAAACCCCCCCCCTCAAGCTGAACACTGAAAGTAGTCTGAATCACCCTGATGAACTCACCCCCAACAGTGAATGGAGGTAAGTGAACTTCTTTTCTGAAAATCACTTGGTGAAGATGTCTGCAATCTACTCCTCAGTCGGGCAGTATTGTAGAATGATGGTCCTATCATGCACTAGCTCCCTAATATAGTGCATGTGGATCTCTACATGGTTGGTCCTCTGCCTAATAACTGGATCCATGGATATCTTAATAGCACTTTGATTGTCACAAAAGAGTATAGTGGAAAAATTACTACCAAGATCAAACTCTGAAAGAATGCCTTGCAACCAAACTGCTTGGATGCAAGCATTCACCGCTGCTCGATACTCGGCCTCTGCTGAAGATAGTGCTATACAGCATGCTTTTTTCTTGACCAGAAAATGGGGCCACCACCAAACATGAATACATATTTGGAAGTAGAATTTCGATCAATAGAATCACCCGCCCAATCGGAATCTGTGTATCCAACTAGCTCTAGTTCGGAGTCTGCAGCATAGTGAATGCCATAGGTCTTGGTTCCCTGAATATACTGGAGGATCCTCTTGGCTGCCTTCGAATGAAGATCATGAGGCTGCTGCATGTATCTTGATACAACATTCATGGCATAACAAATATTAGGCTGAGAATGTGTCAAGTACAACAAGCTACCAATCAGTTGTCGATAGATAGTGCAGTCCATGGGAGGTGTGCTTTTTCCTTCTTCAAGGCTGATCCCTGAAAGGAAAGGGAATGGTGCAAGCCTACAATCATCCAGGTTAAACTTGACTAACAAGTATGAAATGTATTTGTATTTAGTGACCATAATCCCATCAGAATTTTAATCGATCCCCAAAAGTTGTTTTAGAAGCCCTAAATCACTCATTTCAAAGGCATTGTGGAGAGCAGTTTTGATGGCTGAAATGGAGGCAACTGTGCTACCTGTGATCAGTAATTCATCAAAATATAAAACAATGATAATTATATGACCATCATAATGCTATAAATATACATTTGGATCTGATCTACATCTCTAAAAATTTTGCGAGAGAAGGAAGGCATCCATCTTGGAATACCACTCTCTTGGGGCTTGTTTTAACCCGTATAGTGACTTCTTTAGCTTGAAAACCAAACATGGATCAGTGATGTAGCCCTCAGGATGCTTCATGAATATCTCCATGTAGAAATTCTGACTTAACATCCATGTGATGCACTTCCTAGTGCTTGGATGCTAAAATTGCCAAAACAAGGCGGATGGAGTCCATTTTTGCAACCAGTGCAAAGGTCTCATGGTAGTCCACTTTTTGGAAATGAGAGAAAAATTTTGACACCAGAATTTCCTTATATTTACAGGTTCTTACATCAATATAAAACTTGGTCTGAAACACCCACTTTCCTTGAACCAATTTCCTTCCCGGAGGAAGAGAAACTAGCTCCCAAGTAGTGTTTTTCTGAAGAGAATTCATCTCTTGATCCATGGAAACTTGCCATCTCGGATCCTTTCAAGCATGGTAGTAGGATTTTGGATCTGAACTAATCATCAAATAGCAAGTTTCAAAAATCAAATTATCAGGACAAGAGAGTGCAATACCTGCTCTTTGGAAATCGGACTGGGTTCTCCTTGGATCATCCGGATTTCCAATGTTTTCTCTTGCGGAGGAGAGTGTCTATCATGCCCATGTAGGAAGATGATTTTGCACTTCAAGTTATGATTAAGAATATGATGATTTCTACACACTGATATCAGAAATCATAGGATCCAAATCAAGTTCATCACCCCCAATTTCATCATCCAAATGTTCAGTAGAATAGGAAGGAAATTCATTAGTTTTCTCCTTCACTAGTTCCACCTCCTGAAGAGGCTCATCGAACTTGAAACTTCTCTTGATGATGATATGTTTGGTATTGATATCCAAAAGCTTGAAACCTTTAGATTCATTAGGATACCCAATAAAAATACATTCTATGCTTTGCGGTTGCAAAGCCCTTCTTTTATCAAGCGGAATTTGAGCCCATGCAGTGGACCCAAACACCCATAGGTTCGACACATCCGGTTTGTGTCCGTAGTATGATTCGAAAGGGGTTTTTGCTTTCATGAATGAGTGTGTCACCCTATTCTGAATGTATTATACAGCATGCATGGCCTCATCCCACAAATTTTCAGCAAGCTTCTTGGATTCCAACATGCAGGTGGTCATCTCCTTGAGAGACCGATTCTTCCTTTCCGCTACTCCGTTCTGCTGTGGAGTGTAGGGAATTGAATGTTGGACTTGAATACCACTTTGGGAGCATATGTACAGAAACTCATTACTGACATACTCCCCTCCATTATCAGATCTCAAGATCTTGATCTTAAGCCCAGAGGCATTTTCAATTAAGGCCTTCAATTCAGAAAAATTTTCACATACTTCTGATTTCTTTTTGAGAAAGGAAACCCATGTATACCTTGAAAAATCATCAATAAAAGTAAGGATATACCTTGATCCATTCATGGATGTGATAGGCATCGGACCATGGATATCAGAATGTATCAGCCCCAATATGCACGTAGCTTGGTTTGTCTTCCCCCGATTGAACTTGTGCTCAGGGTGTTTTCCAATCACACAGCCTTTGCGAATTCTTGTGGTTCCCTTTATGACCAGGAGGCCTTCAACCATGGAGTTTTTCTGTAATTTCTACAAATATTTGAAATTAAGATGGCCAAACCTCTCATGCCACAGCCTACTAACCTCATTTCCATGAGTTAGTAGAGCGGTGGGCTTTGCATCCGCAACAAAGTGAGAGAACTCATAGGATTTTGCATGATGGTTTGCAAGGACTTTAGAAATGAGTTTCTCGGATGCAATTTTTGTTATCTCAACATCATTTGGGTTGAAAGAGACTCTCTTAGGCAATCCTGTATGTGTCGTCTAATAGACACTAAGGAGATTTGATGCCAGAGACGGTACATACAAAACATTAGAAAAAAACCATTTTCAAGATCTATAGTACCTTGTCCTTCTGAAATGATGGTGGAGTCATCTCCCATGTGGATGGGGATGGATTTTCCAATCTCCAATGATGAAAAGGAGTCTTTCTTAGCCATCATGTGGTTCAAAGCTCTAGAGTCAATCAATAGTGATTTGGACTTTGAAGTGCTTTCCATGAGGGCATGAACTTTTTCATGTTGTGGTTCCCGATCTTGTTGATCTCTCCTCCGAAATCTTTCCGGAAGATTGATGTGATTTCTCTCAAGGAGAGAGGTAGCTTCATCAAGCTTATTCTTCATACAGGCATGTTCAGGGTGGAATCCCTTCCTGCAATAATAACACTTGAATTTTTCGTTGCCATGGTGCCCTTGTCCTTTGTTCTTCCTTGAGCCGGAAGACTCATCATGCTGCTGATTTTCAACTCTAGGTTTAGGAGCATCAAATTTAGCTTTTGGATTTTTCTGCTACTTTCCTTTACCCTTCAGATTTTTGGGCCCCGAGACATGAAGGGATTGATCACGGGAGGATCTGATGATCCCCATCTAGACAAGCTTGTCATGTTCACATGTTAGGGACTCAATGAAGGCATTGAGTGTAGGCATCTTCTATCCATGAGTTGTGAGATTCCCTGCACGGAATGTAGAAAAAAAAACTAAATAATCAGCCCCGAGTTTGGAGAGTATGGCGAGGATGAGATGATCATCCTCCTTCTCCACTTTGCATTGCTTCAAGAGTAAAACAATATGCTTGAACTTTGTGAAGAAATCATTTAGAGTCTCGAAATTGGAGGGCTGAAGAGACATGAGTTCATTTTTAAGCTGGTAAACCCTCAAGTCATCATGCTTTCTATATAGAGTCTCCAATTTGTTCCATATTTATTTCGGAGTCTTTAATCCCGCAAGATGGAAGAGAAGGTCTCGAGAAATAGAGAGGCACAAGAGACTGAAGGCTTCATCCTTCTTGTTCAAGAATCTTGATTTTTCTATGGCGGATCCAAGCTCATATTCAGTTTCCATGGTGACTCTAAAAAGTCCTCTGGAGCGCAGCTGAATCTCCATATCACCTTTCCATTAGTGGAAATTGTATGGAGTCAAGAGATCTACTGAGGAGGCCATCTGGATGTGTTGGAGCGAATGCTTCACCTGTAGAAACCTGAAAATAAAAATAGAAAGGGCAATGTAAGGTCAGACAGCCTGCACATTTTAGGCTTTCATCACATCCAGCATATTCAATCAAGCAATCTTGATCAACAAGTTATTTACTTGGGCTATTAAGTGGTAAGCCTTGGCTTCTGGTGCAGTGCTGGATTTTTGAGCTATTGCTCAAATTTCATCCAGAAATCTGTCAAAAAGCCTGTTTTTGAGGGATAGAGCTTTGTCCCACTGTAAGCTCTGATACCATATTAATATTGTCTATTGATCTAGGAACAAAGAATCAATCTCATCAAAGATTAATCAACAACTAACTCATGAAATGGTGTAATCAGTCTACAAGAATAGTAGCTGCTCTGTATTCACATAAAGAATGAATGATTACAATTACATTGTCATGCTACAAGCATGAATTAAGAGACAATTTGAATTCCTTAGGAGGTCATTCGAATTGAATGAGTGAGTCTAGCTTAACTGACTATAAGCCATGCTTCACACTCAGTTAACCATTGATCAAACCCCTAATTGACTCACCTAAACCGTAACTGAAGTCGAAGTGCAATAAATGACTGAGTCTCAACTGAAAGAGATCAAACACATGTCATAGCAAGCCAACCATCAAGTGCTAGCACTTCAATGACTTCAATGAACCCCGATGAGGTTAACTGAAGCTAAACTGAACATCAAAATTTGGTGGAGGCGCCCCTGTTGACTCCAGTTCATTAATTAATCATTAAATAATCAACTAAATGAATGGAGGCGCCTTCATTGAGCTATTTAACTGATTGTAACCACCAGTTAGCAATTAGGTGCATTAATATCACTTAGATCACCCCCGGAGTGCTCCAGTTAGCCTCCCTGAATGTAGGAGAAGGATAAGTTAGCCTCCTTGACTGAAGGTAGGCATGGGTGTGACTGGATGATGTCAATTAATGCTCCACTGATGTCAATTAATGTCAATTATACTTAGGATAGTGGTTTAACTAGGCCAATTTGACCAAAAAGAGTGTGTATAGTGGTAAATGTCTCCAACAAGATGGTACCTGTGGAGCCATAATCATGTTGGCATCCCGCGATGTGCCTCATGTAATACTCCAACTGCTACCTCCCCTAAGATCTACATGCCCAGTGTTTCCAACCATTCCTTTCCAAGCAAACATGTTTTCCATAGCTATGAGTTGAGAATAAATTTCAGCCATTTTAGCTTTCATTGCGAGAATAGAGTCACAGGTGTCTAACCAGTTGCTAAGCATGTCTTCAAAAAGATTACATAACATATTTTTAACAAGACAATAGTGATTTACTTGGCTTCCACCCTGCCTAGAAGCTAGTCATTGGTTGAGGACCCACACCTCCCAGTATTCAACAAGGATGTGGACCTGAGGAGAGATATGCTTTTCATAATATTTAGTGACTTGTAGGCTACACCCATGTTAGGATTCGCCCTTTCCCGAGGTAGCGCGATGTGATGTTCCCCTCTATCGAGACATGATTTTCAGATAGAACCTTGGCAGAAGGAGAAGGAGAACACGATGGTCATTGGAACCTGCAAGCAGTTCACTGCAAAAATACCCCAACCAAACATAGGTGCCACCTTGAGGTGGAGGCAAAACCTCCAAGTAGTCAGTAAAGCCATAATTGCTGAGAGCCAAGTCTAACCTAGAAAAGATAGTAAAAAAAATTTCCATGGAGAAGATAACTCCCATACGTCAAGCCCATGCACCTACGCGCATTGAATATCCCTGCAATGCCATGAAAGCTTAGGAGGAGGACAGGGTGTCTCCACCCTTCGTCGTCCACCCTTCATCCCAGGCATGGAAATGAGTTACAGATCTTCTCCCACATGTGAGAAATGTCGAGAGGTCTTGGAGGTTATGATAACTGGGTTGATGGACGTGTAGGACGCATGCTCATCACCACACAAAGGGTGCACAGACTGAGGCATTGCATGCTAATGATATGTTGAGTTATCACCCGCATCTGGGATAGTAATAGTATTGTTAGAACTAGTGTAGTTTGAATTGTTTTATTAAGAAAATGAACCTTCAAGTAGTAAGAATTATACAGTTAGCAACTGGAACTAAAATAAAATTCACATAAATAATAAGATAATGTATTTTGGAAATTAATGGTTTAAATATTTTAGCATATTTGAATCTTATCCCCTTAGGCTATTACTATGTTTTGATTGCTATATACTAGTTGACTACACGCTGAGTTATCTTGGATTGCTAGAATAATACTTACACATGTCTATATGAGGAAGGAAATAGAGTAATAGCTAAAATAATACATATACTGATATCTTTAAGACTATAACATACTAGAAGTACCATGAATATCTCCCTAGGTACACTTTACATTTTTTTCAAAATTCAAGTACACCAATCTTGTTAGTCCCATTGGATAGTCAACCTTAAAGATTATAAGTTTGCGAAAACAACCACTGTACTAAAAAGACATATAAATTTTTAACACTTAGAGGTTTCATATGTTAACAAAAGGGAGGGTTTTGAATTCAATCATACATCTTATGTATATTTTATAATTTCCAATCTAATCCTTCATTATTAGTCATTGTTCAACCTTCAAGTACTCTACACACAGAGGAATTAGAAGGTGCTTTCATAACATTGAATACTATAATAATAAACATGCATTATATTAGTCATATAATGATCCTTTGAATGAAATGACAATTACATATTAGACCATGTTTTTCTTTTACAATTCACACACCCTGTAACATGAAACTATTTATGTACTCGATTCATCTAGGCACACATCGTTGGAGATGAATTATGAGTCTTCCCATTCAGTTGATGAACACACAACAATGTTATATGATTTTAGAACTAATTTATATATATACAACCTGATTTCACTATACTTTTCATTCGAGGGTTATTCCAATTCCTTTCCACCAACTGGAACACTTCCTTTGCAACCACAACTTTGAAAATCATGTTAATTCAATGTACATAGTAGTGCTATAAATAAATTATAACTATAACAATGAAATATATATAACAAAATTGAAACATAATGAACCATTTACATAAACAAATTTAAATGATACTACTCAAATATTAAATTAGGACTTGTGCAACTGAAAACATGCCTAAGACTTTCCTTTCAACCCTTGTCTCTAATTGGAGTAGGTTTTTCCTTCTAGAGCCACCCCGATATGGGAGATGAATCCACTAAGGTAAGGCTTAAATTTCCAATACTATTTAGGTTTTAAAACAAGCTAGGAACACAATTTAACCTTTAATCCAAATGCAATCCATACATATCAAGTAAATCACCGGTTCTTGTTAATTTAAGTGACTGTGCACAATAGGAAAAGAGATGCAACGATTTGATTCCCCTTACCAATACCAATACAGGAGTTCATGATCAAGGTCCAGATCTATCCACACATACGGTGGAAACATGCTCTATAACATATAATTAATCAATGTGGTCTTGGACATACATACAACAATCATTCTATAAATCTGATACAGAAAAATCGTAATCAAGTTCAAATATTTTGAATCGCATTCTTGGGACTAAAGTTGATACTGGAGATCAAGCTTGGATCTATCCAATCACACACATATAAGGTATATTAAATTAAATCGTAGGCTTGGATCCAAATCAAATGCTAGATCATTCAAATCATAGGCATATGCAGACATTGGAAAACACAGGAAACATTCATGTCTAGATCTATTCAAATTGGATCCAAATCCAAACGAATGAGACATTTAACTCTCAAGAATATGTAGGCACTAGAAACAATCATTGTTTAGATCTATTCACAATGGATCCAAATCCAAACACATGAGACTTTAAACCTCGAGCATATACATACACTAGAAAATACATGAAACATTCATGTCTAGATCTATTCAAATTGGATCCAAATCCAAATGCAAGAGACATGTAATCTCATAAATATGTAGACATTGAATATGTAAATATCTATTCAGACCCCAGTGATTGCATAACAATTCGATATTTACAATACAGACGTTGGATCTATTCTTTGTAGCAACATATATCGAAACTGTATCCCTGGAATCACAGACATTGAGTTTGTTATATATATTCATAACCTAGTGATTCAGTATTTACAATGCAACCTGGATCTATACTTCGTAACAATATAAATTAGATATATATACTCAAAAACATAGAGGCTGGATCTATAAACATTAAGACCCTAGCGATTGTGTATTCACAATGCGACCTGGATCTATACTTCGTAACAACATAAATTAGATATGCACACTAAAAAACACAGAGGCTGGATTTATAAACATTTGGACCCTAGAGATTCTATATTCACAATGTGACCTGGACATATACTTCATAAAAATATAAATTCGATATGTACACTAAAAAGCATAGAGGATGGATCTATAAACATTCATACCCTAGCAATTTCATATCAATTCTCATATCTACAATGTATTCATTGGTAAAAAGAAACCTCTTACTAGATCATGGATCTATACCACCTTGTACGCAGATAATGGGATTATATCCCCAACTAATATGATCGCAGATGATCTAAAACTTGGTTGCAGAATCTAATTCACATGCAATAGAGCGTTTTTCCTTTACGGAGTTTTGTGGAGGCATCTCATAGATATTAATGAACGATAGTAGGATCGGTCCACACCCTCCAGTAAAACACATATAGTTATATATAGAAATGAACTCCAGTACCCTGTTTCCCTCCCCAGATAAGTTCGTGAAGGATTTTAAATAGGGAAAAAATAACTGGTTAAAGGGGGCACATGGCGAAGGTGGGATTCCACGTTTCTTTTTAATTAAGAGGACAATTCTCCCATGATTCTTCCCACAATCCCACAACAACCTCAATAAAATAAAAAATATCTTTACTAAGCTAAGATAGTGATTATCAAAGGTAGAGATCTATTTTCACAGTATCCCAAAAAGAATGCTAATAAAGGGAAAATACCCTTTTTCTCATGTTCGTTAGTATATAAGGATAGTATTTTCCTTGGAAATGTAATTCTATACTAGTCAACAGGTAAATGGATTCTCATTTGTCATTATAAGGGAATACTCTTATCCAAAGGTAGTTCTTTTCATTCATTAGTTTATATAAAGGATTCTCAATATATATACACCTTTCGTACATGTATTTATGAGTTTTTTTACTCATTAGTTTATATAAAAAATTATCATTATATATACACCTTTGTACATGTATTTATGATTCTTTTCATTAATTAGTTTATATAAAGTATTCTCAATATATATACACCTTTGTACATGTATTTATGTATTTCACAGTAGTTTGTATCTATAAGTCACTTCACTTAATGTATTAAAAGTACTTGCTTCGCACTTTTGCAAGAATAATTTATATAGATAAACCTTTACGAAAAAATATCATTGATTGTATTTTCTTCAAGAGAAACATTTAAGATTCTTATTAAAATTTCTAGGGAGGTCTCCTTGGCACTTGATGCCATAATTAAGTATTACGTAATAAATATCTTTGCTCTGATACCAAACAGAGGATCATAAAGAACCACTCTTTGTTAACCAAGTAATCAGCCTATTCACTACTTACTTCAACTTAGGATGACACCTGAGGGATTAGGTTGTCAAGGGAATCATTATTCTTATTCGATTTTCGAAGGATCCACTCATCGTTTTAACTTCCCTCCTAGTGGATTGATCCCTAATCGTTCTTTAGTCATGCCATGTTTTCAGCCTCCTAACCCTATCCATTGCATCCATAATTTTTATAAGGTTAGAATGAGTACTTACATTTATGTGTAGTTACAGTTTGTGTTTTCGGGTCGAGGAGGAAAATGGATGTTACATCCTTTCCTCCATAGAACTAACATTGTCCTTGGTGTTTCACATTCGTTAAATCCTCGAATTCTTCGCTCTTCAGGTTCTCATTGCTTGCTTCTGCATCTTTTGTTATATCCTTCAACTTTATTTTCCTTTAATCTATTCTCTGCAAGATATCACAAGGTCTACCTAGAATATCATCATAATCAAACATACATCTACTGTGAATAGAAGTATGCATAAGTAAAAAAAAATATTTTACCTGACCTTTTTAGAGTGTCACTCTTTATTGAAATTCCTTCAGGAGACAATCCTCTTAGCTCGACTTTCCATAACTACCTTAATCCTTTATATTATTAGGATTACATCAAGTGTTTTAGGTCAACAACCTGAAATATAAAACATACATCTGTATGTCTACTAATATCAACATCAATAGCATATGCATAAATCAAAATCAAACATTATATAATCTCATGATTCACAATGATTCTGTTACTCCTATTTATTCTATTTACCGATAGGTAAGCATATTACCTCATAGGAACGAATTTACTTAAAAAGCATATACCTTTTACAAGTATTATTTTTTGTAAGCTCCTTTCTGGATTCTCTTGGATTTATTTCATCCAAGAAAACATTCCAAGTGTTAAAAATACTATGAGTACTAATATAAGCTACCCAACACGAGGAAGATACCATTCTTCGGGTATATCTCCTACCTATGCTATTCCGGGTGCTTCACCAAAAAAGTACAATAGCATATAAAATGAAGTGATTTTGGGATATCTCGTCAAATGGAATTTAAAGAGAATTTATGGCATGGTAAAAAAAAGAGCCTTCCCCTATTACTAATTAAAAGTATATTTATAATTCAAGGTATCCCCCTATTACCTAGTCAAAAGTGTCGATAAGAGGCATTATAAGGTCATTAGAGAAGATGTTTCAATAAATTCAAACATCTTCTTTAATGACCTTATAATGCCTCTTATCAACACTTTTGACTAAGTAATAGGGAGATACCTTAAATTAGAAATATAATTTTTAATTAGTAATAGGGGAAGGCTCTATTTTTTACCATGCCATAAACGCTCTTTAAATCCCATTTGAGGAGATATCCCAAAATCACTTCATTTATATGCTATTGTACTTTTTTATGTGGATGATATCATATTTGGGAGCAATCTTCAAATCCTAAGTGTATATTTTTCCTCTGAAATGAAGAAAGAATTCAAAATATTAATATTGGGTGAATTGACATTCTTCTTGGGATTACAAGTCTACCAAACAGACAAAGGAATTCTCATATCTCAAACTAAGTACATCAAAGATATGTTGAAAAAGTTTAAAATAGAAGATTCCAAACCTATTAGTACTCCTATGGTCACTGCTTGCAAGTTAAGTAAGGATGATGAATCTCTGGAAGAAGATCATACCATGTTTAGATCCACGATTGGCAGTATGCTATATGTGACAACCACAAGACCAGATGTGATGCAAGCTATTGGATTGGTAGTTAGATTCCAATCATCTCCTAAAGAAACACATGTAAAAACTATAAAAAGGATTTTCAAATATGTAAAAGGTACTATGGAGTATGTTTTATGGTATCCGAAAGGACAAGACTTTACCTTGGAGGCGTTTACTGATGCATAATGGGAAGGAAGTGTTGATGATCGAAAGAGTACTAGTGGAGCATCATTTTTCCTAGGAAATTGTTTAGTATCATGGTCAAGTAAAACCCAATCCTCCATTTCACTCTCTACAACAGAAGCATAATATATTGTTGTTGCCTTATGTTGCACTCAGATTATTTGGATGAGACAAACCCTAGAAGATATACTTGTAAAATATGAACATCCAATAGTGATCAAATGTGATAACACTAGTGCTATAAATATGTCTAAAAATCCTATCACAAATTCTAAGACAAAACATATTCCAATCAAGTATCACTATCTAAGAGAACAGGTATCTCAAAAAGCTGTCAAATTAGAATACATTAACAAAAAAGAACAGATTGTTGACATTTTCACCAAACCACTACCTAAGGAAGTCTTTGAGCATCTTAGACATAAAATGGGAGTAATTTCGTTACAAAAGTACTAAGAAGAGAACTCTCAATCTCAGGGGGAGAATTGCCACTCCAACAAAAACTGGATTTAGCGTTAGATTTAGCGCCGGATTTTAGTGTAATTTTTTCCCAATTTTGGTGAACAATTTGGCGCTAAACCTGGCACTATTGTACAATTTCATAAAATGCCATCCATTGCATCTTTTTTCCCATCCTTTTTAACGTCCATTTTTGTCTCCATTTTTGTGCCCAATTTTTTGCATCTTTTGTTACGCCCTTATTTGCGCCCAATTTTGCATCTTTTTTTGTGTCCTTTGTTACATCCTTGTTTGCACCTAGTTTGATGCTTAGTTCTGCATCCAATGTTGCGTCTTATTTTGCTCCTAGTTTTTCATTGAGTCATGCACCATGTTTTGCATCAAATTATGTGTCCAATTTTGCATCTGGCGTTACATCTAGCTTTGCATCCAATTTTGGGCCCAATACTGCGTCTTGTTTTGAATCCAATTTTACTTATAATGTTGCATCCCCTTTTGCATCTAATTTGCATCTTGTTTTACATCTTTTTCTGTATGCATGTTTGTGCTTGATGTTTCATCTCGTTTTACGTTGTATTTTGCATCTAAGTTTGCACCTAGTGTTGCATCCTAGTTGATGTCTTTTTTTGCATCTATGTTTGAGTCCAATGTTGCACCTAGTGTTGTGACTGGTTTTGCAACCACGTTTGTATCTAATATTGCATCCAATTTTGTGTCCAATGTTTCATCCCATCTTGCATTCAATATTACGTCTAGTTTTACATCCAATGTTTCGTCCCATCTTGCATCCAATATTGTGTCTCGTTTTAAGTTTTTGTTTGCACCAAGTGTTGCCTCCAGTTTTGCACCTGGTGTTATGCATGGTTTTATGTCCATCGATACACCATATTTTGTGCCCAATTTAATGTCCAATTTTACGTCTAGTTAGGAGTCCAGTTTTGCATCTACTGATGCATCTAGTTTTGGGCCTAGTATTGCATCTAGTTTTGAGTCATTAATTGTGTCTAGTGTTGAGTCTTTTTTTGCATCCAATTTTGCAATTAGTGTAACATCCATTTTTGTGCCCACATTTGCGTCTGACATAAGGTCCACTTTTGCATCTACTTTTGTGTTTTGTGTGACGTCTACTTTTACATCATCTTTTGCATTTAGTGTTGCGTTTAATATTGCATCAATATTGCACTACTACATTTTTTACCTTTAGAAATACATTTCAATATCATTAGGGCATGGAGGAATCAAACCACCGACCTCCTTCTTATAAGGCAGGTGCTCTTCCATTGAGCTAGAACCCTTTAAGAATCGGGAAGATGAGCAATATTAACACATTAAATTTCATCATTGTCCCTGAAATATTGATTCACCTTTATTGTTTTGTGTATAATTTGTCATGTGTTTTTCCTATCATGCCTATTGACATACATTTAAATATTATTATGTTTTCTCATCCAGAACCAACACATTTGAAATAGAAAGATTCTAAACACTTGGATATGGAAACTATTAATTTCCATTCTGATAGATTGCACATCCACCTTGGTTTTCCTACAACAATGCCTACATATGCAATACTATGTTACCAAAAATAAGAAATGAGAAATACAAAAAGAAAAGGGAATGGTACATGAAATAGGTTTTGGAGGTTTCACATAGAAGAAACAAGGAGAGAGAGAAAACAACACTAATGGTGAAGAAGAGCACGGAAATCACAGAGCCTAGATACAGTAAAAATGTAGTCTGGGTTGTCAATGAGTCTTGATTTGTGGGTCAAGTAGGTTTACTTACTTGGTAAAACTTGTTGTAAACAAGAGCTTGGTTAGTTTGAACTTTGTATTCCAAGAGGTATTTAATACAACCAAAAAATCCTAGCAAGTCCTCTTCAATAAGGCCTAAATATTTGATAATTAGGGTTAGTCTTCCAACCAAAACAATTTTTTTTTTTATAGAATTCCCACTACTTTACACAAAGAAATTTGGAAAATTAGGACCACTTGACAAACTACAATGGATGATCAATGATCAACAAAGCAGGACTGAGACCTAAATCATGTATATAAAAAATACAAATGAATTAAAATGGAACTAGGAAGAGGCTAATCAAATGCCAAGATAACATAGAAAAAATGAAAATTTATCATGAAATTACACAAAACAATCTGGTTGTCCATACCTTCAATTGCAATTTGTGTTATGGGTATGGAATAGAGCCAGGATTGAAGTAAAATTCAATTTCCCGAAGAATTGAAATTTTGGTGCTTGAAAAGGGGGAGAAGATGACAAACTAGTTAAAAGGGATTGTGCCCCACACTTTCACAGCCACAACAATAATATCCATCACTATCAGAAAACTCTTTTATTCTAGGTTCTCATGGCCGATAGAGAGGGTTCCCCCAAAGGGACCATATCATATGCAAACAATAGTAGTGAAGTTAGGACATGGTGTAAAAAGAAACCATTACCAGCATGGGTGTTTTTCTAGAGGTGTATCTCTTTTTTCTAGTCCATCGGATTAAATCCAAACTGCATCAATGTAAATCTGAAATAATTTCAGGGATAGTGGGTAGCCTTGGTTAACCCAATTAGTGCTCCAAATGAAGTGAGAAAACCTCAAAGATGTGGGAAGTTGTCATATAACTATCATAGAGCCTCATAATAGCAACACTGACGTTCTATTCAACAATGATACTATGAAGTTCTCATGATTCATTTCCTAGTTAAAGTTTCTTTAAAGTCTTCATGCTTTGTCTGATTATCCATTTCACCTATTTGAAGGTATGCAATATATTTGTTGATTTTCACAGGTTAGATCAGTGTTAATACAAGTACTAAAATTCAATACATGAACATATAAATAATTGAGATAAAATTCAAACTGTAATAAAATGTAACAACATAACTTCCATTTCTTTCAACTTAACGATTTGCTGGTCACTGCGTTAACTTAACGCTCTGCTAGTCACTGCGTTAAAGCTGATCATTGAAATGTTTCATCAACTATCATGTACAAAAAAAAATAAATAACACGTGTAGTAAACTAAATCTCAAGTAAACTACAGAAGATAAAGAATCTTAACCATTGTTGGATCCGCCTTATACTCAGTCAGTTCTGAGTTTGATCTTGTCACTGAAAGGACAAGTCAAACTAGTTGAACCATATACGTACCTTGAGAGAGAGAGGGAGTAAACAAACCTTAGTTTATTCAATCAATTTAGCAGTGCAGTCAAGGAGAAACACACAGATGCACTTAGAGTGAAAGATGTACAATCAAGCACTCTACCATCAGATTCACGATGAACAAATTCCCGAAACCAGTCAGGGTGGATCAAATAGAAAAACTAAGCCTATGTGGAGAATAGATCGCAGTAAACCCCATGCAAAATAACATAGAGGTAAAAGCTGCAGACTACTGTGGAGAAAGAAAAACACAGCCCAGACCGAGTAATCCAGGCAGATCGGTGAAGACCAGACAGAGAGATTAGTGAAGACCAGGCAGAGTGATCCCGAGAATACAAGCCCATGAAGGTAAGCCAAGCCATGAAATCCAAACCAGCAATCAAAATCGAAGCCTGTGAAGGTAAGCCAAGCTATGAGAAAAATCACACAGTCAGCCGACAGGGAAAGCCCCTCAAATAAAATGCAAATAATAGGCAGCCAGCAGAGAGAGTCCCACAAATAAAATGCAAACAATAGACAGTCGGCAGAGAGAGCCCCACAAATAAAATGCAGACAGCCACCAAAAAATAATAACACGGGAAGGTATATCAATGAAGACCAGACCGAGAAGGATATCGGTGAAGATCAGACCGAGAAGGAGATCGGTGACGACCAGACCGAGAAAGAGATCAGTGATGACCAGACCGAGGAATTAATCCCATGAGATCAAGCCTGCGAATATAAGCCAAACCAAAAATCAGAATCTAAGCCCGTGAAAAATAAAAAATCAGAATCCAAGCCCATGGAGAAAGCCGTGCTGAGAAAATTTCCTCCAGGTTCCTTTCAGAGAGTTTTAGAGCACCTCATAAAGTTGGAGATAGATTCAATTTTGCAGATTGTTAAACATTTTCATTTAAAAGAGCTTCATCCATTATGTGAAGATAAGTATATTTATGATACCAAAGCCCTTAAAATAGAATTGGGTATAGATTGGTGGTCTGACTCAGATGACAAAGACTCACAGCTGCAGCAGAAAAGACACTAGAAATCTTGAGCCATGCAAATAGGGCCTCTTGTCTTGCAGATTTTCAGTTGAATGCATTAAAAGCATAGATGACTGTGTTAACTTTGTCAATGTTTGACAAAAAAATTGTAAGTTCATTCATGCTTGAGAGCTATCATACTTATCCAAAACAATTTATGTGCTTGTTATGTTTCTAGACCATAAGAATACCTACTTTCCTTGTTTCTGTTTTATAACCTTTCTGGATAAGTTTGTTTTGGTACTTATATTTTTGTTTGCAGTACCTCATATCATTTCTTGTTGAACAGGGGACAGATTTAGGTTCAATAACTCTAAATGCATCCTTCTCAGAAGAATCGATAGGGTTGTGTTTTGAAGAGCTTTGCAATTATCTATTGACATCAATGCAGTTGTTAGGCCCTATTGGTGATCCAACAAATTACATGCTAAATTTTCTCATAACACAGGCCCAAATTTTGCTTATTTTTGTGAGGTGGATGTGCAGTCGTATAATGTCAACAACAAAGAGAATGCATGCTTGGCCACTCTATGCAAAAGTGATCAGAATAGTGATCACAAGCCTAAAATTATTGATGGATATAAAACCATTTATTCCAGACAGACTTGAAACAATGCTTAGATGTATCCTGGCAGTGCTTCTAACATCATTAGACTTTATTCATTCTCAAAATAAAGAGTCCGAGAAAAGTAGAGAATCAAAGACAGATATGCAGAATGTGGCAGATATGTCTTTTCTGATGTTTCTCTTATGAGTTTGGGATTTCTACTTGTTCTTTGCAGTTGTGTTGAAAACAACAATGTTGCAAACCTATCTTTAGCTGTAATTGATACACTCTTAAAAGGTTTCCTGGAACCTAATACTTGGTTTCCTGTTTTGCAAAACCATTTTCCTATGCAGTGTGTAATTGGTCGGATTCAACATGATAGTTGGAGAGATTCAGCTGATGTAATCCTGAATTTCTATTTATCTTTAGCACGTGTGAGAGGAGGTGCTGAGATGTTGCAGTCTGCTGGTTTTTTTTCATGCTTGTCAACATTTAGTCACTTCCTACAAGATGAACTTTCATTAGGCTTGGGAAATAGAGAGGGTCCATTCTCTGTGTAGCATAACGGTAGATTGTGTGATGGGTTATGGGGTTTAGGGATAGCTGTTGTAACAGAAATGGTGAACTCTCTTGGAGAAAATGATGCTGGTACTTTAGTTATAGACAATGCATTGACCTACTTTTATTCTAAAACATATTATATCTTGTGTGCACTATATTCCTCGACCTTCCAGCCAATGCAATTGGTAGGAAGAGAACTAAACATCAAAGGCCCCAAAATTCTATCATCCCATTACAAGAAATAGAACATGCCATTACTCTTATGTTCCATCTTGTAAAGAACCGAGTGACATGGCTAAATGTTATGCAAGGTGTAGATTCAGAACTCCGGGAAACTTGTATACATCTACTAGCCTTTATTGCTAGAGAAGGTCTCATATGTACTCGAGATAATGCTAGGGAAAGTATGCTTTTGCGATTCCCTCCCCTTCAAAAGGAAGAGATAGCTACACATGAAAATCCTTCAATAATAAACAACAAAAATGGATGGTTTGATGTTTCAGCAAGGGGATCAATGGCTAGAAGAAGACAATGGCCAGCATTGCAACAACTTGCACTTGATCCTGGCATGAATATTGTGCCATTATATTTTGTTAAAGGTGAAGCTGAATGAAAAAATATTACTACTTCCTTTACAGAATACTCGGATTTGGTTGCCTTACAAGTGTACAGAATAACTTTTCATTGAGATATGTGGCCATTTTGTTGTGTTATCCACTTATCTTGTTATATGCGAAAGAGTTGATAAGTCTAGGTGATATTTCCAAGGAAAGCATGTCAAGTCAATTGCAATTCCTAGTAATTTTTGTAGGAGAGAGAGTTAGCGAGTCTAGGTGGTTTGTCTGAGGCAGGGAAATGAGGCCAACTATAATTCCTAGTGGTTTTTGCAGGAAAGCTAATGCATAGCACAAAAACATACTTATTTTATAAAATATTGAACCATGTAATGGAAAACTGGAATTTTGAATTAAAGCAGGAAAAGAGGAATAGGAAAGGGAAATTGGAGAAGTTTTAATGGTCATCCTAGGGTCTAAATGCTAAACTACATTCTATAGAAATAAAATTCTCAAGTTGCTTGATTATTTTTACTTACAGAAGGAAGAACAGAGTTGTTAAAATCCAAGCTAACCAAGTTGGACTTGTACAGAATCTAGATGCACACACATTTTATAGTGTTTCTATAAAAAAGAGTAACATTGTCCAGTCTGCAGACCATGATACAACATAGAAATTCGTAAAGAGAAACAACATACAGGTTTGGATTAAAAGTATAATTTGTAGACAGTAATCGCTTGGGCACAATGCTGTCTTAACTAACAAAAAAGGAAATGTGAGAGTTAGTTGACATATCATGTGTAAGAGTGCAGGAAACCTCATTTCATCTTTTCATCTCTTGCTTCTCTTTCTTCTTGAACAGTTTGAGATGGTTACGACCATTTTGGATGTCAACAAAGTGGCATTCAAAGCTAGGTAAAATACAAAGATATGAGTCATGACCTGTAAATGGAAATTGAAGTACCCCGATTTCAATTGCAATTCCTAGTAATTTTTGCAGGAGATAGAGTTAACGAGTCTAGGTGGTTTGTCTGAGGCAGGGAAATGAGGCCAACTGTAATTCCTGGTGGTTTTTGCAGGAAAGCTAATGCATAGCACAAAAAAATACTTATTTTATAAAAGACTGAACCATGTAATGGAAAACTGGCATTTGGAATTAAAGCAGGAAAAAAGGAATAGGCAAGGGAAATTGGAAAAGTTTTAAAGGTCATTCTAGGGTCTAAACGCTAAACTGAATTATATAGAAATAAAATTATCAAGTTGCTTGATTATGTTTACTTACAGAAAGAAGAATAGAGTTGGTTAAAATCCAAGCTAACCAAGTTGGACTTGAACAGAATCCAGATGCACACACATTTTAGTGTTTCTATAAAAAAGAGAAACATTGTCTAGTCTGCAGACCATGATACAACATAGAAATTCATAAAGAGAAACAACATACAGGTTTGGATTAAAAGTATAATTTGTAAACAGTGTTCACTTGGGCACAATGCTGTCTTGACTAACAAAAAAGGAAATGTGAGAGTTAGCTTACATATCATGTGTAAGAGTGCAGGAAACCTCATTTCATCTTTTCATCTCTTACTTCTCTTTCTTCTTGAACAGTTTGAGATAGTTACGACCATTTTGGATGTCAACAAAGTGGCACTCAAATCTAGGTAAACTAAAAAGATATGAGTCATGACCTGCAAATGAAAATTGAAGTACCCCGATTCAACAAAAGAAATCCCAATGGAAACAATGGAAACTGTTTTGGAACTTTTTATCTAAGACCAGTGGTATGGACGGTATGGTAGATTTAGTTGGCTCAAAATAGGAATCCCTTCCAATCTATGACAACACCCAGGAGTACCATCTCTTTGAGATGTCCTAAAGGATAAAATCAAAAGAAAAGAGACCAGTGTAAAATTTAAATTGCTTGCGGAAACTCCTAGTCAAAGAGAATGACATATAAACTTTAATTGTTGCTACATATTAAGACTATGGTGCTAATGATTTGGATGGCATTGCCTAAGTAAGACTAATGAAGCTGAAGATTCAATTTGTGTTGGAAATTCACCACGAGCTTGACATATTTGGAAACAGAGACACATGTTGCAAGCAAAGTTTTCATATGATACTATTTAATTATAATAAAAACAAGAGTCACATGCATCAATATAGAATTTGCAAATGTAGAAAATGGAAACTGAATTATTGCAGGAATTGTCATTGGCATTTGCAATGTGTCTATTTACTTCCTCAACCTTTCTGTCTTCATTTGAAGGGATGTTGCTCTATGTGCATATTTGCATTTAGTGTTTCTCCAGATCCGTAAATTTTTAAAGAGGCCAACTGCAATTAGTTGAAATTGGGTAAACTGAGAATGCAAGGATAATCAAAATGCAGCTTCCAAAAATCGATTTCAACTTTGTAAATGAAGTTGTAAATTGCAAATTCCAATTCTATGAAGATATTACAAACTTCCAGGTAGTCAGTGTGTAGCCGAACCAAGGAGCTAGGTAGTCCATGACACGAGCCAAGGAGCAATGCAAAAGAAAATAGTTGTGCTAAAAACAATTATTATAGCAGTTCATTGGGACATTTAGAGGGAATAGCAGCTCAAAACAAATATGAATTGCATTTCAATATTAAAAACATGTAAATGGCATCAAACTTAGTAGAACTAAGAACATGTTTTGAAATCGAACATGCATAGGAAAGAATGAAATATTAGAGAAACAAGCAGGACATGTTTTGAGACAAAGACAAATCAAGAATTTGCAAAGAGAACTAATTTCATGTCTTGATTTGATTTTTAAACAAGAGTTTCCTAAACGAATGGAGCCATGGTACAAGTAGTACATATTTTGAAATAGAGACAAGTAAGACTTTGCAAAGAGAACCAATTTTATTTCCTAATCTAATTTAGAAAAAAGAAAAAGAAAATCCATAATAACATCTTTGGAAACAAAGACACATGTTGCAAGCAAAGTTTTTGCAAGGAGAAATAATTTCATGTGTAAAAGACATGAACATAATTGCAATGAAAGACATGTTCTAAAATTGAATATGCATCTTTAAAAAAAGGAAAGAATGAAATTGGACACAGGTTGCACAAAAAGGTGAACATCTTTTCAAATAGAGATAGATTGCAAGGAATGACTTTGCAAAGAGCATCAATTCCATGTGTAAGTGGCATCACTCTTAGTCCAATAACATTTTTTTATAACATAAACAACTGCATAGATTTGACAAAGTTGTAATGACAAGGCACACAAATATAGTACAATTGAATGCACAATGTAAAGCATATGATGAGTAATAGAGTATATAAAGCCTGAAAGTGATATAAACATGGTTGTATATACAATGCTAAAACATAAACTGAAAATTTGGCATATCCAAATGGGTCTGTCAGTTCAAAAAAGAGATTCTAATGTAGTTGTAACCATGAATATCAGAATGAACAAAATTTATGTAGTGTCACTTTGCAAGATAAGAAATGTGCAAGGAGTGCCAAAAATTTGTTTGCTAGAGCGAAATTTGCAAAAAAGAAAGTGATTTGAAGCTAATCACTAGACAATATAGATTTCCATGACAATGTTGTATGCAGTTAGTGTAAAAATATCTCACAGGCAAAGTTTTCACAAGTGGAAAACTGTTGACAAGATCTTTCTTGTCTAGTTCCTTTCAAAGTTATTGCAGGTGTGGCAATTTCATTGTACAGTCCATTGTTCCATCCTCTGTCTCAAGAACAAACTCCAAGCAATGCTTGTATTTGTAGAGTGTGTTTTGTTTGTGACAAACTAAGCAATATGGAAATCTATCAAGCATTGGGTTGCTGCAAGCATTGCAAATTCTGTGGAATGGAAGCGAGAAGACATTCTTTGTTTTCAAATGGTTCCCTGTACATGCAAATTGCAGATGGACAACTTTATTTACACAAAATAAACAAATGATAAGAAAAATGACATGAATGCTGATAAAACAATTGCAAAATAATATATTTTGAATAAAATACATAAGGTTTTTAAACCATGTAAACATCTTTATATGATGTTAATGTACAGGAAAATAAATGGCATTGCATATATGTCAATAACAAATGTAAATTTAATGGGAAGGATCCAAGATATATGAATGTTGCAAGATATGCAAATGTTGCAAAGATCATCATAGCCAAATGCTATGGTGATTTATCAAGTAAGCCTCAGAAATATGAAAATTGAAACCGCCAGTTTCAAAAGTTTCCCAAAAGTGATCAAGCAAAGAGCCAACAAGGGTTGTTTGAACTGTTGTATGCAAGTTCACATTGTGGTGTTTCATGAAAATAAATAATTCTTTTTGCAAATTGGAATGTTGCAACATGTCAAAGTTAAGGTCACTAGTAATTACGATATGTTGATTCTGGTCAACGTTTTCCACTATGTTTTCAACAAATCTATAAAGCTCTGTAATTGGTGCATTTGGCACTGCAGATACATTTGACAATTTTACAATAGCTTTGTTAATTTGAAATTGGCAAGTATTTGCTTCTATACAATTTGTTGTATAGTTTTCTATAGTTTTCTATACAATTTGTTGTATAGTTATAAGGAGGGTCATGGCTTAGCTCCAAGTAGCCCTAGCAGGTCACAGCTCATTCTAGGAGCAATTTACAAGTCACGGCCCAACTTAGCACATAGATCATGGATCATTCAAGGAGTAGCACAAGATCACGGATTAGTCCAACAAAAAACTTTCACAACCCTAATATAACAGCTAGAAGGAGGTCATAGCTAAGTTTAGTATCCAACAAAATATCATGGATCAGTCCATCACAACAACGAAATTTGTTTTCTCACATAGTATTTTGGTAGATTACCTGCTTTGGGTTGGATTCGATGATAGGTGTATTCCTTTGAAAAAAGGAAATTAGCCTCATCCTGCCAATTTGAAGTCATATTGAACTTGTACATTCTACTTATCTCAGTCTTTAGAGAGTATAATCATTTTCATTATTTAGAGTAAAACCATTTTCTCTCTTTAGAGAGAAACCGCCTATGTGAAAAACCCTAACATATTTCAGAATTGAATGCCTCTTGAGTTTTGGCTTCAATATTGATACCATCATATTGGTGTCGAATCGCCCATCTATTCAACATACCCAACTGAGATCTCCAAGGGAGAAAAAGAGCTTACGAAATTGACATTTATGGGATCTCCAAGGCAGTGAAAGAACTTGTAAAATTGACATTTATGAGCAGGTATAAAGTTGTGATTCATCTAGATGATTAGAGAAATTTGATTAGAAAATTTAAATCAAAGTGAGTTTGCAAAAAAAATTATTCGCAAGCTGTCTCCTGAGAGATTCGAAATATCACGAGGAAACCATATGTACTTAGCAGCCACACACCTTAACCACTCGGATAGTCAACAGGAGGTCACGGCTTGCTTACTAAAGATAGCAGCAGCCCCTTAGACAACAACAGAGGTAACAACCCAATAAAATGAAGTACACAGTAAAATGTGAAACGTTGAGTTGAAAAACTGAGGCGGATAGCTTTCCAGTGACTAGGGGTTCAATCTAGAGGAATCTCAGATCATTTGCAAGAAAAGTCCTCTGAAAACAAATCACAGAACCCCAAAACTAATATTCATTAAATATTCAAAACCCCATTCATTTTCCCCAAAGAAAATAAGTTTTCCCTATGAGCTGCAAATTTAGTAATAGCTCCCTAGGTTCCCATATTGAAGCCAATTAGATGCAAATGTGCACAGTAATAAGATATAGAAATGCATATCGTTACAGATATCCGGACCCTAATAATTTTGACAGTTTTGTTTTCCCTACTAGTAATAACAATAAGTAACAAAGCCATGGAAGTAAAGCTTACCTTTGAACAGAAGGTGATTCCTATGTGTCCTAAAGCGCCTTTAAATTTAGCATATGGATTTGTGGTGTTCACAGAAGGAAGAGACTACAGCCGTATTATAGAGCTTAACCATGGAACAACCAAAATGGCCTTCCTTCTACGTTTTGTGTTATTCTAAGAATTCGTTTTAGAGGAATGTGAATGAAAAAGAGCACTCCGTTGACGAGGGTTTGAATTTCATTTCATATTTTCCCTTCCAACTAATTTTTTTGGACTATTTGAACTCTTATCTTGCCTATAACTGAATATTACTAAGAACTAGGCTATTGTTGTTAAAATGTGAAAAACTAGGCAGTTGCGCATCCTGCTGTTGCACAGAATAAGGGTAAGGAGTAGTTAATGATTGGGTAATCCTCCTATTTATTTCATAGGTAAATCATTATTAATCTCTTCTCTAATCTATTACTATTGGTGGGGTCAAAAATATATAACTCTAAAGATTCACAGATTCACAAATAGTAGGATTAGCACAAGTAATTAATCTTTTGTTTTAAGGGCAGGTTAAAAATCATGTGTTTAAAGTCATATTGATAGGATAAGAATTCACATATACAAAGAACAAGACAAATAATCTTGTGTTTATTAAGGAACGAGAGGGCAACAACAACGTTTTATTGAATTCTATTAAAAGAAATACACAAGAACAATGTTTTAATTAAAGGATTTAACTTTTAGTTTAAAAATATGTTTTTTATTAAGAATTTTAATTTTCCATTAAAATATAATAATAATTTTAGTTATATTATGTATTAATACATTAAATAATAAATTCAAGAAACTAACTAAATGTGGAGCCTAGAATCATTTCTCAAAGTTAATGCCAGGCTATATGTAATGCAACATACAAACTTTTGGAAGGTTAACATGTGTCAATGGTGTAATTGAAATTGTGAATTTTTTATTTTTAATTAAAATATATGCTTTTATTAAGAAGTTTAATTTCCAATTAAAATGTTGCTCTAGGGTGGAACAAAAAACAATATTAACAATGACACAAACAACTCAAAAGTAACATGTGTCAGCGTTATGCATCTGAAATACATTAAGTGATAAAATTAGGAAACAAACAAAAAGTGGAACCTAGAATCCTATCCAAGGGTTAATGTTAGGCCACATGTAATGCAACATACCAAATTTTTCAAGGTTAACATGTTGCATCAATGGTGTAATTGAAATTGTGGCATTTTATTCCAAAGGACTAGAATTAAAAGGCCGGATAAATATAATATGCCCTTTGTAGAGGAGATTCAATAAAAAATCAGAGAGACATATAAGAAATATATTATAAAAGTTTTAGGATAGAGATATAAGAAACAAACGGTGGATAGCTAACATTATAATAAAGCAAGCATGGATAAACATATCACTTTAGTATTTTTGGGTAAACATGTGGATATAAACATTGCCAAGTTCTTGAATACACGGGGATCCCTTTTTATGTCTAATATGCATTGCATACAACCACTTGGTTTCATATTATATGATAAATATATTTAAGAAAACATGGTGGAAGAAAGATGTAACAAATCCACTAGAGAAAGATAGCGAGGTTCCATCCACTAATAATCATTTAAAATGGAAACTATATAATATAAGTAAAGGTAGTGCTAGGAAGGCTCTTTCATATCCAACATGGTAGGGGAAACTAAAATCAATGTTGATGTTTGGAGAAACTCTTGTCATAGATTTAGATACTCAAGTGTGTTGAATAATGTAAAGTGGAAGGGGTTGTATCCCTAGTGAAAGGTGGTGACATCGTATTGAGTGTTATAGATCTAGATACATGTTAGAAATTTTAGTCCACTGCCTTTAATTCCTAAAGGCACATCTAAAAATATTAAAGGTTAAATAAGGATAGAGTTGTGAATAATTTTAATTTAGAGGGTAACTTCTACATGTTAGTTATGGGGTTATAGAGGACAAGATATATATGGATTTAAAACCGAAGCGAATAAAATAATGTAGAGAATACAATCAATTTTATAGAACATTGATCCATGAAGAGGGACAACAACAAAGAAGACCTTTTCTAACAGAAAGAGAGGGTCTCTAAGGGCTTGGATTTTGATTAAATGAAGGATCCCATCTCTCCTAGAGTAGGTCATAATTTGGAACTCAAACAAGCACAAGAGACAATGGCTAGGGAATTCCATCAAGGTAGACAAAGACTTATTTATGGGGTTCGTAGAGTAGGAACAACCTCTATAAAGGTGGTTCCACCATGAATATTATGTTAGTTAATATGCATGGCCTAGTGGGAGGGGAAAAGAAAATATCCCTTAAAATATTTATGGATATGGAAATACCATACATAATTATGTTCCACGAATCAATGGGGAGGGAGGAATTAGATGATATATGAATATAAAAAACATTTTAGTTGTTGTATTTGTAACTTTGAAAGATGTTATGGTGTATATTGTCATTGCATGTTGTTTTAACCCCATCGAAGATGTGTTTCCCTCCTTTCGATATGCCATTATTATGTATGGTCCTTAAGGTTCAACCTCTATTGTAAGTCGAGGAAGTAGTCCCCAGTTTGATATAATGAAATGTATTTTTGGAGTTTCCCTAGGTGAATTCAGCCCTGTTAAGTTATGCATGCTTTAAATTGTCAGACTATACCACTTGTTATGCATGATTTAAATGGTAACCATATCCCATATGCTTTAAATGATGACAATGGCAATGACCTAGATGACGATGATGAACTAAATTATAATGATGGTGATGACGTTGTTGATGATGATGGTAGTGGAAATGATGATGATCATCATCATCGTCGTCATTTTTATCATCATCATCATGACACTATATTCATCATTATTGGCACCATTATCACGATGATTATTATATTCATCATCGTCATCATTGCCATCATGATAATGATTATTAATATATTCATCATTGTCATGGTCATCATCAATACAATCATGGCCCATGAGCCTTATAAAAAAGTGTTTGTGTATAAGTGAATGAAAATTTATGTCCCCAAAAAATGGTCAAATACCCAATACACATTCATGTTATTCCAAACCTTAAACTAATGCCCACATCTAAGGAAAAGGATAAAATTTTAATGTACATGGTCTATGTAGTAGTATCAAACCCTAGCTCACATAACCCAGAGTCCTTTAAGGAATTTTTAAGGATTGCACCATGATCATTATCATCATCATTGCACCCATCATCATTGTTATATAACCATCATCATCATCATCATCATCATCATATAATCATTGTTGTCGTCATCATTTTCATCGCCGTCATCGTCATCATCCATGTCATTTTGATTCTCATTCTCATTTTCATCATCATTGTCATAGCCATCGTCATCTTCAACATCATTTCCATTATTAACATTACCATCTTGATCAACGTTGTCAATATCATTGTCATCATCATATAATCATATCATATTCATTCCCATCATCTTTTTCATCATCACCACCACCATCGTCATCATCATCATTGTGGATTCCATTGTCATTGTCACCATGTCTTGTGTAGTAGTATCGAACCTTGGGAATAACAATGATCCCTTAAAGCAATTGTTAAGAATTGCATCATTGGAATTATCAACATCGTCATCATTATCATCATTGTTGTCATATAATTATAATTATTATTGTCTTATAATTATCATTATTGTTGTCATATAATTACATTGTCATCATCGTCATCGATGACATTATCATTGTCATTGCCATCTTCATTGTCATCATCAAAACTTTCATCATCAAATAATAATATCATCATCATCATCACCACCACCACCACCACCACTATCATCATCATTGTCATTGCCATTTTTATCATTTTCATCATCATCATCATCACCACCTTGATCATCATTATCATTATCATTTTCATTTTCATCATCGTGGTCATTTCCATTGTTATCATCATTATCAACATCATCATCTTCATCATGATTATCGACATTGTCATCAATTATTCATCATTACCTTTGGAATAGGAAATATCATGTACTCAAAAGATGTGATTAGTGGAAAAGGGTCATGGAGGACACATATGATCTATGCACGAGAAATAACAACTTTATTTTTTAAGACGATCAACATCATCATCCTCATTGTATTCATCATCATCATCCAAAATGGATATTGTCAATCATTATGATCCAATATTAATACATGTTTTCAAATATGCTTCAATCAATACTAAGAAAACCAATGATGACCAACCAAATATAGTTGAGGGAGAACAAATTGGCATCCATGATGATGTTCAAGTTGAAGAAGATCTAGTAGAAGAATGTGAAGATGATAATGATGACAATATTCCTTTAGCAATATGGAGAAGCAGGGTCATAGGTGCGTCTTCAAAATATGATATCATGGAGGAAGATAATATTATGGAGGAATATAATATGGATTATATCGAAAGAAATGATGAAAATAGATCTGGTGACATTCCTATAACCAATCTGTAAACTAATTTTACTGATACAGAATATGATGAAAGTGAAGATGAGGATGATTACAATACCACTTTAGCAGGATGGTGTAGCAAGAATAATATTAGGTACTTGCAATAACATATGAACATTAACAAGGAAACATTTGAAGATCTAGATGCGGATTATAATGTGAACGAAGACTTCTAAATTTACAGTTGGATATGTAATTAATATTTAAATAATCATGGTTTTTATGTCCCATTTTTAAATTGCTTAATTATTATTTAACTACAATAATCATTCAATTACTATGTTTAGAACTCATAATCTAAATTAATGTGTTGATTCTTGTCTGTATACTCGTTACCTAGTGCAATGTCCTTAAAATGTCTATAAGTTAATATGACTTGGTGGGAAAAAATAACAAGAATTGGTTGGATAATAGTTATTTTGGTTAGTTTCATCTATTGGTTGATAATGGTTAGAAGTGATATGAAGTTATTCATTGAGAATTAAAAAAAATTATATATGTATATTGTAGAAGTTGACATATGCATGTACACACAAATCTAACTTGTGTAGTTGAAGGAATTGGTTAACACAACTGTACGTAAACTATAGTATAGGAAAAAACCTTTGATTTGTTTGTGTATAAGATCACCTTTAAAACAAATATGATTCACTTAAACATATATATAATCCATGTAGTATTCATATATATCTTCAAATGGGATTTCAATTAGATTATGTGATTCACAACTACCCTCCAAATCAAAATACATTTGATTAACTATACAATATGAAATGAAAACTAAGATGCCAAATCAAGGAAACCTCATATTTTGATTTTGTTGTCATATTTATTCATCAAATCATATTTATTCCACTTTAGCAACATCTTTATATAATGTGCCTATTTTTGCACCTAGACTTGAATCTAGCACAAGTAGAATTTAAATGTAATTTATTTTGGATGTTAAAGTGGATGCAATTTGTGTCCATTTTAGCATCATCATGATATAAACCACCTAGTTTTGCTCCTATACAACATAGCCTGAGGAGAATATAAATGTGATTGATTTGGGGTGCTAAAGTGGACACACTAAATGTAATTGATTTGATGATAATGACATTCACAATTATGTGATTATATGATGATGATGATGACAATTTTGTTGTTGGTGATGACAATGACGATGATGATGATGATGATGATCCTTATAAGAAAGTGTTGGTAGAGGTAAATAAACCCAATTTCACTACAATATCCAACATTAAAATGTGCTCAATCATAGTTATAAGTTATGCATGCTTAAGATTGTAACTGTATCCCAGTTGTTATGCATGCTTTAAATGGTAAACATATCCCATATGCTTTAAATGATGACAATGATGAGCTAGATGACAATGGAAGTGATGATATTTTTTATGATAATGATGATGGAAATGATGATGATCATCATCATCATCGTCATCTTTGTTAGTGTCACCATGATTATCACAATATTCATCATCATCAACATAATCATCATTCATGTTATCATCATCACCATTGTCCTTGACATCATCATGGTTATTGACATTTTCATCAGTTATTCATCATTACCTTTGGCATAACAAATAACATCTACCCAAAATATGTGATTATTGGAAAAGGGTCATGGAGGACACATAGAATTTATTCATGAAAATTAACAAATTATTTTTTAAGATGATCAACATCATAATTCTCATTGTATTCATCATCATTGTCATTGTCATCATCACCACCATCATCATTCATTTCATTGCCATCATAATCATTGTCAATGTCGTCATTGCCATTATCCTCATCATCATCATTGTCACAATTCTCCTCATTATCAACAACATTATCATCATCATCGTAGCCATCCTCAATATCATAATCATTATCCTCATTGTTATCTTCAACATCTAGGTGTAAAACTGGATGCAAAAGTGGATAAAAACATGGATGCAAAAAAGGATGAAAACATGGATGCAACAAAAGTAGGCGCAAAAGTGGGCGCATAATGGGGTGCACCAAAAATGGATGCAAAAGGTGATGCAAAAATGGATGCAAAAAATTATGCAAATGTGGAAGCAAAACATGATGAAAAAAGTGGCGCAAAAGTGGATACAACCATGGATGTAAAATTGGATACAAAATTGGATGCGAAAGTGGATGCAACAAAAGTAGATGCAAAACTAGTTGCAAAAGTAGTTGTAACACCCAACGCAAAAATCGATGCAAAAGTGGATGCATAAAGGGATGCAATAACTGATGTAAATTTGGATACAAAAAAATATGCAAATGTGGATGCAAAAGTTGAAGCAAAAGTGGGTGTAAAAGTAAACGCGAAAATGGGTGTGAAATGGGATGCAAAAAAAGTGGATGCAAGAGTGGATGCAATAGTAGGTGCAAAAAAAGACGTAAACATGGATGCAAAATGGGATGCAAAAAGGGATGAAAATGTGGGTGCAAAAGTGGACGAAAAAGTGGATGCAAAAGTGGATGAAAAAATGGCTGAAACAAAACAAGATGTAAAACTAGACTCAAAACAGGATGTAAACTTTGATGCAAAACTTGGCGCATGAAGGGATGCAAAAAATGAAGTAGAAGTGGATGTAAAAGTGGATGTAAAAATGGATGCAAAAGTGGATGAAAAAAAGGGTGTAAAAGTTGAGGCAAACATGGATGTAAAAGGGGGCACAACAAGAGTTAAATGTACAAACTAGGTGCAAAATTAGGTGCAAAACTAGGCTCAAAACCTATTACAAAACCTGATGCAAAACCTGGCACATAACCAGGTGCAAAACCCGGTGCAAATTACACCGCAATTTGTGCCATATTTAGAAAAAGGATGCAAAAAACGCCTAAAATAGCACCAACCCGTGAAATTGTGCCATTTTGTCCAAAAAATGAAGAAAAATACACTGAAAGATGGTCTAGACGCAAAAAAGGATGTAAAAAGAGACGCTAAATCCAGTTTTTGTTGTAGTGCGCTGATAGGAGGAGATGTCAGATAGAAAGGTTCCTTTTTCATTGTTGTGAAAGGGGGAGAATGTGTAGAGGTTGCCATCAATGCCAATTGTGGAGATTGTTGACTATATAGTTGTCATTGATGTCAAAGGAGTTCATAAATGACAAAGGAAGAACCATTGGGTATGGTGCCATACTGAAGGTTCCAAGTATCCAGAATAACAAAGGAATAACCCTGTTATAGGTTGCAATAGACTGAAGGTTGCAGGTATCCTAGATAACAAAGAAATAAGCAATAACCTTATTACAGGTTGTAGGTTGCAAGGTGAATGACAAACGGATAACCCTATATCAATTTGAATGGATAAATATCAGTCATCCAATGTTATTATTGAAAGAACTATCGCAGAGCATGCTCACAAATAAATCATGCATATCCGCAAAATCATGGTGAGATTTGAACTCGATCTGAAATAAACGATTAGCGAGCATCCTGCACTAGATTTGACGATGAAGATCAAGTTTACATAACTTTGGCAGAAAATCCAAAGTTTTACATTAGTTCTAGAATGGATAGTCAGGGAGCGACCTGCAATAGATCTGACGATGAAGATCAAGTTTACATAAGTTAGGCAGAAAATCCAAAGTTCCGCAAAAGATCAAGATGGACGGCCAGGGGTAAATCCGCAAGGAAATTAACGGTTTAGGAAAATGCGGAAACAAAGTAGTGGAAGGAAATTGTGGAAGTCCAAAATAGGAAAGTGCGATTCCACATCTCGCATCTTGCAATCCATAAAATCAACATCAGGAAAGACTCCGCAAAATATTGACAGTGCGGAATAAAAATTGTGGAAAGAAGCTTGTGGAAAGGAGCTTGCGAAAATTCAAAATTTTACATTTCTGCATCCCACATCCTACATCCTGCAATCTGGAGAGATCGAACGAATGAATTTAGTTCCTCTAAAATAGGTCAAAGGTGCAAAAAAAGAATTGCAAAAAGCACAAGTGAATAGTGGACATCCTGCATCCTGCATCCCTTAATCTGGAGATCGATGTTCAGGAAAAATGTCAGACGAAGATCAAGAGTGGGGAATCATTGATGAGAAAATCTTGGTGCCAAAAGGTGATTTTGAGGTGGAAATTGACGTTATATCGACAGTTTGGATTGACTTAGATATAAGATCAACAACTCTTATTGGATCAGGAAGTTAATCCTGCGAAAAGAAGTTTGTCAGTACAGAAGCACTTACAAACATTGGGCAGAGTTGTGGAAATGGTTTCCAAGATGCGGAAATGATTTCTGAGGTGCAGGATCAATGGAAGAATGTGAAAGGACATTTTGGAGGGTGTGATCTTCAGATCTGAAAGGGTGCAATAGTGAAAAGTGTGTTTGTTCAGTTTGAAGAGACCCAACTATTGAAAGAATCTTAAACACTGAGAAGTATTTAAGCAGCGGCCTGAGTAAGAAGGAAGACGTCTCTGCAGTTCGAATTGCATGATCAGAAACAAAGACTAGTGGGTGTTACATAATTCATTGGGAAATAAATCGTTAGAAACATATTAGGGTGGCAGGGCAGTGCTAGGGTAGGCCACAGGCCTGCAAGGGGTCGAAGCCTCCTTCCAGTCATAGCTAGAGAATAGGGTGTTGTAGCATCCTTGCCTATTGTAGCAGGCAGAAAACCATAAGGGTGTTGTAGCATCTTATTATGTAGTTGTAGGAAAAATATAGGGTGTGTTTTGTATCCTTTATTTTGCAGCAGATAAACAATTTTGTAAATTCATCTTATTAATGATTTTATGTTGGTGGTTTTCTCTTTTGAGGTTTCCACGATAAAACTATTTCTTGATTGTTGATTTTATGTATTTTAAAGTAAAAACTGAAAATACTGATTCACCCCCCCCCCCCCCCCCACTCTCATTATTGTGGGATAAACCAACATTAATGACATGGTTACAACTTAATTTTGTGCAAGACTAGATGCTTATATTGGAAAACTAGTTAACTAGTCTTGTGGACTCTTTCATAATTACCCATATTAATTATTGTGATATTTTTATTTAGTAATTATTTACATGTGATTATAATTTATTAAGCCATTGGTATTGATAATATATGGTTATTTTTTAAACAATTGGATTTGTGATAAGTGACATCATTTGTGCACTAATTTTTGTAATTAACACCTTAATTACTAGTTATTTGTGAAAAAGATTATTTATCCTTTAGAAGTGGTTATCATATATTATACGTGGCTTGGATTGAATTTTTTATGATGCTAAGAAACCTTCCCATCCTTTTGAGAGTTTTTTGGAATAGTTATTGAATTTATTTTACTTTATTGGTAATTAAAGGGATTTTGTCGAAAAATAAGTGACAAAAAATGAAGTTAAATATTTGTTTGAATAACATGTTGTGCTAAAATTATATAATTATACTTATAGAGATGATTATATGTCCTCGACACCCTTTTATATCAATAGGGGACATTACATAAGTCTATAAAGGAACAATTAATATATTGTTTCTCCATTCATCTCTTGGGTAATCAATCTTTGGCATTGCAACCTTCCTCAATGACCCTCCCTTCTTGATAAATAGTGCACCTACTACTATTAACAATTGGAATCCTTACATCCTCTCCCAACAAATCTATTTCCTTACCAAAAATTTCTAACTAGCACTTGCCTAAGTGTGGAAGTTCTACTTCCTGGATTCTAGGATTGTACTTCATACTTCCATAGTGATTCCTTCTTTTTCCAATTTATATCCTATTTGGGTCTATCCTTATATATAATAAAGTACTCCTACCTTTTTCTCTTTCCAAAGTATACATACCTATGTGAAAATACCTTGTCCACTTACAACTCTAGTCTATGTGTGATCATCGTAGGGGCTCTTAGATGGTGAAACTTTGTTAGGATCACCTTCATCAATCCTACAAGGAATTGATTGTATTATATGGAAAAATGGATAGTGAGATCTCATATATTCAATTAGCATCAATATGTAAGTGATGTTTATAATCTTCTCAGGTACCTTGAATAACGCTTCAAATTGTCACAACAAAGAATTGAACATGCCATTTGGTGGCTTGAATTGATATATTCCCAACTTAAGGAAGACCAAGTCACCTACCTTGAATTATTCCTCCCTCATATCAAAATGCACCCAATTCTTGATCCTCTTCATTGCGTTCATTAATAGAATGTGGTACATATCTAATATATCCTCCCATCCATTCATGAACCCAAGGTATGATGGATTCCACCCATAGTATCCTCACAAAACTATGTGGGGAGATAATGTCTATATCCCATTTTTCAACTCAAATGGATTATATCATGTTGTTGAACTCTTCTAGGTGTTGTATCTAAATTAGGATGCATCCAACACATTTGGTTAATTTGATTGGTCTACATGAACAAATACCCTTAGGTAATCTTCCAAAAAGCCATTTATACATTTTTCCCCTTTGATCTACATATGATATATTTTTCTCATCAATATATTGATAAAACAAGATTGAACAACTTTGTCCAAAAACACCGTATGAAGCTCATGTCTCTATCTGACACAACGCTCAAAGGTACACCCCTGAATTTTACAACATTCTTGAAAAAAATACGAAATTCCTTTATGGAACAAGGCATATTATTTGGAACAAAGGTGGAATACTTATTAAATCTATAAGCAATCATAAAAAAAATCATTATATCTTTTCAAAACTAGAAACTAAGTGTTGAAGTCCATAGAGCCACTTATCGAAGGACTCTCTAGCATTGACAAAGGTATTTGTAATGGAATAGGATACTTTCCAGTATCTTCCTTTTTCTATTGACATATAAGATAATTCTTTATATACTCTTCCACATCCCTTCAGATCTTCTCCATAAGTAATCTCTTTCTAATAATGGAATTGTTATTCACTCTCATATGTTGTCAACCCAATGTGAGTCATGGAACTCTTTCAAGAGCTTCTTTATAAGATCAAACTATTAATGAACATAGACGTGATCACGGAATTACAAAATTTTGTTGTCTATCCAAAAAATCCCCATGTTTTCTTCATTCACTTTCTCATGATGCTCATCATGGAGGGGTAATTTTGAAATCCTTCATTGATTTGCTAACACAAGTTTGTAAAATTTTGCACATGACTTCCCATTGGAACCAATAACTCATATTATTCTAACACTTCCATGTTACTTAAGGCATATTTTGTTGAATTAAGCCCTACCTAGTTACTAATTAATGTAGTTCAAGTCAAATTATTCCAAGAAATATTTCCATCATGCTTGCTTAAGTGACAACTTTAGTTGCATCGCAACATTTTCCATCTTCATAGAAAATGATTTTTCCTACAAGTAATGCCTCCATGCTTGTAAGAAATTTGTAATTACTGTCATCTCTTTAAAATATGATGGTAATTGCAAATTTCTTACAAGCATGGAGGCATTACTTGTAGGAAAAATCATTTTCTGTGAAGATGGAAAATGTTGCGATGAAACTAAAGTTGTCACTTAAGCAATCATGATGGAAATATTTCTTGGAATAATTTGACTTGAAATACTTTAAGTAGTAACTAGGTAGGGCTTAATTCAACAAAATATGCCTTAAGTAACATGGAAGTGTTAGAAGAATATGATTTATTGGTTCCAATGGGAAGTCATGTGCAAAATTTTGCAAGCTCCTCATGTTTTCTTCATTCACTTTCTCATGATGCTCATCATGGAGGGGTAATTTTGAAATCCTTCATTGATTTGCTAACACAAGTTTGCAAAATTTTGCACATGACTTCCCATTGGAACCAATAACTCATATTCTTCTAACACTTCCATGTTACTTAAGGCATATTTTGTTGAATTAAGCCCTACCTAGTTACTACTTAATGTAGTTCAAGTCAAATTATTCCAAGAAATATTTCCATCATGCTTGCTTAAGTGACAACTTTAGTTGCATCGCAACATTTTCCATCTTCACAGAAAATGATTTTTCGTACATGTAATGCCTCCATGCTTGTAAGAAATTTGCAATTACCATCATATCTTTCTCAGGAATGAGGCACTTACATTAACTATATTATATCTTTATTCCGTCGTGGGCCATTAGATGACCCCATTGGGACAAAAGTCCTTCAATGGAAAAGTATAAGGTATATTTATATACCTCAAGTGACTACTTAGCTTCTAGTATCTTTATCATAGATTCCAAAACAAGTTTTCATTTGAGTTAATAGAATATTACCAAACAATTTTCCATCCAATTCCATTGTTTGTTTTTCTTCAACAAATCTTTGTGTAGTTGAAATCTTAGAGTGCCCTTCAACACGTTTGTGATAATAGTTGGCTATTCCAAGGAAACTTGTTATCTCATAAACTATTATGGGTTCCTCTCAATCCTCAATCACTCCAATCTTCATAAGATCCATGTGGATGAATCCTTCCACAATCTAATGACCCAAGAATTAAATTTAATTCTATCCAAAGACACACTTGGAATTCTTCAATTACAAATGATTATTCCTCAATGCCTCAAAGGATTCTTCCAGCTTCCTCTTATGGTCTTTCACATTCTCACTGCACACCATGATGTCGTTGAAATAGAAAATAATTGATTGTAGAAGGATTGCATGGACATATCATTCATTAATGTGCAAAATATGTCTTGTGTGTTTCACAACCCAAAAGGAATAACCAAAAACTCATAACTACCATACCTTTCTTTATTGAGTGTCTTCAACTCATCATCTTAATTATGAAATCCTTACTTGATAGTATCTATACTTTGAGTCTATATTTAAGAATACTTTGTCATTATCCAACTTACCAAAGAGAAATGTGTCTAAACGTAAGGGGTATCAAATTTTCATGGCCTTTTTTTCAATGCACAACAGTCCATGTAACATCCTCAAATTTGGGTGTCCTTTTTTTGGAAGAGAACAAGTGTGACATATGTAGATTTAGAAAATTTTTGATGAATCTAACATCAACCAACTCTTTCAATTGTCTTCCCAAATTTTATAAGCTAGGCCCTGGAAGTTAATAAGGATCCCTTGGAGAAGGCTACAACTGTCCTAGTTCAAGGTCGATACGATGGTTAATGATGTGCCTAGCCATGATCTCTTTTGAAAAATATTCATGCAATTTATCAACAAACTCTTCCAACACATTAGCAAGTGGTGGAAGAACAAGAATTCCCCTCTCCACATTCATCCACTTCCCTTGTGAATATTTAAAAAGTGAGTATTATGGGTAGTTGGATTCCCTCTTGATTATCATGGTAGACACTATTTCCACCTTTTTATCCATTTTCCTTATTGTTTTGTGCACAACACAAGTTTTCTTCAAACCAAGTACACCAACTTGTCAAAAAATGGTATGATAATTAACTACATTCTCCTTCATAATTCTAACCTAAGAATTACTTGAAACTCATCCATTTGCACCACTATGATTTTTTCAAGGTCATTCAACTTATCCAACTATATGTGAATTGTAGTCACAATCCCAACTTCTACCTTCACAATAAAATTGATAACCTTAACAAAAAAAATTCATAGTCAATCTCTAAGCCCAATTTCACTTCCCAACTCTTTCAAAAAGTTATGAGATTCATTGGAATCCACCAATATATACACTAACATTTGATTGACAATAATATCCACATACCAAATTTGTTTATGGATTTGCCTTTATTTCTAGATAAGGCAGTGATCATTTGTAAACACTACTCTGAAAGAGAAATATCCCTTTTTTTCTAACAAATCTAACTATGTTTCATCCAACTACTTAAAGGAAATGAAATACAAAAAAAGAAACAAAAAATTTACCTCTTCCTAAAGTGGTCTACCCCTAAGTACCAAATAATTCTAACTTCAAAAGGTATATTGTAGAATGCTTACACCCAAGATAGTCTTGAGTGTGTCCTCTATAATAGTTTCATTCATTTTTACTTAGATGAAAATCACCCTATATCACAATGATGCACTCAACTAGGAATATGTGAGGCCAAATGCAACATGGAGAAAAAAATCTATATCATCTTCCACCTTTTTATTGTCTCCTTCCATTGTAGGAAACCCCCCTAGATAACTGTTGAAAAATAGGGTGATGCAATACTTGTTCTAATTGATTCCTTAACCTATGCATAGCCTTCATAAGAAATTCCATTATAGAGAGAGGATATCAATGCTATATTGAACTAGTTAAACCACCCTCCAAACAAGCTACAGCCATCTGGGACATGGTGAGAGGAACCAAACAAGATCATGAAACCAACTTCTTGTAAACTTTTCTCCTTATTTCCACCTTTCCACCAGGGAAGTAATGAAGAAAGTGATTTGATACGAATTGTCAAATACCTAGGATTATTTCCAAAAAAATAGTTTTCATCATCTTTGCTCATGTAGAACTACTTTTCCTCAACCCTAGGGTTTTGGCCAACCTCTACCTATTGAAACCAAAATACACCTCGTCACCTAAGGTTTTCCATAATTTTTCCTTATACTAGAATATGTTATATGTGTAGGTTTAGTTTTGAGATAACAAAGTTATCCAACTATATGCACATATCCAACTGTGGAATTAAAACGTTCCAAAAATACTAATACTTATCTATTATTACAATAGTTAACCATTAAATCACAATGTAGGAAACATAAACAAAATTCATCCAATAAAAAAGAATAAAAGACTCATATGTAAATACCACCCAATGTGGATTCCTTAAACTTTATTCGATGAAGTATGTTACAATGTACAATAGAGGAGCTATGCCACATTCCTATAGATCATTTTACAAACTGAATTAAATAGGAAATTCTTTCCGATAAATTTTTATTCAAAACCTCAAGATACCACATGTCTACCTTCTCTAGGTTCTTTTATTGTCTTCCCTTTTCACCCAACTAATGAAAATTTTCACTATTATGCAAAACCCATAACTAGGCACAATCGTATATCTCACTTTAAAATTTTGTCTCAGTCACTTGCCAAGGATATATACCTTAGCCACTTTCAAGAATCCACTATATATAAGAGTCTTACCATGTCCTTACAATCCCATTTCTTCTAAAGTGGACCCAAATTCCTACATACAAATTTCCTTCTTTAGGTGTTGTCCATCTAATGATCACTTTCATTTGTTAGTATGATCACAAGTATGCCCAAGATCTATGTTTCCATAAGTATTCCCATTGTAAGGGTGTCCATCACATGTCTTGTCACACATTCATTGATCACATGTATTCCCATTGTATGCATGCCCATGTGCCCACAAGTGCACCCAAATTCACTCTATCAAGTCTATCAAAGGAAAATATCATCAACCAAGAAAATAATCAAATCCCTTGGGTTTTCACATCTAGATTATGTACCCAAGGAACACCTAAGTTTATGAATAAAACATGAACAATTCACTACTCTACTCATCTCTTCAACAAGCAACATTTAACATCATAATATTCCTCGATGACCTTCTGCATCTTCCCGACAATGCACCTATTATTGGTCACAAGCAAATGCCTCACTACAACAAAACATTCCATTAACACGTATTTTAGTGCTATATTTTAGTGTTATATAGTTTTCCATTTTGGCATAGCTTCTAGATGTTAAATTTGGAATTAAATGACATTTCAAAATAATATTGGGTTTTCCTTCATTTTTAGCGCCAACTTTAGCTTATTTTTTAGCGCCAGGTTTAGCTTCCTTTTTAGTGCAAAGCTTATTTTCCCTTTTAGTGTTGGGTTTAGATTCCTTTTTAGTTTTGGTTTTATATTTTTTTTACCTCTAAGTTTAGCTTCATTTTTCGCATCAAGTTTAGCTCCAATTGTCTATAGATTATAGATTAAAGTTGATGAAAATGAAAATATATATTACAAAGAAAAAGACAAAAAAATTGTAAAGAAATTATGTGATTTGTACCCAGATCACTTTCCAAAAGACAAGATATCACAAAAATATACCATTAAAAGTGCATATTTGTACTAAAACTAGACTAAGCTTCTACAAATTAGAATTTACATAAACATAATAGGAAAATGGTAAAAAATTAAAATTGAAATGGAAAATTGTAAGGGAATGTTGGTATTTGAACCAGATCACTTTCCAAAAGGAAATAAATCTACTTGAGCTACATTACCATATAAATATTACATTCAAATTATATATCTAAATTGAATCTAACCTAACCTTTGCATGCAAACATGTGAATAACACAAATCTTGGATAAATATCACCATTTAATACAAAGGGAAAACTAAGTGATAAGAGATATATGGGTGCTAAGATTTGAAACCTACATACCTTTATATAGATGCAAGGGAATATATTATGCACACCCATGAACTATATATATGCATTAAGAAGAACCACCAAAAAGTTATTTTTCTTCTGCTTTATCCATTAAACCTACAATAGGAAAATAACAATAAACATTAAAAAATCAAAAAAGGAAAAAATAAAAGAGGAAGGAAGGATAATAAGGGAATAGAGAAGGAATTATATTCCTTATGGATATTCCTCCACAAAACTATGGCCTCCATGAATGAATCCCTAAACCTACAACAAAATAATAATAAAAAACATTATGAAATCATTAAAGTAAAAGAAAAATAAAAAAAGGGAAAAGGGAAGGGAGAATTCATTACCTTAATTATGGATGTTCTTCCATGAAAATTTAGCCTCCATGCATGAAACCTAAACCTACAACAATAAAACTCAATAAAAATTAGAAAACCGATAAAGAAAAATCAAAATAAAAGAGGAATAAAATTGATAAAGGAAGAGAAAATGCATTACCTTCCTCATGGAGGTTCCTCCATGATTAAGGATGAAACCCTAAGGGGAAAAAGGAAATGGGAGGATAAGGGAAGACAAAAAGAGAGGAAATGAGAAAATAATGAAAAGAGTAGGTATTTAGGGTTCTCTATAAGGGAAAATAAGAGATCATAATTAAAAAAGTATAAATTCACTCACACTCATTAGGATTGAGTTAAGTGACATATTATATCCCTTAATTTTTCATAAATTTCATTTTGAAATTTGTTCCCACTTTTATTTGGTTACACTGCAAACTTGATGCTAAAATCAAAGATAAATGTGAAGTTAAAGTCAATGCTAAAAATAAATATATATACACCATTTTATCTAAAGCGAGTGCTAAAAGGGAAAATAAAATTAGCTCTAAAAAGGAAGTTAAAGTTATTTCTAAAAACGGGGCCAAGTTACCTAGTGCTAAAAAGGAAGCTTAACTAGGCGAAGGAAGCTAGACATGGCACTAAAAATAAGTTATTCCTTTTGCTAAAAATAATATATTAATGTCTATTTTATCTAAAGTAGGTGCCAAAGAGAAAGCTAAACTTGATGCTAAAATGAAAGCTAATGCTGACACTAAAAAGAAAGTTATGCTTGGCATTAAATCCAATGATAATAATACCAATATAAACACTAAGCCATGAAATAACATTGTCTTTTCTTTTAAAAATACAAGTAAAATCGCTAAAAAAGTTAATGGAAGAAAATAAGGAAGCTAAAAAATGCTAATCACATGGTTCTTTTTAGTGAATTACACATGGCATGCTTATTGATAGTGTTTTCCTCTATGTACATCTCCATGAATATATGCTATGAACTAATAATCTAACCCATCCCTTTCCAAAATGTAATAACAAGTTAATAATAAATATAAAATGGAAAAGATTATTACAAATTATTGCAATTTCATTTTCTTAAGTTGAGTTAAATTTCATTTTCTTAAGTTGAATTAAATTTCCAGATGAATATGGAAACAGAGTGAGAATAACTATCAAAGCAATAAAAACGAAATTTGTTAACTCTCCCAGTATATGAAATTTGTTAACTCTCCCACTATCGTCAAAGAATGTATAAGACAATTTTCTTCCAACAAAGTTTTGAGCACACGATATGGAATATCTCATTATTAACACTAGATGAAACACAAGATATGGAAGTTTGGATTTCCAATATGAAAGGGAAAATAGAAACAATAAAAAATAAAATGGTAAGTAATATTTAGATACTACATAGGGAGCGAAATAAATAATTTGAAGAGTTTGAAAAGGGTCTCAAAGAAGATATAAAAAATCACTTGAATGTGATGACAAGCAAAGATGGTCATGAAAACATGAAGTGGGTTGTTTTGAATGAGCTAAGTTCCATCCATACAATTAATTCATCTCATTAAGAAGATTATAAGGAAAAAATGAGTATTCAATCATAGTCACGTAATAACAAAATTAAAACACAATTAGGGAACAAAAAGTTTGAGTCCAAAACACTTGATAATTCATAATTCTAAGATCCACATCATGAAAATATTAAGGATCCATATATATTTTAAGAAACCTTTTAACATATTAATAATTATTAAAATGACAACTATAAAATTTTTGGTGATATCTTTGAAAAATATTCAAATTTATAATGATTTTTTATAGTTTCAATAAAATTTTGGTGTTTTTTTTCAGTAAAATAATTTAATGCTATAGAATCTAGGCAAATTGTTCTTAGAATAAAATGGAAACTAATGAATCTTTTTTGGAGAAAAATATGGAAAACTATACTGTAGGAAAAATTTATCTTGCATAATTTTCCATGATCCACATGATCAAGGGTTCATCTAAGGAACAATGAACTACTTTGTTTCCAATATTCATAGTATAAAGTTTGATGGTAATGATACAATCAGACATAGATTCTAGATGGAGCAATTCTTTAAAAAAAGTCCCAACTTTACAAAAGGTAAATTTCGCATCGTTATTGATTTAAAAGGATCTCCAAGATCAATAATAAAAAGTATTCAAAATGCAAACAAAATATTACAATATTGTAGATCTCGGCGATATCGTTTCAGTGACGTTCATTTCACGCAAAACGACCTCTGGATAAGAAAAATATTGATTTTTGTGATTTTGACAAAACATGTTAAAACTGGCAAAAAGGGGGCCACATGGCACACCCATAGGTTGCCACGTGGCATGCATAGTTAACAAAGGTGATGGCATGGCACAGTCTTAGACTTCCACATGGAATATACGTGGCATCAAAGTGGCATCTAGTTGGCATACAAGTGGACCAATCAGATGTCGCCATGTGGCGATCCAAATCGAAACCATATGGTTTTGTTTACCAAAAATATGGTGGTCAAGGAGATCGAATCCACAAACTCTACCTATGCCAAATTCTCAAATCTATATTCCTATTTAATATTGATGCCAATGTTTCTTAACCATATCGAACACCGCTTTTATTTAATGTTGAATCATGTTCTATTTTGAAAAAAGGGTGGGTCCGAGGGATAATCCCTTGACCCCATATGTTATATCTTTGTAGCATGTGAAACTATATGCGAAAAAGATGTGGGGATTGTTGGATAATAGAACCAAGGGACAACACATAGATCAAATCCAAACCGTATAAAACTACTGCATATGCCATATGGAAACGCCAACACAACACAAGCAATAACACACCATATATCACATTTGTTACCATATAAAAGGGGGAAGAAGCAAGGCCCACAGGTTTGAACCCGAGAAATCTAATTCCACATTACTACGCATTACCAATGGGATATGACCTAATACTTGGTTAAGTATTGGGATGATATATTTAAAAAATTGTTTGGATATTGGAAGCAAAAATGAGACATGTGGCAAATAGATTCAGCCTCCCTAACCACTACAAAACCACCTTTGCAAAGCAATGAGATGGAGGAGTTCAGAGACCAATATATGCACAATTCTCGAGGTGGGATGAAATTGCATAAAAGTATAGTCCATACCATTCTATACAATGTAGATTAAGAGTGTCTCACTTTGCGTGCTAGGGGAGGTCTCAAGAAAAATAGTTCAAGTTTATGCTCATTCTTCTCAGAATTTTGAGAGGAACACAATGGCGCAGTCTATTTTTTTGTTTGGCTGACACAACTCAAAATTATTCTCAAAACTCATGTAGGTAATCTTTGATGACTTAATAAGATCGACCTTCTCATTGGAAGTGACTCGGAGACGTAGCCTAGGAGGGGTGAATTCCGTTATCATTTGATGTTTGCAATTTTATGGTTTCAATACTTATTTATTTTCCTTATGTGGTTTATATAAGAATTTAATATTATTTTTAAAATTATTTTGATGAGGTTAAGCATTCAATTTTCACATTCAATTTTAATGCTTAAAAAGATCCTTTAAAAATTCAGACACCATTTCATTACTATTTTGTGAATGTTAATGAGATCAAGGCTTCAATGTTGTGAAGGAGAACTTGAAGAATTTGATCCAGAAATTGGTTCAAGAAGAGGTAGAATGGATTCACCAAAAGGAGAAGATGGGGCTTCTTCAATCCCATATGAAGGATAGATTATTAAGGCTTTTATGAGGATGCAAACATTTGTGGAAGAGCTTTATCAATATATAAAGAAGGGCGAACAAGTTGGTCCATCTAATATTGAAGGTAAAGGAGAAGGAGATGGTAAGGACCCTTATAAATCCCCACCATCTTTACCATATTTTCTTGATGGTTATTTTCATTATCCAACTGGAAAGAAAAAATGAATTTAATATGGCTCAATTAAATCTTGATATTAAGTTTGAATTAGCTATTTACAATGGAGAACTTAGTGATGAGAAACTGAACAATCAGATCCATCAAATAGAATTTTATTGTAGGATTAAAAAATGCAATGAAGATAACATCAAAATTTCGTTTCCTTCTCTCTAACTTGGACATACTGCTCTCATATGGTGGGAGAGATGAACAAAAGAGGATCTTACCACAAAAGTTAAAATTATTTCCTCTTGGTATGAGTTTACTTCAACATTAAAAAAACAATTCTATCTGTTGGGATTAATGTGGCAAGCCATGATGGGCTCTCATAATTTGTGGAAAGGAAAAGGACAAAGTGTATAGTAGTACAAACAAGAATTGAGAAAAAAGAGCTTTGGTACTTGGTATACCTCTCTACACTTAAGAAAATATTCTCAAGTATATAAAAAGATTACATAGTTATTTGCGTCATATGATACGTATGTTTAATTCAACTAACCTTGATGAGGTATGTGTTCAAGAGACTCATATGGAGTCTAAGGGGAAGAATACAAAATAAAAATTTTCCAAGAGACCTTCCAAACCATATGGAAACAAATTAAAAGTTAAAGGGAAAGGTAATCATACAACTACAAGGAAGAAAGAAGGAGAAAAATCTATGTGCACACATTTCTAGAAAAAGGGTCATTATGCATCCAAATGTTGGAAATTTCACCTAGATCTCAATCCTCGGAAGTTTTGGAATAAGGAAGACAAGAAGACCACTACTACAACATTCCAACATGATTTGGGATTTGACTCTAGGGATGAAATTAAGATTGTTGGTATGAGCATTTAAGGTAAAAATCCTTCTACTTCTATTTCAAAGCATGAACTTGTTTTTGATGAAAGAAAGAAAACCGATCTATTTCATATTAGGGTAATCTCTAAACATATTAATATTGAGACTATATTTTATAGTGGATCACACGAAAACCTTATTTCAAAAGAGATGGTAAAAATACTTCATCTGGAACCGAAGTTGCACCCTAAGACATATCCACTTACATGGGTATGCGATAATGCACAACTGCAAGTTAAAAAATAGTGTAGACTTAGATTTGTTATTACTTCTGGATTTGTTAGTGAAGTTGATCTAGATCTGGTACTGCTAGATATATGTGGTATTGTGTTGGGTAGTCCTTATATTTATGATAGGAAGGCTATATTTTATAAGGAAGATAATAGGTATCACACCACTAAAGATTGTGTTGAGTACATTGTTCATGCACACCACATGAAAACTAATATTTCTTTGGTTTTTGCAAGTCAAATGTACAGGATAGTGATTTCTAATAAGATTTTTTTTCTTATGATAGTTAAAGCAAATGATGTTGGTCAAAATTAATATTGTAAGGGATGTGATCCAAAACTTAAAAATGACCTAACTAAAGTTATATATGATTATGATATTTTATTTCAAGAACCAAAAGGATTACCTCCTAAAAGAGAAATTCAACATGATTCACTTGCATCAAGATGCACCTATTCCTAACATTGGCATGGACAAGTATTCAGTAATTGAAAATATAGAGATAAATAAGTAGGTTTAGGAATTGCTTGAAAGAGGGAACATTCTTCCAAGTTCCTCCCTGTGTGGTTCACCAATTTTTTTGGTTCCAAAGAAGGATGACACATGGTGCATGTGTGTATATTATAGGACACTAAATAGAATCACAATCAAGAACAAGTATTCTCTTCCCCAAATTGATGATTTTTTGGATTAGCTCAAGAATGCATTTTTTTCATTGAGTTAGACTTGCGAAGTGGTTATCATTTAATTTGAATTCATGACAATGACATATGGAATACTACTTTCAAAACTAAGAAGGGGTTGTATGAATGGATGGTAATTCCCTTTGGAATTTGTAATGCACCTGTGACATTTATGAGGGTGACGAATGATGTTTCTAGGCCCTTTATTGATGAATTCTTCATATTCTACTTGCATGATATTTTGATTTTTAGTTGTACTTGTAAATATCATGTCAATAATGGAAAACAAGTTTTGGATGTACTTGTAAGGGATAAATTGTACTTGAATATGTTCAGATGTGAGTTTGGGAAGTCATATTTAGTGTATTTTGGTTACATTGTAGGGGGAGCCTAGGAACCTAGAATTGATACCTCTAAAGTAGAGGTCATTGTGAATTGGCCCAAGCCAAATAATGTAACCAATGTAAGGAGATTCTTGGGAGCATCCCAATACTAGGGGAAGTTCATGGAAAAATTCTCCTTCATAGATTCTCTTTTATATTCTTTGACAAGTGTGAACAAACTCTTTCAATGGAAAGGCAAAGAACAAAACGAATTCAACACACTGAAAGAAAATATCAACACAAATCCAATACTTGCACTGTGGATATGAGATATATACTATTGCTAGTGGATATGCCATGGGGGAGTTCTAATGCAACATAAAAAACCAATATTCTATCACTCTGAAACATTCTCTAAAGAAGTATTTAACTATACAACCTATGATAAATAATTGTATGATTAGTATAAAGTGTGAAAAAGTGGAAACATTACCTAATGTGTAAAGAAACAATTATACATACTCATCATCAACCACTACAATATCTTCAATCACAAACTAATCTACAACAATCAAGGCATTTCAGGTGGATGGGTTTTCTACAACAATTTCATTTAGTCATTTAATACAAGAAAGGGATTCAGAACAAAGTTGCAGATATGTTATCTACACCTCCAACAAATGCTTTTATAGTCATTCAGCAAATTCCAGTGGTACATTTAAGTTATGTTGAACAATACACTAAGGATGAAGACTTTAAAGAAGTATATGAATCACTAATGCATGGCTCTCAAAATGAAGAATTGAATTATCATACTCATGATAAGTCATTGTATCATCTTGGAAAAATCTGTATTATACAAAGTGAAGGAGTGCATGTGATAAGAGAAGGTCATAATCCTCTCATTTTAGGGAATTTTGGTGTAGAGAAAACTGTATCACACTGTTCAAGTGTTTTTTTATTGGCCTCAGATGAATTATATTGTGTCCAAGTATGTAAAAGCGTGTGTTATGTGTGCAACAAGTAAGACAAGTAATATAAAGTTTGGCTTGTACACTTCACTTTTTCTTCCTTCTCGTCCATGGGAACTTATGTCAATGGACTTTGTAGGAGGGTTACCAATGTCTATAAAGGGACATAATTACTTATATTTTATGGGGGATAGGTTTAGAAAAATATTCATTTTAATTCTTTGTAAGAAGTAGGTCACAACTGACCAGGGACAAATTTATAACCCCCCCTAAACTTAGCATTAACAAAAGGATTAATGGGGGGTGGAAAGCTTATTTTGGTCTTGAGAATAATTGTAAAGCAACAAAACTTGTGATGTGGGATAAAAAGAAGCTCCTCTTTGAAACTTTAGTCACTCTTGTTATCTTATATGGATGTGAGGTTTGGGGTTGCAATATCTCTAGAGAATCCTGGAGAAAGATTAAGCAAATACAGAAGAATTTTATAACGTATAACCTCAAAATTAGAAGCAATACACCCTACCCTATTCTCCTTATAGAAGTGGGTCTTTCCCCTATCACGATCCTAGCTATGACTAGGCTCCCATTGTACAAGCACAAAATCAATAACATGGGAGACCATAGACTTCCCAAACTAGCTTTAAATTCCATCCAAAACCACCTAAGGCTCAAGTGAGGTAGGTATAAAGATACCAGATCTTGGTTAAACCATTGGGAGATCGACGAAAATGTTGCATTGCAAAATATAAATAACATTAAAAATATTTTCACTTCTAAGTTTAAGGAGAAAATTTGGTGTGAGAAAGAATTAGAGGATAAAAGAAAATTAAGATATTATAAGGAGTTCATCAACCCTACTGTAGAAGATCAAAAGTATCTCTTGGTTTTAACTGGCTCAAATGAAAAAATTAATATAACCAAGATAAGAACGAACTCTCATGAGCTTCAGAGTGAAACTGGTCATTGGGAAGTTCGTAAAACACCATGGGTAGAAAGGATCTTCCATATCTATGAGAATAGGAACATTGAAGATGGAAAACACTTCCTCTTAGATTTCCCTCCATACACCCACATTAGATCTCAGTTTCACAAACTCTGTTGTAATTCCGACCTTCCTAGCCTTTTATCTTGTCAAAATTATAGTGAGCTCGGGAGGCTTCTCTCCAAGCTCTTTGAGCATATAAATACAATTTTAAAACAAACTAAATAATGCATTTCTTTGGGTCTGATAGACCAAATGTTTGTTTGAGTGGACATTAACCATCATCATCATCATCACCACCATCATCATAATAAATGACAGATTTTAGGTGATTCATGAGAAAGTGTGAAGCCGATTTTATCAAGAATATAATATGTATATAAAAAATTTTGGCGAATCTTTCATGGAATTATAAAATCTTGTAAAATATGGGTGAATCTTTCACAAAATTAAAAAATCTTGTAAAATCATGGCAATCTTTCACAAAATTATAAAACCTTGTAGAAAATTTGGTGAATATTTCAAATAATTAGAAATCCTTGTATATTTTGGTGAATCTTTCATTGAACTAAAAAAACTTGTAAAGTCTTGACAAATTTGACTTCGTAAAATTACCTAGATGGTTTTGTATTTACTTTAGATTTGTCATGTACTCTTGCACTAGAACACCTTGTAAAGTAAATCCAACATCCAATCTAATTTGTTGACTTTGTTCATCAAAACTAATTATATGCTACTAATTTCAAACCTCTTTACAGATAAAATGAAGATATTATTTCATAAATATTGGCATTTTACAATTGAAATTTTTATTTAAGTGTGAAACTCATTTATCATACTAAAATTAATCTATAGTATTTTTTCACAAAATATGTTGGACCTAATCATCCCTCTCAATCTAAAAATATAGCTACAATAAAAATAGTTGTTTGAAGCACTACTCGAAATACAAGGCTTGACTCAATTCTCCCAAAAAAATTCAATGAATGGGTACATAACATCCACATTGACATTAACATATTTTTAGAAAGGATGTCTCCATTTTCTATCACGAAATGCAATCAAAGTGAATAAGTTGTATAAGAGACAAATAATAAGCTACCTCTTAAAAAACCTTAAAATGAAATATAACACCTTTTTTATTTCACAAAATTTCCATATAATAAAAATGCTCCTCTTTATTTATGGATCACAATAGGGAAAATTTTAGAAACATGTTCCTCAACATATTCTTTCAAGATCTACTATAGATTCCTTATAATCAAGGGTGTGTTAGTGACCAATACCACTTGAGTTCTAACATTATTATGTGATTAGTGACTAAAGTTTATCAAGAAATTTATAAGTATAGCATGAATCCTAGAGACTACATGTAGCAATCTTTCAAACATGAAATGAAAAGTATAATTTCATTAGATGATTGTCGGTCTCATTGTGAATAGGTCTCCTATGATGAATGCTTAGGAACCTAGTAAGCCAATGCATAGACCATTTTTCTCTTCACTTAGCAACTTAAATATATTTTCCCTTCTATATACCAGCACATATTTTCAAAGAAAATATAAATTAAACATAATAGATTCTAAAATGTAAATGGTGAAGATGCTTAAGTCATGCTATGAAGTGAAAGGAAATACAAGCATATTTCCTCGAACCATAAAATATTTAAAAAGAACAATAATTATTATAAAAAAACATTGAATGCTACAAAGGTCTACAAAGGGCTCAAATCACTATCAAATATCAAGAGAATAAAAAATATAAGAAAAAAAATGCAATCCAAATGCAAGAAACAAACAAACCATTTATTAAACTAATCAAGCTAGTACAAAGGGATCAAACTGTAGTCAAGTATCAAGGAAATTAGAAAAAAAAAAATAACCAAAATGAACGCAAACTTCCAAATTTCAAGCATGCTCCAAATGCAAGAAACAACAAACCATTAATATTTTCTAAGATATAAAAGTTTAAAAGTTTTAACTTTTGAATGAGGCCATTCTTGCTAAGTGAAATTATTGTTAAATCAATTATTTCACCTTTAATACTAAGAAACTATCTATAAATAGATAGGCCCAAACTTCATTTATTGTCACATATAAGAAAAAAACAATGTGTTAGTTAACAATCAAAACATCAAACTTGAAATAGATTGTATCAAGAAAATGTAGCTTCGATATTATTATATTTAATATGAAGTATAGACTATAGAACCTATTTTTACTTGAAATGCAACTTCAATTTTATATATGATAATCCTTCTCCCATCAAGAATTTCATTTTTCCAACCTACTCCAAAAATAGATGAACATCAAAGTCAAGATAACAAGAATCACATGATATATTCAATTGCATTCATTATTTATACACTACCAATGTATATCAATTTCGATAATAGCTTGTGGCATATCAAATTTCCAATTCCCATGTCGACCCTCATTTTCTACATTTTGAACATTAGATTATGTAGATGAAATATCATTATGAGCCTCCAAAACATTATGTTATGTATCAAGTTCATTGGGAACATGTTTTATATTGTATTCTCCTCTTCTCTCATAATCTGATCGCCAAAGTGCTAGTGATCTCTTGAATGGAAAATTGGTAATGTCATACTTCGTTACATATAATATTAAACATGTAATCATATTCTTATCAAGCTTGTTCCTCAACTTTGAATTCAATAATGATAGTGCACTAAACATTCTCTCATCCTCCATTGATCCCAAAACCATGGTTTGACATAAATCGACTAATTTGAAATACTCTGACATGTTTTCTTGTAAGTATTGACTTTCACCTCAAATAGTCCATAATTTGATTACTATTCCATATTTAAAAATGTGAGAGGGATCTTTTTATAGAAAATCCATTGGACCCGGTAAAATAAAGTATTCAAGATGAAATCCTAGATGGGCTTCCAACACCAAAAGAACGGATCACTCATGTACAGCAGGAGCTCAGATGACTCGTGCAAAAGTATAATATTTCTTCACTCTCCACCTAGATGAAGAATTTAGGAAATGGAACAGGAGAGGAAAATTTTCGTTTAATTCCAATGAGGAGACTTTTAGAATATTTTGTGGACCCATGGCTATTAAAGAACAAGGGGCCTCATGATATTATGAAAAATATGAAATCCCCTAAAGAGAGGCGGGAGGGAATCGAATTTTGGGTTGTTGTTGAAAATTTACTGCAACAAAGGAGTGATGCCACAGCCTTAAGTTTTGATGATAAATGAAATAATATTTCCACTGGTATCCATCGTGGAGAAAGGAGGAAATTGACAAATTCAAGAAATATCTCTAATTTAGCTTCTCCTGAAGACAAGTTGGATCAAGTAAGTCCATATTTTTATGCAATAGATTCTTAGAAGAAGCTAAATATGCTTGAAATTCAAGTGGGGGATCCCAAATCTCATTAGGAATTAACCAAAGATAATTCATCCTTGTATTATAAGTGAAGCATTATCATTTTTGCAAGCCAATAAAAGATGGTGATTTTGGGTTTATTACAATTGAAACAAGAAGTTTGGTCATAACGAATCCCATATTTGTCATGTTATGCATGAGCACATTAAAAGTCTCTAACAAAAATTGCAAGTAGTTCTTATTCAATAAATTGACAAAACCTAGGCTAAGAAACTCATGAATGAAGATTGTGGGCCTATTGATGCTCCTACTACTATCAAGTTGATGATAATTTCTTTGCATGGTTCCACAGTGGAAGAGAACATGCTTCGACAACCAGGCCCTTTAAATATAGTCTCTGATTGTTCTAATTATGTGAATTCTAAATATGCTTGCATGGAAAACATTGTATATTGTGTATCTAATTCTTCTAATCTAGCAGGTAAGTTTGATCGAGAATATTCAAAACTATCATAGGATCCTAATGTGGAGGTTGGAACAAAGTTTAGACACTTTGAGTTTTTTAGTGGTATCCATAAAGAAGTTTCTAATCATCAATGTGTAGTGGGGGGTAATTTAATAGAAGGTTGGAATTTTTCAGATGACAGTGAACGAGGAAATCTTCTGGAGAGAATTTAGAATTGTTTTCACACTTTAATAACACATGAATTCCTTATGTATAGCCATATCTCTAAAGTAGTTTAGTATGCAGTTGATAAGATTCAAATTATTCTACCTGAATCACCAATGCATTATCCAATTAACCAATCACCTATCTACATTTAATTCTTATAGGATCATCAACTTCAAAATGTTATCAAATAGTTATGTGAAATCACACATTCATGTGGAATATATATATACCCAAACAAAATTAGTCCATCAAATGAAACAAAATATCCTCAGGAAGCAGAAGTTCGAGAGAGGTTTATTCTTAGTGATGATTTCTCAAGCCTTTTTTTGGATGAGACATTACTGACAGAGAAGAGAGGTCACAACAAGGCATGGAATTTATTTTGACACTTAAGAAACACTTTTCTTTATTGAAAACCATTTGTGATAAAATGTAAGTGTATGAGGTATGAGGAGGCTTTAAATGCTAAATAGAGACTTTGACTTGAATAACTAAAGAGGAGGGAACATAAATCAAATACTACTTCTCAAAGATATGAAGGTTTATTGAAAAAGAATCAGGAAGAGCTTGTTGAAGGGTGTGATGATGATGTATTAGTTCATAGTAAGTTTGAGATTGATGGAATCACTAACAGTATCAAGGAATCTCAAAATTTACCTTGATTTGGATATGATGATACTTTTCCTCCTCTCTCATGTCATTTAAATGAGTTAGATGTCAGCAAAGATGATAAGTGGGGAATGCAAGAGTTTTTGCACCAAGAAAATTGATGCATTGAGGTGGCCATTTAGAGGAAGAAATACCACTTATCTACTGAGGTTTTCATATGTATTTTTCCCTTTATGATAAAAATTATTCAGACAATGAATTTATATGACATGCTTATTGTATTTTGCTTATTATTGCACATGATATGTGTTTTTTGTAGGTTATCAAGATGGATGATAAAATTATGAGAGCAATGTTTGGAATGCAACAATCAGATAGCTAACTGTTATATGAGCCACAAGCATTACTCTGAGTGAACTTTCCACACAATGAATCAGAAACCATTTAACAAGATATAGGTCATGAAGTTAGAACGATCTCACGAATTGTGGACACCAGCTGAAAAATAAAGTAATTCATCTTTCCGCCATCCATTTGTTAGCATTTGGAAAATTCACATATCTTTCTCCAACAGGCAAACTAAAATATTTACTGCAAAAGGAAGTAGTTCTTCTTACAATAGGTCCTCCAGTATTACTGGGAAAAAGCCTCTTCCTTATCTATGTCTCCTACTTTTATACAAATTGCAAAAATGGTTGGGCTGCCCAAAGTGACCTTTGGGCTTCCCAACGCTTCCTTTTCTCAAAAAACCTTTTACAAATTATTAAATTACAATAAAGCTGATCGGTCCCCTCATGAGGAGGGTCCCGCTTGGCTCTCCAAGTATTTCTTCCATGCTGTAGCTTCACTATCGAGCTCTTCAAATGAGGTGGGCTCCAAGAATTGGATATTAATCTCCAAATTTTCCGCCTTTTTCTTGATGGCCTTGACCCTAGTTGCGTTTAGTCTCACCTGTTCTTCTAGGAGCTGCACACAAACGGCGGTATGGCCTATTTCAGTCTTCAGGGTTTGCTCATCAATGGCGCTGATGCCTTATACTTTGGCTTCTTCCTCCTGTTGCCTCTTCTGCAAAATTTCTATGAATAAGTCATGATCTGGGAACTCGTGTAGCCTTTGCTCAGCTTCTACTTGACACTGGTTGTAAATAACTAAGGCTCTCCTGAAAAATTCGGTGCAAAGTCCCTTTGTTTTCTGGACAGTTTTCTTGAAGTCCTCTGTAGTAGTGATATCAAACTCCATTAAATCATAATCTCGCTGAAGGGTTTGTCTATTCTTGTCTGACAGTCCTGCTAGGACTTCTTCACCCTTTTCTACCCTTGCCATCCTGGTGGTCAATACTTCAAGGATATCTTGTGAACTATCAACAAAGTAAGAAGCAGTCTCCAGGATTTCTTCTAATCGGCTATCAACCTGGAGAATATGGCATCTTTCCTCTTCTAGAACAGTTTCCAGGTGCAGCACCTTAGCTTTCTGGGCCTGGATGTGTTCTTTGATCGGCTGCAGGTCAACCTGCTGTTGTTTAGCTGCTTCTAGTTGCTCTTTTAGTTCTTTGACACATGCAATATTGGACTCGTATATAATAGCCTGTTGCCCTTCTAGATCTTCTATCTTCGCCTTCATCTATTCTTTTTCATTCTTCAAGTCTAGAATTTCTTGCTGTGCTCTTTCTAGGGCTTCTTGTGTTGTTTCCTGTGCATGTGCTGCTCCCTGGATGGCGTAGATTTCACTCTTTGTAGCCTCCATCTCTCTGAGCACATGATCATATTTTATTTTGAGTTTATTGCTCTCTTCTCTTTCCTTTCTCAAGGTGTCCTTCAGCTGAGAGGAAGTTTTCTTGGTAGATTCTATTTCATTCATCATTCGATCTATGTTATCTTTCGAAGCATGTATGGCTACCTTCCCTGCACTTATGGTAAACCTCGGATCTACGTCTGTCCCTACCATCACAACTTTATCTGATATCATCTTGCTAGTCATTTCTTTTGCTTCTATCTTTTTCTCTGTTCTCCTCATGATTCTTTTAGTATCCCTATCATAATAAACAGTACTGAAATCAGGGACTTCTTCCCCTTTTTCCTATACGAAAGGTACCAGCTAAGTCATGGGGGTAGCAGCTTCGATGGTAGTGGGTACTTGAGGGATCTGTATCTCGGGGTTTTCATCTCCCTGACTCAGCCCTGATGACGCCTCGGGAGCTTGCTGTTGCATCAACTTTATCTGCTCGGCCTCCTGCTCTTGCAGTTCTTCATCTAGATTTCTCTGAGCTTCTTCGGCTGCTTGCTTAGCAGCTTCTTCTGTTTCTATGGATGCTTCATTGGCTCGTTCAGCTGCTTCTTGGGCAGCTTTCCTCTTTTCTTCTTCTCCCTTTCGCATCCATTCTGCAGCCTCCTCTTCCAACCTATGGGCCTCTTCTCTTATTCTTCTGGCTGCTTCTTCAGCCTTAGCTTGTTCAGCCTTCTCTTGCTCGGATCCTTTTCCACCCTTGGTGGAATGCTTAGGTTTGAATCTCTTGCGGAGCTCTGTCAGATTTGGAGCCATTCTGTAAACCAATTCATCGCTATCAAAATGATGGCTGTATTCGTAGTTCACCTTGTGTTTCTTGCAGTGTTCTGCTACTCTGCCATGAGTATCATTCCTTCGAAAAGTCATTTCGCCAAAGTGGAACCTCCCTAGTTCCTCTATGAATTCGGGCGCTTGTTTCACATTTGCGAATTTATAATTTCCCAGTTTAAATGGAGGGGGGGATATGCAGTCTTCTTGTACTAGAACAAGAAGTGACCAACTCCATCAATGTATACTTGTCTGACTGCCTCCTTGTGGATTATATAATCTGTAGCATATTTGGGCAGCAAAAAGGGTGTCTTTGACCCTCCAAACATCTTGATATACATGCCATTTTCAGTCAGAAAGTAATCTCCATATTCACCAATGATCTACATAGCGTCTTCTGACATGCAATTACATTCTCCCCGGAATATGAGCTTGTATAATGGCATGAGGAACTGCTCACAAATCTCTCTGTAGTGACTGTGATATAGATGGGCCCGTAGGGGTTTGTAGGCCGCATATACGGGCATTCTGTCTTTATCCCATACACACTGTAGGCCGGGGAAAGGCTGGTGACAAAGTATGCAATCCATCAGGATTGAGCTCATATAAAACTCAGATCTCTTCCTGGCTTCTTCTTCCAAAGCTGCAGCCACACAAGAGGAGAGGCTGCTTGATACTATACTTGCCTAGTTGAAGATCTTGCCTTCCGTGGCCACATAGAACATCAGGGGTATCCATTCGAATTTAAATAGTCTTCCATTTGCTCTCCCGAAGATCCTATTCAACATTAGAGCTATGAATCTGTAAGTAGGTTTGAGGCTGGCTGTGTCATATTCTTCAGTTGCTCTATGTCGATATAGCTTCCCTGGCAAGAGCATCCTCTTCATGGTTTCTACAAAATCCATCCTAAGGTTGTCCAGCCAGTCATTTGTTAAGAATAGCTGAGGCTCCGACAGGTGGTAGGCTAAGGCCACATACCTAGGGCTAAAGGCGGCATAACCCTGGCCCTCAACATTACACATGAGCATTGAGTTGTGGTTGGTATTTGGGAGGACCCATCTCATCACTTCCGGGCATGGAAACAGCTCGGGCCTGGTGGCAATCTTCATAATGGATGATTTTTCTATATTTGCGTAAATTGGTGCTTCCTCCAGGCCCATATATGGGACTTCCCTACGGGAGATCATCCTGTGTATGTCTCCCCATTTATACTCATGGTCCACCCCCATGACACACTGGGTATCCTCATATATATACTCAGTTCTTGCTTCTGTGTCTAGTGCTGGTACTTCCTCCACCGCTGGGGCTTTCTTCTTCTGTCTCTTGGACATTGTAGACTCTTCCTGCAATGTGAAACATTATGATATTAAGCATTTTCAGGCTTGTGAACATTTTGCATCAGTTTTATCTTTTCTCAAGTACATCAGAGCTTATAACGGGATTTAGACTTAGGCCCTTCAGGCTGAAAGATTTGAAATGGTTGAGTAATCTTTTGAGCTGTGCTATTAGCTTATATTAATGTGTAAGTAAGAAAGAAACCCTCACATGTAAGCACAACCAACCTATATCATGACTATCTGAAACTATTAGCACAAAAACTCAGACTATTTCTGCAATATAATGAGCCATAAACACTAAAAGATTTACTTCATCCAACGGTCTGTCATCAAGACTACATAATTCCCCAACATGCCATTTTCTACCAATGCGACGATATGCAGTGCAAATGCAAAACGTAATGCGAGACTATCACTTAAACTTATACAACACTTTAGCAAGGATAAAAATGGCAAAGCTTATGTCGTTCGCGGACACGATAATCACATTTATGCGGCCATAAACCACGGGCACCCATGACAACATTTCGCGTAGGGCGCTCCCACCAGTACCACCATTCATTCTACCCCCAAATCGTCAAAAAACCAACAACGGCGCGACCCTAGGGTTTCGTGTGGTGGAGAACGACAAACAGTGCAGCGCAGGCATAAGTTAGGGCTCGAGAAAAGGGCAAACGCATAAGGGAATCGACCAGCCGGGTATCTCCATGAAAATTTCGGCGAAGACCCCATCAAAGTATTGACGGACCCCATCATTACTAGCATCAAACCAGGTGCAGGCGGCACAACGGCCGCCTGCACCTCGTCTCCCTCCACTTGTTCAAGTCGGAACCAGAACGGCCGCGAGAAATAAACGAAGGTTCTACAAAGAAAAAAATCCCCCCCTTCTGACCGCAGACAACTACCCAACCGGCGAAAATAAAACGCGAGCACAATCCACCGGGGAAACGGTTACGACAACCCTAGCCACGGGGAAGAAAATAATAACCATCTGGAAACAGGCAGAAAATACAATGGGAACCCAAACCTAGTAACCCCCCACCAAAACCAACATTATCCAGTCAAAACCCTTGAAAAGCACTAGGCAAGGCTGTTACGATCCTACCTGGCAGGGATGCGAAGCTGCTGTGGCAACCATGACCGAGTTTCCAATCGACAGCTGGACACGGGTACAAGCACGGAGCTCCACCAAAATCACGAGGTCGACAACGTGGAGCGGGTTACGACGGCTCGGGTGCAAAAATAATGATAAAAAAATAAATCCACACATATGCCCCCGTATATATAAAAAAACCCACACGTGCGACGGGTTCACTCAATCGGAGCGGACCTGAAAGTTAAGTCGGGCGACTAAAGCTCAGCTCCCTCCACAACGGTAGACCATTCTCCATACTACATCACCCGCAACGTAAAAATCAAAACGGGTGAACTATAACCACGGTCGGGAGGCGGCGGATACACATGGTCGGCGCGAGACGAATACTTCGAAATTTCCACTGCTCCGCAACGACGGTGATGGCAGTGTTCAAACCCCTCCAATGCGGCATAAAAACAACACCCGCAACGTAAAGGAAACATCATCCACCCGCAACGGTAAAATGAAATAACCAATCTCTGCAACAGTCGGCGCAAAAATGACAACCAAGACTTGGAAATCACCCGCAACGGCGGGACGAAAAGAAAATCGAAAGTTGAAAAACCCCCCCGCAACGTCGGTGCGACAAGAGACTGCGTAGACTGGACGGACACCCGCACGGCAGGCTCGACAAAGCCAATCAAGATTTGAAAGGCGCACGCAACGGCGGCCCGACAACAGATCATGAGGATTCGAAACACACCCGCAACGGTGGGTTCGTCCGCGAACTAACTCCCGATACACGCAAGCTTTGAAACGAAGGCTTTACAAGGTTTTGCAAACAAAACGATAAGGAGCTCAATTTAAGATGGAAATCCTTAACCATTAAATGATGAGAAACTAGTCGATTGACGGCATCCAAAAGGCGCTTCAAAATCCATAAGCTAAAATCAAAAGGGGTGAAATCAAGAAAAGGAAACTAACTAATTCAAAGTAAAAAAGGGGGTCCCAAAATTTTTAGAATTTTGGGAAATTGTTGCAGATGCAACAATTGGCGACTACCTGGTGAACCCCAGATCTCTGGATTAATTTTCTTTCCCAGCTTAAGACTATCTAAATAAACTCGAACTCTTTTAGATGTTTGTATCCCTAAGTCAGCCAACTCATGCATTAAATCACTTAGAAGAAGTCTATCTTTTCGGGAAAAGGTAACACCAGCAGTGTTTCAGGTCTGAATAACTCTTTGGAGGCCAAATAAATGAGGTTCATTTTACCTTCCCTTTGGAGGTTATAGCTTAAACACCACAGGATTGTAACAGAGGGTGACCATGTTATCCTTTTGTTCTTCATTCCCATGCCATTCTGCACTTTAGTGCCTTTAGTACTTAAGTTCATTTGATATGAGTCCTTCTGCGGGCCTTTCTTACTGAATTTTAATTCAGGATCATCTATCCCATAGTGTCCTTTTGTGTGAATGATGTATTTCATATTTCAATTCACGGACGGAGAGGATCTTGTGGCCATTTGGTACTTATGCTTTGAGATTTATGCTTTTGGAGCTTTGCTCTAATATGTCTTGTTTCTTTTGGAAGAAGTGACTCTTAAGAGCTTTTAGCCTTTTTCTTATTCATGGCATGGGATCATTTATATATGATAAACTGTCTCACTCTGCTTCCTCTCCGTGGGTCTAGTGCTGTCACCCCTTTGGGTTTTTAAGATGTGAGGTGAATGGAGCCTCTAAATAGTACTTCAGACCTTTTTTACTTCTGAGTTATTTACAGGGATTAAGTAAGACTTCAAATGAATGCACTGCCAGTTAGGAATACAACTACTAAAAGACATTCTATACTTTAAAACACAGTCCTTTTGCTCGGGATTTTGGTTAATACAGAACCCTGACGTTTCCATTGCATCCAAAAGTTTGCCTCTTATTCAAAAGCAAAAGAAAACTAGCAAAACCATAAAAAAAAAACAGCATAACAAGCAATTAGAGAAAGAAAACATTAAAGCATTGGAATCAGAAAATAGTATCAGCAACAAACAATTTATTTATGTACAAAATAAAACATCAAACAAAAATTTTGCCCATTCCTAAAAATTTCAAAATTAAAGAACTAGGAATGAGCTGGATTTCAGACCTGAATTGTCTAACCATGGTCCAACTGCGCAGTTATTGAGATGGAACCCATATCTAAAATTCTGCAATCATTTCTTTCATTCTGCAGGAGATGAAGGAGCTCAGACTGAGTGTCCATCATGGGGTTGGCCTTTCTTGAGGAATGGTGCTCTAGCTTAAGCTCAGTAAGATAGTTTCCCAAAACAGAATCGGTGGATTCATTTTCTTCCCCCAACTTAGTGACATTGTTTTTCATGAAAGGCTCTCTTAGAATCTTAATCAGGTTGGGCCTGCCCTTCTGAGGTAACCACAAATGAGACCAATCTGAAGCAAAGTACCCATTAAGTCTTGATGTCCAATCTCGGTTCAGGATCATCCCATAACCATCAGGAATGTCTGCTACTATGATGTCAATGTAGTGGCATATCCTTTTAGTTGCAGACAATTGAATCATCACATTCTCCATTTCTCCTACTACTTTGACACTAGTTTTGTCAAGTTGCGTGACATCCCAAAGAGTAGGCTTTATCTGACCATTGAGTTTTTTGCAAACTATTAGAGGCATAACATTCATAGAAGATCCCGAATCCACCAAACAATTATGCACCTTATGATTGAGGATTTCAAGGGTCACAAGGAAATGTGGGGCGCTGGTTTTCTTTGTCTTAATCAATTTAATCTTTTCTTCCACAGGTTGGTTTGTTGTGGGCAACTCCTCTTTCAACTCGCCAGCTTTGCTTTCTTCATCATCTTCTACTGGTTTGGCCATTTTGATGAGTGGCTCTGTGTCCTGTTTGCCATGAATATCTGTAAATGAGTCATCTTTAGCCTTTATATCGGTCTGCCTCTTGCTTTTCCCCTGCAATTCTTGAACTTTTGAGAGTTTTGCGTTGTCATTGTTTGTCAATCTCTTATCTTCTGTGGTTTTACATGTATGCTGAGATTTGAGATCATTTCCTTCAATGTTAAACAGTGAAATTCCATTCCATGAGAACATAGTATCATCCTCTTTCTTTACTATGTCTGTTTCTTCTTTTATTCCTCACCACAGTGCCTGGTCAATTCTGGATCCAACAATTTATCCATCACTATTGTCATTGAATGTAGCCATTGAGGACACTTCTTCTCCAAATGGGGTTGTTGATGAAAGGTACAGAAATTATCTCCTCCTATTTCTGTTATGTTTATTGACGCCACGTTTGGTGGTGGGGTCTGCCATTGGTCGTCATCCTCTTTTCTGGGGTAGGGAGGCTTATTGGTTATTTGAATATCCCTTTCTTTCTCCAACTCTACAACTCGGTTGGACAACTTCTGAAGCACCTTCATCATCTCATGATAATCATGTGGTTGATTTACTTTAGATTTAAAAAGCAATGAGCCTCTTCTTATGGTGGTCTTCTCTTCAAATGAGTCAGGATAGTCCTCTATACTCCCACTTTCAGCCTCTACTCTCTCAGCCTCTTGATAAGTTTCTTCCAACGTTGGCTTGACTTTCATTTTAGCAAACATGGCCAACTCAGGACCTAGGGCCGAGGTATAGTACTCAATCAAGACTTTATCTGAGGGCTTGTCAACCTGAGAGAAGTTTTTTAAGTATAATGAAAATCTTTGCGTGAAACTACGTACCTTTTCATTCTTTTCTTTTCTTAACAGACCAAAACCCTTCATTAATGATGCATGTGTCTTCTGAGTGGTATATTTACTCCTGAAAACCCTCTCAAAGGTATCCCAATTAGGAATAGAGTTTGCAGGTAGCCCAAAGTACCAGGAGGCTGCTGCTCCTTTCAGAGTATGAGGAAAAAGTATGCACACTACATCTTCGTGCTCTCCAGCCCTTAGCCCCTCTAACGCTAGGTAAAAGCTTTGAAGGTGATCATCTACAGCAATGTGGTTCGTAGGGTCAAACTTAAGCAAAAGCTTGTCGAAGGCTTGAGGCAAGTTGTGCAAAGGAGGAGTTAAGTTCAGAGGTGACCTAGCCCTCCATGCTGGCAAAGGGTTAGGTTGATTACCGGCCATGAGCAAAGGTAAACAAGTGACACCAGGAAAATGGTTTGTCAAGGATAGGACTGGAACTTGCAAATTGGGGTTGGATTGAAAACTTCAAGCATCTGCTGATAGGATAGTCTCGGGAAAATAAGTTCCACGGCCAGCCTTTTACTGGCGGCCCTCCTTCTAGCGCCAAAACTGTTGAGGCCTGGAAAATCGTAGGCGGCAATAGTAAGGGATTCTCCCCAATCAGCGTTCCCAACTAGCCCGCTGACTGTTTGGTATAGGGAATCTGTCCGGTTTACGGTCCGGCTACTGTAGGTCAAAGTAACAACAAAGGTTTACCGGTTGCGGACCGGTCCACCGGAATTTGTATTTTGACTTAATGTATGCAATGCATGTGCCTATCTTAATCATGCAGGGTGATAAAGATGTAAGGAACGTCACAATGTGCTGCGCAGGTTCTTACCTCTCGTCTTAGGTTCTCGAACATCTAAACCACATATGCAACGATGAAGTAAAACAAATAACTATCTAAACACCTAACTACCTATCCCCGGGGAGCTAAAATGATTATTAATGAGTAATGCATTATCTCCATGTATAATAAACCAAATTACAGATAGCTGATATTTACGCTTACAACACATGAACAATGAAATATTCTAACAATTAGATAGCTAACTGTTATATGAGCCACAAGCATTACTCTGAGTGAACTTTCCACACAATGAATCAGAAACCATTTAACAAGACATAGGTCATGAAGTTAGAACGATCTCACGAATTGTCGACACTAGCTGAAAAATAAAGTAATTCATCTTTCCACCATCCATTTGTTAGCATTTGGAAAATTCACATATCTTTCTCCAACAGGAAAACTAAAATCTTTATTGCAAAAGGAAGTAGTTCTTCTTACAATAGGTCCTCCAGTATTACTGGGAAAAAGCCTCTTCCTTATCTATGTCTCCTACTTTTATACAAATTGCAAATATGGTTGGGCTTCCCAAAGTGACCTTTGGGCTTCCCAACGCTTCCTTTTCTCAAAAAACCTTTTACAAATTATTAAATTACAATAAAGCTGATCGGTCCCCTCATGAGGAGGGTCCCGCTTGGCTCTCCAAGTATTTCTTCCATGCTGTAGCTTCACTATCGATCTCTTCAAACGAGGTGGGCTCCAAGAATTGGATATTAATCTCTAACTTTTCCGCCTTTTTCTTGATGGCCTCAACCCTGGTTGCGTTTAGTCTCACCTGTTCTTCTAGGAGCTGCACACAAACGGCGGTATGGCCTATTTCAGTCTTCAGGGTTTGCTCATCAATGGCGATGATGCCTTGTACTTTGGATTCTTCCTCTTGTTTCCTCTTCTGCAAAATTTCTATGAATAAGTCATGATCTGGGAACTCGTGTAGCCTTTGCTCAGCTTCTACTTGACACCGGTTGTAAATAACTAAGGCTCTCCTGAAAAATTCGGTGCAAAGTCCCTTTGTTTTCTGGACGGTTTTCTTGAAGTCCTCTGTAGTAGTGATAGCGAACTCCATTAAATCGTAATCTCGCTGAAGGGTTTGTCTATTCTTGTCTGAAAGTCCTGCTGGGAATTCTTCACCCTTTTCTACCCTTGCCATCCTGGTGGTCAATACTTCAAGGATATCTTGTGACCTATCAACAAAGTAAGAAGCAGTCTCCAGTATTTCTTCTAATCGGCTATGAACCTGGAGAATCTGGCATCTTTCCTCTTCTAGAACAGTTTGTAGGTGCAACACCTTAGCTTTCTGGGCCTGGATGTGTTCTTTGATCGGCTGCAGGTCAACCTGCTGTTGTTTAGCTGCTTCTAGTTGCTCTTTTAGTTCTTTGACACATGCAGTATTGGACTCGTATATAATAGCCTGTTGCCCTTCTAGATCTTCTATCTTCGCCTTCATTTGTTCTTTTTCATTCTTCAAGTCTAGAATTTCTTGATGTGCTCTTTCTAGGGCTTCTTGTGTTGTTTCCTGTGCATGTGCTGCTCCCTGGATGGCATAGATTTCACTCTTTGTAGCCTCCATTTCTCTGAGCACATGATCATATTTTCTTTTGAGTTTATTGCTCTCTTCTCTTTCCTTTCTCAAGGTGTCCTTCAGCTGAGAGGATGTTTTCTTGGTAGATTCTATTTCATTCATCATTCAATCTATGTTATCTTCCGAAGCATGTATGGCTGCCTTCCCGGCACTTATGGTAAACCTTGGATCTACGTCTATCCCTACCATCACAGCTTTATCTGATATCATCTTGCTAGTCATTCCTTTTGCTTCTATCTTTTTCTCTGTTCTCCTCATGATTCTTTTAGTAGCCCTATCATAATAAATAGTACTGAAATCAGGGACTTCTTCCCCTTTTTCCTGTACAAAATGTACCAGCTGAGTCATGGGGGTAGCAGCTTCGATGGTAGTGGGTACTTGAGGGATCTGTATCTCGGGGTTTTCATCTCCCTGACTCATCCCTGATGACGCCTTGGGAGCTTGCTGTTGCAACAACTTTATCTGCTCAGCCTCCTTCTCTTGCAGTTCTTCATCTAGATTTCTCTGAGCTTCTTCGGTTGCTTGCTTAGCAGCTTCTTCTATTTCTATGGCTGCTTCATTGGCTCGTTCAGCTGCTTCTTGGGCAGCTTTCCTCTTTTCTTCTTCTCCCTTTCGCATCCATTCTGCAGCCTCTTCTTCCAACCTTTGGGCCTCTTCTCTTATTCTTCTGGCTGCTTCTTCAGCCTTAGCTTGTTCAGCCTTCTCTTGCTCGGATCCTTTTCCACCCTTGGTGGAATGCTTAGGTTTGAATCTCTTGCGGAGCTCTGTCAGATTTGGAGCCATTCTGTAAACCGATTCATCGCTATCAAAATGATGGTTGTATTCGTAGGTCACCTTGTGTTTCTTGCAGTGTTCTTCTACTCTGCCATGAGTATCATTCCTTCAAAAAGTCATTTCGCCAAAGTGGAACCTCCCTAGTTCCTCTATGAATTCGGGCGCTTGTTTCACATTTGCGAATTTATAATTTCCCAGTTTAAATGGAAGGGGGGGATATGCAATCTTCTTGTACTGGAACAAGAAGTGACCAACTCCATCAATGTATACTTGTCTGACTGCCTCGTTGTGGATTATATAATCTGTAGCATATTTGGGCAGCAAAAAGGGTGTCTTTGACCCTCCAAACATCCTGATATACATGCCATTTTCAGTCAGAAAGTAATCTCCATATTCACCAATGACCTGCATAGCGTCTTCTGACATGCAATTACATTCTCCCCGGAAGATGAGCTTGTATAATGGCATGAGAAACTGCTCACAAATCTCTCTGTAGTGACTGTGATATAGATGGGCCCCTAGGGGTTTGTAGGCCACATATACGGGCATTCTGTCTTTATCCCATACACACTGTAGGCCGGGGAAAGGCTGGTGACAAAGTATGCAATCTATCAGGATTGAGCTCATATAAAACTCAGATCTCTTCCTGGCTTCTCCTTCCAAAGCTGCAGCCACACAAGAGGAGAGGCTGCATGATAATATACTTTCCCAGTTGAAGATCGTGCCTTCCGTGGCCACATAGAACATCAGGGGTATCCATTCGAATTTAAATAGTCTGCCATTTTCTCTCCCAAAGATCCTCTTCAACATTAGAGCTATGAATCTGTAAGTAGGTCTGAGGCTAGCTGTGTCATATTCTTCAGTTGCTCTATGTCGATATAGCTTCCCTGGCAAGAGCATCCTCTTCATGGTTTCTACAAAATCCATCCTAAGGTTGTCCAGCCAGTCATTTGTTAAGAAGAGCTGAGGCTCCGGCAGGTGGTAGGCTAAGGCCACATACCCAGGGCTAAAGGTGGCATAACCCTGGCCCTCGACATTACACATGAGCATTGAGTTGTGGTTGGTATTCAGGAGGACCCATCTCATCACTTCCGGGCATGGAAACAGCTCGGGCCTAGTGGCAATCTTCATAATGGCTGATTTTTCTATATTTGCGTAAATTGGTGCTTCCTCCAGGCCCATATCTGGGACTTCCCTACGGGAGATCATCCTGTGTATGTCTCCCCATTTATACTCAGGGTCCACCCCTGTGACACACTAGGTATCCTCATATATATACTCAGTTCTTGCTTCTGTGTCTGGTGCTGGTAATTCCTCCACCGCTGGGGCTTTCTTCTTCTGTCTCTTGGACATTGTAGACTCTTCCTGCAATGTGAAACATTATGATATTAAGCATTTTCAGGCTTGTGAACATTTTGCATCAGTTTTATCTTTTCTCAAGTACATCAGAGCTTATAACGGGATTTAGACTTAGGCCCTTCAGGATGAAAGATTTGAAATGGTTGAGTAATATTTTGAGCTGTGCTATTAGCTTATATTAATGTGTAAGTAAGAAAGAAACCCTCACATGTAAGCACAACCAACCTATATCCTGACTATCTGAAACTATTAGCACAAAAACTTAGACTATTTCTGCAATATAATGAGCCATAAACACTAAAAGATTTACTTCATCCAACGGTCTGTCATCAAGACTACATAATTCCCCAACATGCAATTTTCTACCAATGCAACGATATGCAATGCAAATGCAAAACGTAAGGTGAGACTATCACTTAAACTTATACAACACTTTAGGAAGGATAAAAATGGCAAAGCTTATGTCGTTCGCGGACACGATAATCACATTTATGCGGCCATAAACCACGGGCACCCATGACAACATTTCGCGTAGGGTGATCCCACCAGTACCACCATTCATTCTACCCCCAAATCGTCAAAAAACCAACAACAACGCGGCCCTAGGGTTTCGCGTGGTGGAGAAAGATGAACAGTGCAGTGCAGGCATAAGTTAGGGCTCGAGAAAAGGGCAAACGCATAAGGGAATCGACCAGCCAGGTATCTCCATGAAAATTTCGGCGAAGACCCCATCAAAGTATTGATGGACCCCATCATTACTAGCATCAAACTAGGTGCAGGCGGCACAACGGCCGCCTGCACCTCGTCTCCCTCCACTTGTTCAAGGTGGAACTAGAACGGCCGCGAGAAATAAACGAAGGTTCTACAAAGGAAAAACTCCCCCCCTTCTGACCGCAGACAACTACCCAACCGGCGAAAATAAAACGCGAGCACAATCCACTGGGGAAATGGTTACGACAACCCTAGCCACGGGGAAGAAAATAATAACCATCTGGACGCAGGGAGAAATGACAATGGGAACCCAAACCTAGTAACCCCCCACGAAAACCAACATTATCCAGTCAAAAGCCTTGAAAAGCACTAGGCAAGGCTATTACGATCCTACTTGGCAGGGATGCGAAGCTGCTGTGGCGACCACGACCGAGTTTCCAATCGACAGCTGGACACAGGTAAAAGCACGGAGCTCCACCAAAATCACGAGGTCGACAGCGCGAAGCGGGTTACGATGGCTCGGGTGCAAAAAAAATGATAAAAAAAAAAAAAACCACACATATGCCCCCGTATATATAAAAAACCCACACGTGCGACGGGTTCACTCAATCGGAGCGGACCTGAAAGTTAAGTCGGGTGACTAAAGCTCAGCTCCCTTCGCAATGGCGGACCATTCTCCATACTACATCACCTGCAATGCAAAAATCAAAACGGGCGAACTATAACCACGGTCGGGAGGCGGCGGATACACATGGTCGGCGCGAGACGAAAACTTCGAAATTTCCACTGATCCGCAACGGCGGTGATGGCAGTGTTCAAACCCCTTCGACGCGGCATAAAAACAACACCCACAACGTAAAGGAAACACCATCCACCTGCAACGGTAAAACGAAATAACCAATCTCCGCAACAGTCGGCGCAAAAACGACAACCAAGACTTGGAAATCACCCGCAACGGCGGGACGAAAAGAAAATCGAAAGTTGAAAAATCCCCCCGCAACGTTGGTGCGACAAGAGACTGTGTAGACTGGACGGACACCCGCATGGCGGGCTCGACAAAGCCAATCAAGATTTCAAAGGCGCCCGCAACGGCGGCCCGACAACAGATCATGAGGATTCGAAACACACCCGCAACGGCGGGTTCGTCCGCGAACTAACTCCTGATACACGCAAGCTTTGAAACGAAGGCTTTACAAGGTTTTCCAAACAAAATGACAAGGAGCTCAATTTAAGATGGAAATCCTTAACCATTAAATGATGAGAAACCAGTCGATTGACGGCATCCAAAAGGCGCTTCAAAATCCATAAGCTAAAATCAAAAGGGGTGAAATCAAGAAAAGGAAACTAACTAATTCAAAGTAAAAAAGGGGGTCCCAAAATTTTTAGAATTTTGGGAAATTGTTGCACAGATGCAACAGGATCCTTGCCTCTAACTTCACCTTGCCTCCAATAGATCAAGAACTATTTTGACAGAGTTTGGGTGTTCAACACAATTTTTCCTCCTCCCTCCGATGGGGGATGAGCCAGTATTTAAAGGCATGGGAGGATAGGTATGTTTGAGGATCTCATGGGTGGGGTGGAGATAAGATCGAAAAAGGGAGGATCTTGAGCTCTAGGTGGTCCTAAACCATAGGGATTAGGCTCCACGGAGGTAAAATTCAAGAATCCTCTCGAAGCTTCCTTTTTTTCCTTAAAAACTCGAGAACCGCACCTTTAATGAAGCAAACAGGAGGTGTTAAGGAGGTAACTCGCTTTCAATGAAGGAAAAGAGCGGTGGAACCACTCTTTTTTGTGTAAAAGGAGCGCTACTGACTTAGGTAACTCTTTTCATTAATGGAGAAGGAGCATTATTGGCTGAAAACAGGGAAAAATTACAAGGGAATAATTTCTTCCTTTCATTTTTCTAGGGAAAAATATGAGGGAATGGAGAAGACAAGGGAATACCTATCTCATAACATGATGGTGAATAGATTTAGGTGTATCAGAATACCCCCCAAAGTATTATGGCTAGAGCGAAACGATAGGCATAGTACTTTCATAGAAGAATGTGTAGTCCCAAGGAAAAGGTCCAATCGTCGAAACTTCTCAAACATCACAAACTTTCTGCAACACTTTTTACAGTTCGACACATGTCCCAAATGAGTCACAACATGGCTACTGACCAATACAATACAGATCCATATGAGATACAAAAATTCACGGCTACTAAAATACATGCGAAGAAGACTCAAATTTGGACATAGCTACCAAACATACAATGTAGATTGATGTCATACAGACGTAAATTTGAGGACAACCATGAACATACAAATGTGGATCCATCCTAGGACTCATACAAAATACTCCATCGCAACATGGAGAAAGCAATGAGTGCTTAACATATACCCATTTTCTTCATCTCATCTTCCACAAAGTATGATTCTATCGATGTGATTACAATGTCCTAACATCGAACATGGTAGAAACTTCTTGATTACCGGTCAATGATGAGAACCGTTAACAAGTGAGAGGGAAATCACAATTAATGTCAATGATTCCCAAGGTACCCTAGTACAATATCCTGAGTGTGAATAGATCATTTGAGGTCAAACACTTAGTTGAATATTTCGATCAAAGGTCAATGGTGTGAACCTATGTCGAGAGTGAGAGAATATATCACTAATGCATACAAATCGCAAGGTACTATCTTGTTTCTAAGACTAATTCCTGGATGATGATATGATGTCGACATGATTAGTCTCATCGAAGGAGGGCCATGATGAGTCCCAAATTGATGACGTGAAACTTGGAACAAAGTTTCTGGAATTTTGAATATGACGTAACCATAGGATTGACTCAAAAGTAACTGACACAAAAAGTCATTTTGACTGTAGGTGGAAACTCTCAAGACAATTTCCCTTTTGAACATAAGGTGGTATGACTGAAGACTTAGCAACATTGAATTGACAAGGAGGAACACAATGCGACAATGGAAAATTCATTCTTTGAAAGAATCAAAGGACTGACATGAGTCATGAAAGTGGATCGACTCAGAATCAAGTTGAATACCCAATTGACTGAATGAAATGCAAATAAGTACCATGTTCAAAGGTGACTAACAACTACCATTGTTGCAAATGAAATGTATTTCCATTCCCTTAATTTCCCCATCATGATTGATGAGTGCCTCTTTGATTTTTAACGAGATGGAAAAGGGTAACAAACTCTATATATAGCTCATCCTTCGGATGAGTCTAATCTCATATATTTTATGAATCTGAGAAAGGATGTGTTTGTTCCCAAAAGAGGGTCCTTCATCGTTTGATTTTATGAATCTGATGAAAGAAAACACATCTGTCTTTTCATGTTTAGAGAGTCTGAAATGACTTAGAAGACTCCATAATGGAACACTCGATGATCTTTTCACATTTTAAGAGTCCGAAAAGAGCTTAAAGAAGACTCCATTAAGGTTCTTTTTTCAAAATCCAATTTTAACGAGTCTAAAAAAGTGATAAAAGTAGACTTGAAACCTTTTTAATAACATTTAACAAGCATCCTATGATTTCAAGAGTGCTCAAAACCTTTTTCAAGAGAAGGAAAAGCGATAAACTAAGCTCAAACCACTTTTCATGTTTTAACTAGAGCACGGAAAATGAAAAGTAAGCTCAACACCATCTTACTGTTTTTAACGAGCTTGGAGATCAGTTGGAAGAATGCTCAGGGTATCTTATTCATTTTTTAATGAGCTTGACACAGACTAAGAACTATGTTGAAAGCGTTGTTTCATGGTTTAATGAGCTCGAAACTAAAAGAAAGTATACTTAAAATGGATCCCATTGATGGGTGATTTCTCAACATGATGTTTAGTGGTTGGTACTTTCCCCCAGTATAACTATGAAGCAGAATAACTCCAACATAATGAAAGAGGTTGGCTTCATTTCATCTGCCTACTTTATTCATCATCCAACTAAATTCACGGTTGCTACCAAGAAAAGGTTTACTAGAAACAGATGAAGAAAGAGGATCATTAGAGGAAATTTCAATTTAAAATGGGCCTTCCAAAAATAATACAAATTCCATGTCATCATGTATTAGCTAATCAAAATGATTTAAAATTAAGAAAGGGAGCACCTCTTAAACAGTTTTTTAATATAAATTTGGGGATAGGTATCATAAAAAAAACTACTTTTTTTGTTCATATTTTCGGCATATCTCCCTATGTTTTTACTCAAATTTCAATGGAGAGAGCTCGTTGGATGCAGAATTAAATTCCACATCCAATGAGTACCCACTCGGCATACTTTTGATGGGCCCTGCTACCCCAAAAACAAGAAATACATGAAAAAATGTGATGATCATCATCATCACATTTTTTCAGGGATTTCTTATTTTTTGGGTAGCAGGGCCTGTCAAAAGTATTCCCAGTGGGTACTCGTTGGATGCAGAATTTGATTCTGCATCCAATGAGCTCCCTCGATCAAAATTTGAGCAAAAACACAAGGAGATATGTCAAAAATATGAATAAAAAAAGTACTTTTTTCTTTTCTTCCTGCAAAATTAATAAATATTATTTTATTATTTTAACTATTATTTTATTAATTTTCCTTAGGAGGCCCATTTTGAGTTGAAATTTCCTCTAATGCAAGTTATATAGGCAGGTAAAATGAAGGTTCAAGGCTTGACACAATGGAAGAATCTGTTTCATTTTTTAACGAGCTTGACACATAAAAGGAACTTTGCTCAAGGTTAGTTTTATTTTTTAATGAGCTTCAAACCAAAAATGAACATTGTTCAAGGGCACCTGTTTCATTTTTACACAAGCTTGAAAAATAAAATAAATATTCTTGTGGAGACTCTATTTCATTTTTACGCAAGCTTGAAACAGAAAATAACTATGCTTGAGGACATCCGTTTCATTTTTTAGCGAGTTTGAGACAGAAAGGGAACTATGTTCATTGGCATCTGCTTCATTTTTTAACAAGCTTGTTACAGAAAAGGAACTATGCTCATAGACATCTGCTTCATTTTTTAACGAGCTTGACGCAGAAAAGGAACTATGCTCATGAATGGTTTCATTTTTATGCAAGCTTGAAACCAAAAGTTAAACTATTCTTGGGGAGTGGTTTTATTTTTTAATGAGCTTAAAACTATAAATAAATTATGCTCTCAAACTATGCTCTCAAACCTACACTTTCCCAACATGATATCCAGAGGGTTGTAGGTTTCCCCCTTACATAATAAACTAGAAAATTGATTCTAGTATGATGTCCATAGGATGGAACCATGCCCCCTATTTTACCTATGATGGGAAGAAGATAACTAGAAGAAGGGGAAGGAATCAAAAGAAAATTTGGAACATTAAAAAAATTCTTATTACTAGGAATGATGTGATGGTCAGGCGTAACAAAGGGAAGCTGATCAATGGTCACAATCTTCCCATCATGGGGAAAATGCATCACTCTAAAGAGTGTGGACACTATAGCCTTCATGGCGTAAACATAATCACGTCCAAGGATAAAAGGGCCTTAGACCACCATCACATCAATACAGACATCTTTCCCTCCTAATGTAACAGGAAAATGAGGAAGGATCCCTGAAGGTGCAGTAGGCATACGATTAAAATCCAGTATCTGATTAGTGGCTGGAAAAAGCTGAGGAGAACCTAAAGCATTCCAAGTAGTTGAGGATAGAATACTAATAGAAGCCCCTTCATCAACAATAGTGCAAATCATCCACCTAGCAGTAACGCCCACAACTATCTGGAAAGGAAAACTCAAATGAAGACGAGACTCTATTAGGTTACTCAAGTCAAAGGAAATAACCTCAGTACTTGGAGAGGGTTCTATCAAAAGAGACAAAAATTCCTCTTGTCGAGAACAATCAGAACGAAGCATGAAAACTTCAGCAGGATTTAGTTCATTCTCTGCTGGGAGAGAAGAACGAGACTAATATTTTTTCAAAGCAACTACTTCAATCTTAGCACTCTCTAATCAAAGAGTGGGATCATATGGAGATGACATCGACTCAACTAATTTAACTTCACTCTTCAAAGGAAGAGTGGGATCAAGCACAAATGAATCCGAATTGACCACTTGGAATCCACTCTTGGATGGAAGAGTGGGATTAACCATGGATGAAACTGAATCGACCACTTGGTCAACTAGTGGGGCTTGAAGAGACAACTTGCAATAATATGTTGGAAGTCATTGACGAGGAATAGTAATATCTTCCAACAACTTAGAAGCTTCATCCATGCAAGGAAAAAGGTAAGTAAAATGCATGTCCTTACAGAGAAAACAAGGATTTCTGACATTACTCTTCCAACTTTTAACCATAGAGTCACTCATTAAGGGGGGATCATCAATATGATGACCAGAGGCTGACGACATTGGTTTCCAGGAAAAATTAGACCATTCTTATAAAACTAGGGTGAGACCATGACAATATTTTAGAAGGCTATCACCCTTGAAAAGCCTGTAAGGGAATTTGGGCTTACACGGTCTCTAGATGTGCATATTAACACTCTCTGTACTTGGAGGAGTAATTGGTTAAGACTTGGTTATTTTTTTTTCTTCTTCTTCTTAATATTCCTTTTCTTCTTATTCTTATCCACCTGATTACTAGTACTAAAACTTTCAACAGACGAAGAGAGAGAAAAGGGAGAAGACACTTTTATGCTCCTGCGATGAAGGGTTAGGATCTAAAAAACTTGGTGTACATGGGATAACTAGAATGGTGAGTAACCAAGCAGGTAATCCAATAGTCAATTCAAGAAGGATTATAGGCATGAGAAGAGGACCAAGATCCCAATATGGAGGGAAAACTAAAGACGTGCTTGATGAAGGAGTCTCTTGGTTGGTAGTCCCAGAAGGTGAATCCATAACTATGTAACAAAACTATCTCTCTCTTCTAAAAATCCTAACTGTACAGATGACAAGCGCTACTCAAAATAAAGAAACAAGAAAAATATGTGAGAGGACTGGATTAAAGGTCTAGAACCTCATAGGATTGTCAAAACACCACAACAGATGGGGAAAAACTGAAATGAACCTTTTCTTATTATGTGAAAGAAAATAGAAATTAGATATCTAATAGTGACCAAGTTCTAATCAAATCCAACTATGAAGCTTTAAATACCAACATCAAACCCAATTCTTGAAAAACCATGAATTCTCATGTGACCTATGAATTCTCTTGGCTCGTTTTTTTAAAATTTTTTGATTTTTGATTGAGTTTTCATTTCAAAAATAAATTGAGGAGTTCAAATACAACTGTAACAATCTAAATCATCGATCTCAAATACTAAAACAAGAATTTAAGAATCAAATACCAAACATGGATAACAATAATACCTGGCACCTCTTCTTGCGGGTGTTGAATAGAGCGTTACTGGGATGAGCACCGCTTCTTGTCTACAGGAACAAAACTGTGGCACCACCTATTGCAGGTTCACGCCAGAGCATTACCAGTTCCATCACTGCTTCTTTCACACAGAAAAAGAGAGGTGGCACCATGTTATTCTAATAGGGAAAGGAAAGTCGCAGCTCCAGAACCATATTTAATATACAGCCCAGGCGCGGTGGCTGAGACGACGATTTGAAAAATAAAAAATGTGACAGAAAAGTAAGTTACATTCCAAAAAATGAACCCAAACAATCACTATAAAACCCAGTGAACCAAAAATATGAATATCCAAAGGCTAATAGAGGAAAATCAATCAAATTCAATGTAGATCTATAGATCTATCAATGGGAAAAGTAGATCTAGAAATTGAAAATGAAGGTGGAGGGTTCAATTTACCAAAGATTCAGAATTTGAAGTCTTCCCTAGTGGAGTCACCAATTTTTTTAGCGTAAATTCTCACCTCCTGTGGACAAGAGTTGTTTCCCTAGATCTGAATGGTATAGGTCTAAAACAACACACACACACCAAATGTTAAACTTCCCCTAGACTTGGTTAATCACCTGAATTTAATGCCATGATACTTCTCTCAAATATTGTCCTTTCTATCCTTGAAGCTTTCTCCTATGATATTGTAGGAGAAACTGTAAAAGATGGAAGATAACAAGAAAATTTTAGAATAATCAACCCATAGTTAGCTACCTTAGACATTAATTAATCCATTTTTGTCTTATTTGCCTAGTTTCCATGTTCCACCTTATGCAAGTTGTCATCTACACATCCATAGTGGTCAAACTTGCTAATTTTGACTCATGGAGTGCTTGGGAAAGCTCATGGAATCAAATCTGATTTATTCCTAGCCTCCTAAGCACCCTTCTGCTTTTTTTGCTTTATTGCCTGCTTTTTCAGTGCTTTAAGGCAATTGGGAAAGTTTGACTAGGTGAGGTTAACTAGTTTTTTGTCCTCCACATCCTCCACTCTTTTCTCCTATAAAAAACATGTATGAGTTGTCATTCGATTCCCTTTTAGCTTGCCTAATTGATTTTTCCATTTCGTGATCTCATTGACAGTTTTGGAAACTGCTTTATGCACCTATGGGGGATTTGCTTAGATTTAGTAAGCCTTCTTTTGACTAGATTCGAATTGCCTCCTCATGCATTCAAATCATTCATGTAACTATTTATTGTGGCAGCCTATGACTTCATAGGTTTGGCTATTGTACACTTATTCAATACAGTTTAGTGTTCAGCTCCATATTCAGTCTCTTTTGTGAGTGATTTTGCATGTACAATTGATAATTGTTGTGAGTGTAATTGTTATATCACTGGGTTCAATTTCCACATGGTATCATAGCCTTTGTAGATTTATTTTTCTCCTTCCAATTTGTTTTTCAGGTTCGACATCATTGATTGGGAGCATTCTACAGACTGTCTGGACAATTTCTGAGCTATGGATCAATCTCAGAAGATCATCTTGATTTCATTTAACTTCTTTGAATGGAAAGCAGAGATGGAGATAATATTGAGAGAGAAATGCCTCTATAGAGTGACTATGGAAACATAAGCAGAGCCCAATGCAGCTGCAGAGAAGATAAAATGGAAAAATAGGAGGGATGAGGCCTATGGTCTCCTGTGTCTAAGCATATCCAGAGACCTCCTTTTCCATCTTAATGGATTGAAATCACTGGATGAAGTATGGGATAATATTACTGATCTTTTTGGAAAGACAGATGAGATGAGGGGACATCAAATCAAAAATGAACTGATCTCCCTGAGTCCAAATAGCTTTGAATCCCTGCAACTCTATTTCTCCAAGTTCAAAGCACTTGTTTTGTAGCTAAAACAATGTGGGATCAAAAAGAAGGATGAGCAGTTGGTCTTGGCCATACTCTCAAAGCTTGTCCCTGACTATTCAGTGTTTGTTTCAACCTTCTATGCCACCAAGTTGACAGCTCGAACTTGGAAGATGCCTAGCCTTGCAGATTCATGGAATCTCTCACACAAGAACAAGACAAACTGGTGATGATGGGCACCATCAAACCATCCAAAGACCAATATCTGGTTGCTGGAGATTCGAGGGTGGATTCAAAAAGAAAAAAGAAAGCTAACAAGCCACCTGAGCAAAAGAGAGACAAGAACAAGTCTCCGGAGGAGCCTCAAGGTTCCAAGAAGAACTACCAGAAGAAGAAAAACAAAGGAGAAATGAGCAAGTACGCATACTGCAGTAAGGGAAATCATACTGAGAGCTCCTGCATGAAGAAGCAAATAGACATGCTGACCCAACTCCTGGAGAAGAATGGCATCTCCCTTCTAGACAGCTCAAAGAAGAGGGAAGGAGGATCAAGTTCAGAAGACAGAGAGAGAGTTCATGCATTGGTTGCTGGCACATCAAGCTCACCTAGTTTCATCATTGATTATGGAGCTTCAAGACATATGGTTTCGACCAAGGAGGAATTCACCTCACTTGACATGTCGAAAGGTCCACCAATAGTACTAGGAGATGACTCTCTCACTGAAAGTTTGGGCAAAGGGAGGATTGATCTTGATCATGGTAAGTTCAACAATGTGTTGTATGTTCCAGGTCTTGCCTCTAACCTCTTATCAGTGTATCAGATGACCCACACAGGGTCTCCAAAGAAGGTCATATTCTTCCCTGATGAATTTGAGATCACAGATATCTCAAGTGGTAAAGTCATTGCAAAAGGAGTGGCAAATCATACTTCGAAGGTATACATGTTCTCACACTTCTTACCCTACTCAAACCCCTCTGCTCTTCTGATTCATGCTAATGAGGAAAGAAAGCTTTGGCATGAAATATTTGGCCACCTAAATTACAAGTATCCTTCTGATCTTAGTGAAAAAGAGATGGTCATAGGGTTACCCAAGATAAAAACTTCCAAAGGAGTCTGTCAAGGTTGCATCCTAGGAAAACACCCAGAGCATAAATTTGAGAGAGCTAGTCATGAGAGAACCTCTGCACCCCTCGAGCTGATCCATAGTGATGTTGCTGGACCATTCCCTCATATTTCCATGAGTCAGGACAAATATGCATTGACTTTCATAGATGACTTTTCCAGGTATTGCTGGGTTTACTTCCTGAAACACAAGTATGAAGTTTTTTTCCTCTTCAAAGTCTTTAAGGCTTTGGTTGAAAACCAGTATGGGAGGAAACTCAAGGTCCTCAGATCTGAAAATGGTGGTGAGTATGTCAAGTCTGATTTTATTCAATATTGTGCAGATGCAGGTATTCAGATGCAGCATTCTATCCCTTACACACCACAGTAGAATGGTGTTGCTGAGAGGAAGAACAGATCACTGAAGGAGATGGCAACATGCATGATGGAGACTAAGACTTTGCCACCAAAGTACTGGGCCGAAGCTATAACATGTGCAGCCTATATCTAGAATAGGGTGCCTCATAAATAGCTTTATGGTATGACTCCTTTCGAAGCATGGAGTGGGCACAAGCCAGATGTGACCCATTTTAGGATTTTTGGCTCAAGGGCTTGGGCTAGAATTCCAACAGAAAAGAGAAAGGCTTTGCAGCCCCAAAGCCAAGAGTGTCTATTTGTTGGGTACTCTAAATATGTAAAAGGGTACAAGCTGATAAATTTTAGCACAAACAAATCCTTCATCGAAAGGTGTGTTCAGTTTCAAGAAGAACCCCTAGAAGCAGTGGAAGTTGGAGAAGCCTCTTCACCACCAGAACCTCTGAATGTAAGTGAAGAGATAGTTGAACATGCTGATTTTGATATTTCTGATAGTGATAAATTTATTGCAGATCCTAACATCCCTACAAGGCAAAAATGGGCAGCCAATACCATTCATGCAGCAGGAGAGCTAGCTGGAAATCCTAATGACCCTAGGAGGACTAGATCTCAATTTGAGAGTGCTCTGTGCATGAAGGATCCTATGTTTGCTGAGAAATTCTATTTGATGGTGGAATTAGATCCTCAAACATATGAATATGCAGCAAGAGATCCAATATGGAAATAATCCATGAAGGAAGAGTTCAACTCACTCCAGAAGAGCAACACTTGGGAGCTGGTTGATCTTCCCCCAGGGAGGAAGCTAGTTCAGTGTAAGTGGGTGTACAAGACCAAATTTGTTGATGATGGTTCACCTCTAAATTATAATGCCAGATTGGTAGCCAAGGGATACTCATAGGTTCATGGAATAGATTACAATGAAACCTTTGCACCAGTGGCAAAGATGGACTCCATCAGGCTAGCCTTAGCCATTGCAGCTTCAAAGCAATGGGAGGTACATCACATGGATGTAAAGTGTGCCTTCCTGAATAGAGATCTCACTGAAGAGATATACATGCAGAAGCCTCGAGGATTTTCTACTAACCCATCTCTTGTGTGCAGGATAAGGAAGTCATTGTATGGGCTAAAGCAAGCCCCCAGGGCTTGGTATGCCAAGATTGATAGCTTTCTGATATCAGTGAATTTTGTTCGATGCAAATCAGATCCAAATGTATATTTGAAGTTGATTAATGGTTCATTAATGATAATTTTGTTATATGTTGATGGCCTCCTCATTACAGGAAGCTCAAAGGATGAGATTGCTTCCTTGAAGGGTGCAATGAACCAAGCCTTCTCCATGACAGATTTGGGGCTCTTAAGCCAATTCTTGGGGCTTGAGATTGCACAAAGCAAATCTGGAATCAAGGTGCACCAGTCCAAGTATGCCTTGGATTTGCTGAACAAATTTAGAATGAAGGATTGCAAGCCAAGCAAGACTCCTTTCCTTTCAGGAGTGAGGCTTGAAGAAGCTGATTCTTCACCTATGGTAAACAATACAATATATAGGCAATTGATTGGATGTTTGTTGTATCTTACACATACTAGACCTGATCTTTCTTATGCAGTAAGTGTGGCTTCTAGATACATGGATCAGCCTCATGAGATCCATTGGAAAGAAGCCAAAAGGATCCTTAACTTTGTTCAGTTAACAAGGACACATGGGATCTTCTATAAAGCAAAATCTGATCTTAATTTGATTGGATTTACTGACAGTGATTGGGAAGGTGATAGCACAGACAGAAAGTCCACATCAGGATATGTGTTCATGCTTTCAGAAGGGCCAATCAGCTGGTCAAGCAAGAAACAGAGTGCCATTGCACTCTCATCTACAGAAGCAGAGTACAGAGGAGTTATAAATGCAACAACTCAATGTTTATGGTTGCAGGGGTTACTTGGAGAGTGTGGCTTCGAATCAGAATACTCAACTACTATCTACTGTGATAATCAGAGTACCATTCAAATCTGTAATGATCCAGTTTAGAAGCAGAGAACCAAACACATTGAGATCCATATGCACTACATCAGAGAGCTTGTGCATGATGGCACCATTCACCTACTCTTCTATTCATCTTCAGAACAAGTAGCTAATATCTTCACCAAAGCATTTTGTGAGAAGACCTTCAGCAATATCAAATCACTGCTAGGGATTGCTGATCATGCTGTGAAACATGAGTGATGACAAGATTTCCAAATTTTGTTTTACAATCCATGTCTAAGGGAGGATTTTCCCACTGGGTTTTTGCCTCTTTCCTTGGTTAAATGGACATGCAGTATGTAAAGGGTGACTAAGCCTTGTTGCTAGGCCCTATAATTTTCTGATATATTACTCATAAGTCAGGATTAAGGGGGGGTGTTAGAATAATCAACCCATAGTTAGCTACCTTAGACATTAATTAATCCATTTTTGTCTTATTTGCCTAGTTTCCATGTTCCACCTTATGCAAGTTGTCATCTACACATCCATAGTGGTCAAACTTGCTAATTTTGACTCATGGAGTGCTTGGGAAAGCTCATGGAATCAAATCTGCTTTACTCCTGGCATCCTAAGCGCCCTTCTTCTTTTTCTGCTTTATTGCCTGTTTTTTTCAGTGCTTTAAGGCAATTGGGAAAGTTTGACTAGGTGAGGTTAACTAGGTTTTTGTCCTCCACATCCTCCACTCTTTTCTCCTATGAAAAGCATGTATGAGTTGTCACTCCATTACCTTTTAGCTTGCCTAATTGATTTTTCCAATTCGTGAGCTCCTTGATAGTTTTGGAAACTGCTTTATGCACCTATGGGGGATTTGCTTAGATTTAGTAAGCCTACTTTTGACTAGATTTGAATTTCCTCCTCATGCATTCGAATCCTTCATGTAACTATTTATTGTGGCAGCCTATGACTTCACAGGGTTGGCTATTGTACACTTATTCAATACAGTTTAGTGTTCAGCTCCATATTCAGTCTCTTTTGTGAGTGATTTTGCATGTACAATTGATAATTGTTGTGAGTGTAATTGTTCTATCACTGGGTTCAATTTCCATAGAAAAACATGATAGCATACAATATAATAAAATATATCTATGCTTATGACCAAGGAATCAAGCAATACATACATATGAAATAGTAAATATGGGGAAGAAAATAATTTTTTTTATTAAGAATAATTCGAGAGACTACAACCTTCATTCCTTGGTGTTGAGAGTTCCTTCCAATGGATCCTTGCCTCTAAGTTCACCTTGCCTCCAATAGCTTAAGAATTTCTTTGACAGAGTTTGGGTGTTCAACACAATTCTTCCTCCTCCCTCCCATGGGGGATTAGACTATATTTAAAGGCATGGGAGGATAGGTATGGTTCAGGATCTCATGGGTGAGGTGGAGATAAGATACAAAAGGGGAGTATCTTGAGCTCCAGGTGGTCCTAAACCATAGGGATTAGGCTCCATAGAGGTAAGCTTCAAGAATCCTCTCAAAGCTTCTTTTTTTTGCCTTAAAAACTCAAGCACCGCACCTTTCATGAAGAAAACAGTCGATGTTAAGGGGCTAATGCCATTTAAATGAAGGAAAAGGATAGCAGTATCACTCTTTTGCTGTGTACAAGAAGCGTTTCTGACTTAGGTAATGCTTTTCATCAATGGAGAAGGAGCATTACTGGCTCAAAACAAGGAAAAATTGCAAGGGAATAATTTCTTACTTTCATTTATCTAGGGAAAACTCTGAGGGAATGAAGCAGACAAGGGAATACCTATCTCATAACATGATGGTGACGATATTTAGGTGTAATATTATTGGCGAAGGACCATTTGTCTTTGACTTGGTGAAGGGTTTTGTGAGTTAGTTGAAAAAAAAATCAAACTTTGTTTCATTAATAAGTGCTTACTATTTATGTAGGGGGCAAAGTTCCAACATTGTGTCTAAAGGGTGATAATGACCTAGATGAGTTGTTATTTCTCTCTTAGTTTCAGATAATTAACATTAAACTCATCATTTTCATTAAGTTATTGAGTTACAACAAATCCCAAATGGAATATAATCTTGTTATGCCTAAATTCATGTCAATATAATAGTGCATCATAAAAAAAAGTGGAGTTTGTGGTAAGGAGATATTTGTGTGGGGAATTTCTTCAAAGAGTGCCTTTTTCACAAAGAAAGTATTGGCTTATGTGGTGAAGAATAAAATTGTCTTTCCTTATTTCAGGTCACCATTCTGACCATCACCAATGGTGCATGATGTATACCCAAATCCATTCAATGAAGAAGTCAACCCCTACTCATGATTCACTTTTCTCTCATTCTATTCTATTTAGTGCTTGACATGTTACATTCGGTCACTTTTAAAGATATCTTTCACAATCCATTGTAAATTCATAGACATGTCCAAGCTACATTATTGAGTAATCTACACATGGAAGGCACATTGTACTTAACATTCTACTTATTCATCATCCTCGGGAAAGCAAAGTTTAATTGATTCATAATTTCTATGGTGCAATATTCTTCTTCCAAAAAACTAGTTGTTGTGTCATTCATGGATAAACATTTATCCATGGTTATTAATTAACCAGTTGCGTATCAATATGAGATCCATGTCGATCAATCAATCATTTATTGACACATCAAGCTACATATCTTGTATTGATAAACTATGTGATTCACCAAATAGAAAGATGTGTTCAACCTTCAATAAATTTAAATTTGAGAGCTAGTAAGTTGGGAAAGACCAAGAGTCTACAAGCGAGGTTTCCTTGTACTCACCGGATCTCATGTTATACCTTATTTTTTGTCGAATCTTTCTTAACCCTAAAAAAAATGCTTGTTTTCTTTATTTATTGAAATCTTTTTTATTCCATATGAAAGACACAACTTTACGGGCTAACCACTAATCCCATTGAAGTTGCATAATCTATGTTGTCCCAAGGCTATATATGTTTCTCCCATTGTTAGATATGTTTCTCCCATTGTTAGAAAATATATTGTAAGCAATGAATTTATGGGAAAATACTTTGTATTAGAACATCACGTCCATTTTAACCAAATGTAACACAAATTGACTTTTAATCCATAATTAATACTCCATGTATTGGATACTGAACTATGCATCACTATTTTCCACGCTATTACTTATCAACTAAAGTTACTTTCAGTCGTGGATGCTCTATCCACACAATTGATGTAGTTCCAAAGTAACTAGCTTCACAAGTCGGCAAACTCCACTCTTCTTTTTCTTCATTGTAATTTATACCAAATAGATATATCAGGGATTTATATCCACAATTTAGAATATTAGGGATTTTAATAGTTGGTATTTAGTTTTTTATATATTTATTTTGATGAGTATTGATAATCTAGCTAGGATTTTTGATATGATAATAAATAAATGTAAATTAGTTAGTTAACAAACTTAAAATTCTGATTTTATCTATACTTTTTAATAAATTTCCATTAATGGCCACAAGATTGTCGATTACATGCATGACATATGACACAAAATCAGTCAACAGGATTCCACTTCCATTCATGACGTTTTCAAACTTGTTGCTTTTCATGCTGGCATAAAAATGTTTAACCCGTTCTTTATAAAGGAATGTAGCAACCCCTATAATTTCATTTGTGAGAAGATGGTGTGTCTCCAAGGATGCTACCATATATTTTTCACTTCCTCTACTTACCATCTATCTCTTAAAATCTACTTTATTTGTCTATTGTAGCTAGTTTATGAAGACTTATAGGTTTTTAACACATTAGGCATGGTGATATTTATCATTATTCCTTAAAAATAGTCAATAGTAATCAGTTTTGATGAAATCCCCATCATGAGAAATGTGGACAAAGTTATAGGGAAGTTGTATTAATGGATCCATAGACAATGGATAAATCTCCATATAAAAATTACAAGTGTATAGATTTTATTAATACTTATTGGACTGACACACCAACCAATGGAGGAGTGTATGTGAAACCATCCTTATAACTTTATGACTAGGTTCAATTTTCCAAGCATTATATTGACAATGCTAAAATAGAGTAACCAATAAATTGTATACATTATTATATTTAATAGGAACGACCATGCCCAAAGGTACATCAATAACAACAGGTTGGGGATGGGGTATGTGTTTTTATGTGTGTGCATTTGTCATTGTGTTTGTAATGCTAAAAAGGTAGACCTTTTATTCATAGGTTCTCACAAATCCATCTATGGTTGTACCAACACAGGAGAAGTATATCAATTTTTTTTGAAGGGAGTAGATACATGATTAAGACAACATGCTTAGGTTTTGTTATAGTAAGGTACATACAACCATATGAACCAGAAGTACTAGTTTCAAATAATTCACCTACATTACCTCCATCAATAGGAACAACTCATTGTTTTTTATCTAATGTCAAAATACATTTATTGAAATAATTATAGAAGGAACTGGCAAAGCATGGGGTTTTTAGTTTTTTTTTAACCAAAGTTCTAAAATAGTTTCTTAGCCCCTAAGAGGTGGTTATGGACATGAAACTTATTGGAGGTGGTTAATAGAGGCCATTATGATGATATATCTAGTGGATATTTGAGTTATAGGTATTCCTCTTCTTAGGGATTGTAGGGTGAAATCATCATTTCTATGCTGAGTACTGCTTCCAAGTATTGGAGAAAGCCATCATCCTACGTAGCTATGTATTATGACCTTTCTCTCATATATTTTGATATCTTTTAGGACAAGTTATAGTTATTCAACTTCACACTATGTATTGATCAAAATTGACACATACCTAGAGGTCAATATACTTGTGTAAATTCAATGGATACCTGAGTACACTAAATTTTTTACTCTATAGGTTAAAGCAGGGGAGTATTTTATCCTTCTTTGTTGACTTTATTATGAGATTTGGGTATGTTATTATTGCTTGTTTCTATTGTCAAGAAATCCAATTATTACCCTCACTGGATAAAAGGACAATATTTTATTAGCCTTGTAGGGAAGTTATTATACATAGAAAACAATTAGACAAACACCCTGTCAAGATTCCATGTTATTGCATTGTCTAGCCATTCATTTATACCATAATATGGAAGTGGATATTGGATTTGCAAGAAATATTTAGGGTTCTAGATAGTGGACACTAGTTGGTAGCCCCTAGTGTAGATCAATCAACCCAAGGCCTAGCTTTTAATAGTTTTTTAGTAGAATTTTTGGATTGCTATGACACACTCCAATGGTACACAAGGATAGTCATTACTTTATTATATTTTATTACCCCTAGTATAGTAATATATCAATTTTTTTTTTTAACTGGGGGAATCGGTAACTGGGCGGTTCTGGTACTTACGTGACATAGGGTCCATTCCCGTCGGCTGCCACTATAACCCCAGGTGAGTCCACACAGCCTTCAAGCATGGGGCACAGATAAGTCGAGGTGAGTTTTGAACTTGAGACCTCATTTATAACATTCATTCATTTACACAGCAATTACCGATCAATCTACACCCCTACGGGGAGTCATATATCAACCTTGGGTGGCAACAAAGTTCTATTTTTCTCATTGGGTGATACTTTATTTCCATAATAGATTGTGTAGGACTACCCATGACAACTAACTTTTGTATAGATGATATTCGCATACAGGGTTAGGAATAATTTATAGTGATTGATGAGGATGGTTTTAAACTATATCTTGTGATTTTCTAGATCATTATTCAAACATTATTTTGATAAGTCAAATATTGTTTCCACAATTATATGATAATGTGGCCTCTCAGGTTTCAACTTAATTTATTACTTTTCTATTTATGGTTTAAAGTGTTTTCCATTCATAAGTTATGTAAAAGGAATAAAGGTTTTCTTTGAATACTATAATTTTTGAAGATTCTTTTTGTTTATTCGTTAGTTACACATGAAAAGGGAATATGAAAATTAACTTGAGTCTCTACTCATTATTATTCATTAAATCCAACCTCTTAATCCCTTGCATAAAAAATCTATGAGAGTAAATTAATTTTATGCTAATACAAACTTTTGTTTTTTATTACAGGTTAGCATACATATTTATGGATAGCTTTCATCCGTTCGGTTGTAAATTTAATTATATCCCTAGAATGTTATCAATAAACCTACTGTAAAGAAATGTGTGCTCAAGAATTATGATTATTAATTTTCTTTGCTTGTCTGTTGTCTCCTTCTTTTCTGCACATGCACATGATTTTTATTTTGATATTCTTGTTATGACTACTCTTCTCCAGGTAAATTTGTAGTTAACCATGATCATTCTCAAAGATATCATTCATTTCTCACCATATGTATAAAGATGATCATTGCTTTTTCATACTCTGTTGTGCTCTATAGTTGTTTGTTGAAGACTCGTGTATTGTATATATGAAACTTTCTCATTTTGTGTTGAGGTTACTCGTATTTTGGACAAAACCAAGAGGCCCATCCAGGTATGGACCTAAAGAAATAGATCAGGGACCCTTGAAAAATACTACATTAAAGAACCCAAAGATACATGCCTTCACATGCACATGCCTTTTGTTTTGATATGCTTGTTATGACTACTCTTTTCTAGGTAATTGTTCACTTAACCATAGTCATTCTCAAAGATCTCATTTGATTCTCACCATATCTATCAAGTTGACCGTTGGTTTTTGGTATTCAATTGTACTGTATAGTTGTTTGGCCAGACTCGCAGACTTGATTCCTCCATACCCTATCTACAAAAATTAGTGAATATTTGCATATAAAATGAATAAACAAGACTACATTAGTGACAAAAATAAGAGATAAGTGACCAACAAATGGGAGATAAGCTACCAAACAATGACCAAATTTGCTTATAAATGACCAAATGTCAGTTTTGGTGGATAATATTTTGTCTCTTATCACACGACAAAAAATCTGGTCACATTTAGTTTGGCCATTTATAGTTTTCTTGTGGTCATTAATTTGGTCATATTTTTTGTCATTAATTTGGTTGTATATTTGGTCATTAATTGTGATAAATAATGCCAAAATATGTGACCAAATTAATGACAAAATATATGACCACATTAATGACCAAATTAATGACCAGAGGACAAGCTATAAATAATAAAACTAAATATGACCACATTGTTTGTCGTGTGATAAGAGACCGAAAATTAGACACCAGTGATCACCAAATAAAAAGTGGTCATTTATATGTGGATTTTTGCCATTTTTTTGGTCACTTATCTCTCATTATGTACTGGTGTACCAAAGTGTTGAATTAAAATATTCAATTTTTCCAAAAATTTAAATTTCAAAGTGCCTATATATTTTTCAGTGTTCCAATATTGAGGGTATACCATAGACATGGCCTCCAATAATTCATCTTGAGGAAATCATTCTCTTATCTATGATGATAGTGATTGTGCATTTTGTATCAAGTCATGTCTCATTGAAATCACAATATCATTGAAATGATATCTTGACACATGACACTCTTTGGTGTTTTGTCCCATCTTACTAACATAATTAAAAGGAATAATAAACCCACACACGATCATATATAGTCTATTTTTTCATCAAAATCTAAATAATTTTCAATATTTTCTATATCAATGAGAGTAGTCCAACTATTAAACATTGGACCTGTAAAAGAGTTTGGCATTGCATACAAATTATACAATACAAGGAATGCAAATTTCCTTGCATTTGTGTACTCTATAATATAAATTGTACTACTCTGAGCCATTTTCACAAGGACATTCATTTCATGAAGAAAAGGAAGAATTCTATCATATGTTAATAATGTCTCTATATTAGTTAGTTGAAAGAGAATATATTGAGATTTGTATACACTCAAGTGACGTTCAAATATCACCCCTACCAATGATTGGTACACACTAAACAATTTTTGAGTTGATTTGTTCAATGAGATCTATCTTGTATCAACATATTTTAATAGTTTTTTTTCCATCTGTAACACCATTGACAAATTTTGGAAACTCTATAAATCATGTAGGACTGTGATAAAAGTACGCATGAGTCTCATGTACAATTTATTCAACTTTTGAAACCAGTGGACACTTTCTTACTATTTTAAATGCAAGATTCATCTTAGGAGCCATACAATAAATATCGATCATAAATGGTGTAGCCAATAGTTGTAGTTTGACACAAAGTCCATTCCTTTGTCCCTGCATAGTTGATGCTCCATCTTCTCGAACACATACCTTGACCTTTTTTGCTATCATTAAATCATCGATACCACCGATTTCCTTCAAAGTATTAAATACAAGTTCATAAATATTTACAGTTGTAGAACTCTTCTATACTTTATGAATCCCAAGTGGATATAAATGCCTAATATGACCATTAACCATATAAATGCTCATGCAGATCCATGAATCAACAACGGTAAGTTCATCCAAAGATAGTGAAAAAAAAACCTGGCATTTTCAATATTCTCTTTAAAATCGTCATTTTCTACTTGAGTTAGATATCTTTCCAATTCTAAACCACTCATTACAGACCAGTGAAGATGAAAAATTTGATACCTCAAGAAAAGATACATAGTTCTTATAATCTGGATAATTCGTCATAGGAGGATCTATAGATAAGATGTGAAATATAGTGCTTAATTGTGTCACCTTGGATAACAAATTTCTTTCCATTGTTTTTCCAAATAGATATGCGATGGTCCCTCCACTTGCCTCCAGTTTACTCTTGCTTATTAAGTATTTATTGTATTCATATTGATATTTGACATGTCAACATTCCTCTGAGTATTTCCATTTTCTTTTATACATCTCCTCAGCATTTACATTTTCCTTAACATACACCTTTCTTGCATGCTTCTCTATTGTATCTAACTTCATTTTCAATTTTACTACCTTGCCAAGTTTCCAATTACATACAATGCATTTACATTCTCATGAAGCCTCTTTCTTAGTTTCTGGAGATATTGGTTCAATAAATGGAAATTTTGTGACCCATTCTTATTGCAATTGTCTCCCTATGTCTCATTGTCCTTTCTTCCTTTTTCGTGATTGTGGATGATTTTTGTTTCCTTCCAAGGATAAACCTTCAACATTTTCATTATCAATTTCTGGTTGAATTGCATTTATCTCACTTTGGTCACTAGAGGAACCCATTATATCGTGTGTTACATGGACATTAGATGCATTCTCAAAAGAGTTTCCCTCTCTCTCACTGATAGGTTTCTCAAAAGAGTTTGAATCATGAAGAGGATTTGGATCCTTGGATTGAGGCTTCTGAAAGTATGATACTACATCCCTTTGTTTTGACGCTTTCTTTCCACTACTATTGTTTGACATCTTGTTGAATATTCTACAATTAAAATATCCAATCAATATAGAAACCCAAAGTGAAACCTGCATGAGAAACAATATATAAAATTAGTACAATTTGTATGTTATCCATGATGACATGAATTCTATAGGCTATAAAATTTGAACATAGTAACCTAAACCCATCTATGATTAACTTCAAAATTAGACATAAATCCATCAAGATAAATATGAGATTCGATTTCTTGTGTGTTAAAATCCTATATTTTTATTTACATTTTTCATTGGAAAATACCTAGTAGAAAAATTGGCATTCAAAATAATCTAGATTCAAAATATACAATAGCATTATTTTCCTAGTGGCCATCACCTCTAAAGTTTAAATTCATAAGATGTAATTATTTCCACGAAGTCATGAAAAGAAAGAATTTAAAACTATGTGAAACAATATCAGTAATTTATTTTAAAGAGTAATTCATATCCTAATACTCATCCCCTAACAAAAAGAAGACCTCATTTCCTAACAGAAAAGGATCTTGTATGCACATACAAAGTGTATGATCTCATGATGAGAGAAATTGAAAAACATGATCAACGTAACCATTGTTAAACATTATGAAAGCATCAACTTGCAGGTGGATGATTAATGGAATTGACCACTGGATCATTTTTTAAACATTGTCTATGGTCAAGAAAATATTGGCCTACCGAAACAGCCACTCATCCTGTTTTGCACTTGAAACTGACCTAAATGGCCTTACGAAAATTCCAACAATTTCTCACCTATGAGAGATAAAAAAAATTGAGAGAATGAGTTTGTAGGTGGATGATTTATTCACTAGTACATTGCCTCATTTTTTGAAAAAAGTCTCTAGTCAAGGAGATTTCCTTCCAAAATAGTCATTCAACCTATTTTGCACCTTGACAGAAACATGCTCACCATTGGAAAAACTGGTTAAGCACTGAAAAAGGGGATTAAGTAGCCTTGGTAAAATGCCCACCATTTATCACCTATGAGGGATACTTCTTTTAAATTTTCTCCCTACAAGGATAGAATAGATTAGACTAGAATAAATTAGAATAGAATAGATTTGTTTAGATTCATATTTAAAGAATTTATTGAGGAACATGAATGATAAAATGGGAGGTAAGAACCTACACATCACTTGTGAGGTTCCTGTTCATTGCTTACATGCATTTAGCTTAGGAATTTGCATCTCATTCATTCATTTAAATAAAATTACATAAATGTTTGATCAGGACGTAACTGGTAAATATTTAAACAACCTTATATGTACGGTAGTTGGATAGTTAACTGGACAGGTTTCCCATAACAAACAGTGGAAAATCTAGTTGGGATCAATTATTGAGCAAAATCCCTACTTTCGACACCTACAATTTTTCCACGCATCAATAGATTTGGCACTAGAAGGAGGGTCATCGATGCATGACTAGCAGAGGAAAACCGTTTGTAAGAAAATAATCCACTCGAACAACATGTGACACGCCTTTCCCTAAAGATTTTGTTCTTGAATCTGAAGAGCGAGAAAAGGTGAGTTATGAAGAAGAAGACTTAGAACGTTTCTACATTGTCTCATTCGAACAAGTTGATCACTTTCAAAGGAATACAATATCTTATGTTAAGAAACTTGGAGGATTGAAAGTGATCCCTACATTACCAAGAAGGAATGCTTCCAAGAAAGAAATCTCTTATACTCAAGATTCAATCCTTGTAGAAAATTTGGAAGAATTGGTGGATATTTCTATCTAAGAAATCACTCAACCCCTTAATCAATTGGGACTAGAGTGTCCTATAGCCCAATTTTTCTTGCATTCTCTACCAAATTCTCCACCTCAAGTTATGGCTGGATTTGTTAATCAACCACCATGGAGGGCCAAAAGACCACTTAATCTGGTTGTGCCTTTGCATGATTTTCCTAAGCACCCAGAACGAGTATTGCCAAAGTTTAACCCTAGAAAATGCATTTCTACATAAAACCATTTGAAATTTTTTTATCTCGCTCTGTATATTTTAAATGTTGAACATGAAGACGTTGTATGCAGGCTATTTCCATATACTTTCGAGCCTAAATCATCTTCTTGTTTCTTTACTCTACAAGGAAACTCAATAGAAAAATGGGATACTTTTGAAAGGGTATTTAAAAGTAAATTTGTAATAAAAAAACTGTAGCTACCCTTATGAAACAATTATTGTCTATGAGGATGGAAAAGAAAGAAAAAGTTCAATATTTCAATCAAAGATGTATTACTTATTTAGGCAGTTTTAGTGCTGCAACAAAACCAGATGAAGAATCTTTGGTAGAATATTAGACTATGGCACTATACCCACTTATAGCCATGCTTGTGAAAAGGGCAGTCAAGCCCACACTGGTAGAAAATTATGACAAAGCCAGCAGGGTGGAAGTCGATGTTGGTAGTATAGAAAAGCACACTTCAAAACCAGAAATAAAAAAACACAGCCAATAAAAAACCTCTATTGTTAACTAGAACCAAGGAGGAACACTCGAATGAGTTAGAGAATGTAGTCAAGATGGTACAAAAGTTGTCAAATAAAATAGTAGACTTAGAAAAGGACAAAGGAGCTAGTTCATCTAGAAATCCTTTCAATCCTTATTACAGGAAAAGGGAAGAAAGTGGAAAGCTACAACTACCTCCAATTAATTCTGTTGTTTTAAATTTTAATGAAGTATGCATAGATCATTTATCATTAGAGGAAATTTAAACTCAAAATGGGCCTTCGAAGGAAAATTAATAAAAAATAGTTAAAATAATAAAATAATATTTATTAATTTTGGAGGAAGAAAAGAAAAAAACTAATTTTTTGTTCGTATTTTCGACATATCTCACTGTGTTTTTACTCGAATTTTGATCGGGAGAGCTTGGAGTACCCACTCATGATAATTTTGACGGGCCCTGCTACACCAACAAGTATTTCAAGTATTTCTTATTTTTGGGGTAGCGGGCCCATCAAAAGTATTTTGCATCCAACGATCTCTCTTGATCGAAATTCGAGTAAAAACATAGGGATATATGTCGAAAATATGAACAAAAAAGTAGTTTTTTTATGATACGTATCCCCAAATTTATATTAAAAATTTGTTTAAGAGGTGCTCCCTTTTTTAATTTTAAATCATTTTGGTTGGATAATACATGATGACATGGAATTTGTATTATTTTTGGAAGGCCCATTTTAAATTGAAATTTCCTCTAATGGTACTTTACGTCAGGAACACCATTCTGAAAAGAGCTTCTCACTATGGATAAATTCGATGACTTTGGTTATGAATCAACTGCTCGATGTTCAATTAATCAAGCCTAAGGTAGAAGAATACCAAGACAATGAGCCGAAAGGAGAAAATGAAGAAACTGCGATGGTATTATGGGATTGGCCACCCACATTGGTTTTAAGTGAAGAAGAATAGACTGAAGAAATACAAGTATCATCAGTAAATGTTACAACTAGAAGTAAATGGCCGATAGTGGATAAAAGTTTAGTGCTACATAAAATAAAGAAGATAAAAGAAAAGATGAAGAAAATTATCGGCACTCCTCTAATGAAACCTAAGTCTAATCTGAAAAACATAAAACAGACAAATCCAGAAGTTAACACACTTGTGAAAGCTCCGAAAAATAAAATAGAAAGTACTAAGAAAGGTTTTGTAGGATATGACATGGGGTATGATACTGTAGAAGATATTAAGAAAAATAAAGAAAATATCTCTTTATTTGAATTATGTAATCTCCCTTAGCAAATAAATAAACTATTGGAAGGATTTGATCCATAACCCGAAAGTACTTCAGAAGCCATTGAATTTGATATTGATATTAACAAATCAAGCATTGTTGGAAAATATAAATATCATACCTTACCTTTCTTTTTATCATCTGAAATTTTCAATCAGAAAGTACATAACTATTTGGTATACTCTGGATCCTCTTCCAATGTCATGACACTTTCGATTTGTAAGAAGATTAATGGCCAACCCAATCCATCCTCCTCTCAGATAATTCAACTAGATAGGTCTGTTGTTAAAGTTATTGGGGAGATGAAGGATGTAGTAATTTGATTGTCTGTAGATCCTAGAGTATGTCAGTTCATAGATATTATGGTGGTTGATATACCAGAGACATATGGATTAATTTTGACCAGGGACTGGTCAATGAAACCAAATGGTTACTTTGCAACCGATTGGTCTCACATGTGGCTCTTGTACAAAAATAGTCAAAATCAAATTAATATTCTGAGAGAACCGCATATAAAACGGAACGTGACCAAGTTGGAATAAAAGAATGAACTGATAAACTTATCATCTTTAGTTTTAGGAAACCAATTTCTAGAACTTGAAATGGGGAATTACCAAGCTGAAGAAGTTAGTTATGAATCAGACACGGAGTCTGGTCTCCTTCAATTCTCACAAACTTATGATATTGACTGTAACATAGTAAATTTAGTTACTACCGTAGTAAATGATAGTAACCAAGTAGTTTTAAAAGATAGATTTTGTTTTTCATATTTAATGGTTCTAAGACATAAGAGGGATTAGGAGCGGGTTGTATCCTGCTTGGTCTAGAAAAGAATAAACATTTTCTCTCTTGTAGAATAGAGTTTGAATGCACAAACAATACTGTTGAATATGAATCTCTAGTCTAGGGCCTCAAGAAAACCATTGAACTAAATGAAAAAAATTTAAAAGTTTTCAGTGATTCTGAGATAGTGGTTAGGAAAGTTAGAGACACAATTCACTGTTTATCTCCACACCTAAAAGGATATCAAGCTAAAGTATGGAATTTGATAACACATTTTAATGCTTTTAATATAAACTCAATTCCTAGATTACAAAATGTTGCAGCTGATTTGTTAGCTACTTCTGATTCCATGTTATTGCTAACTAATCATAATTGTTCCATTGAAATTATTTCCAGGCTATCAATAGCTTATAATATCACAAATTTGAGGGTGTTTGACGACGATGAACAAATTATCAATTTTCTGACAAATGATGAAGTTTTCAAAGAATCTATAATTTATGATGAAGAACATCAGTAAGATTTACAAAATGGAGAATTGAACAAAGGAAGTTTCATTCCCAAAGGAGTAAGGACACTTGAGGGAATTTTTGATCTACATAACAAATTCATAAAACTAGCCAATGTCAAAACCAACGGTTCATCTATGCAATGTGAGTTGATAAATTTAGGGACGGAAGCTGAGCCCAAGTAAGTAAATTTGGGAAAGTGTTAATCGCCTGGAGAAAAGAGTCCATTCATCAAATTGTTTCAGCAATATAAATGTCTCTTCACATAGACATATGAATATATAAAAACATATTGTTACAGAGAAAAATTCCTATGGCTTGGGGTGTACCACAACAGACAGAGAAACCACAAAATCAATCCCTTCCCAATATGCAAGAGATAAAACATCTAGCAATAAAGGATCTCGAATCATACCTTATTTTGGACGGTTGAAGTAGATCCCCATTGAGCCTTTTCCAACCCCTCTTGCTTTAGAAATTTACTCTCAACAACAGTAAACAAGGCAAGCATGCTATATAATATAGTGTTAGGCCTACTCTAGCATATATAATAAATAATCCATAAGAAATTAAACGCATCCATGGATTCAGTATTCATTTAAATGCACATCATTTGATAGGAAAATATCGTTCTATTAATAAAATCAGAGATTACATAAGTGATAACCTCTGTCGGCACGTCTGCGAGTCGGAGAAACTGAGTCCTCCACCTGGGCCTCCACCACCTCAATCCTCCATCTCTCAATAGCAAGATCACAAGCAAAGGAAAGCTTGGGAAGAACACAAAGTGCTCCAAGGGGAAAAGGGATGCAGACTTAAGTACAAGCAAGCTATCAAAACAATGGACTATAGTTTTCTTGCTCTTCAATTCCTCCTTTTCAATGTATCCAAGGGGTTCCTTATATAGTGCTTCAATGGGGAAATGGAAGGTCAAATATAAGCGATATCGAGGCTTATGGAAGGCCAAGAGACAAGTGACTCAGATCCACATCAAGGAAAACTCCAAAAGTATTTTTACTTATGCACACATCCTGATGTATGTGGGTTTAAGGGTAATATCCATGTATATACGTGAGAAAGGGAATAAAAGTGGTGTACAAAAAATATAGGTGTTTTTAGGGATGATATTGGATACATCCAAGGTACAATAATGGTCCATGGGGTCCAAAGAGTCTACATAAGGACAGGTAAGGCCATAAAAGTGTGATCAACCATGTGTGCTAAAATCAACTGTAACAGATTCCCCCTAATGTGTAAGTTCAGAGGGGTAACATGATGGCCAAAATACATTATAAATCCATCCCAGAAGTGGAGTGATGAAGATCCAGGTGGAAGAACTAGCCATCCATCAATATAGTACAATAATAAATCTATGCATATGACTGCAAATACATATAGTAGTCCCGAATACATAAGACTAGAATGGCCATGAATAGGCATGATATACAAAATGTGACATGTGTGGTCATCGCCACGTACATTATATAATAGATCAGAATCTCCATGATGAAGATATACAAAGGATCAAGATCTTCATGAAAGTTGAAGATATACAATGGATCAAGATCTCCAGAATAGTTGAATATATCTGACATACATTGGAATCAAGTCACAAGAGCTGAAATATCATGAACATTGGCACAATCAAGGCAATATCATATGTGGAATGCTACCAATATGGAAAGTCTTCTACACAAACTACTACAAGTACGTGTCCTACTATGTGAATAGAGGTGTTGAGGTTGAACATAGTAGTCCATCATCTGATTACTAGTTATTGATGTATACCGTTAATAGACGCAAGATCACCCACCGATAATGAAAATGAGAATCAAGGTACTATAGTAAAATCTAACAAGTGAGAACAAATGTGTTGAGGTTGAACAATTGAAATAATCAATCGATCAAGGGACATTGATGTATTCCCAAAAATGTCAATGGCGAGAGAACCTACCACTGATGACTGTAAGTATCAAGGCACTCAAATGAATCTAGACACCTATCCCAGAATAAATGATATAAAGTCAATGGGATGGAATCTCCTGGAAGGAGGGAATTAAGGCGTCCCCCATAAACCAACACGAGGTACTCACTAATGTTGTATAATGTGGAAGGACTCAAAGAAGATGTGCACGAACGAGTAATAGAACTAGGAATGGCCAACATGCAAAGTCAAGACAACTAAGGAATGGACAAATCAGGTTTCAACTTCCTTCGAATAAGAGCATAAATCCGAATGGTGATTGAATGTAGGAAGCATAGACTCGATATACAAAACTAGGACATCTCTGCGACACAAGAGGCATCAACAGAGGCTCCATAGGGACTGGAAGCTTAACCAGTCAATGGAGATAAACTCAGAGAAATGAGTACATCTCCTAGAGTCAAACTATTAACCCAACCAACAGATGTGATATACAGTGCTCTATTCAAACGCAACATGACTCGGATGCTGCCAAAGACAACATCTTTTCTTGTCCATATTTTTTGTTTTTTTAATTTTTTTTTGGACTTTTTCAAATATTTTGAAAAGATTGAAAAAGAATAAAAGTGCTTTATAGTTACAAATCTAGGAGGAGATGAGTGTCAAGGGGCAAAAAAAATAGTTGTAGGCAGAGGAACATACCTATGCTCAATGCAAGGAAACATGTGCAGGATAACGACACTCAGTGGAAAGTCCCCTCCCCATAAAAAAATGGTGAATCAGGATACAAAGGATATAAAAAGGCTCTACTTGGCTAGACATTAGACAAGATTGGGCTATATGGCTGATAATCAAAGTCAGGGAAGCCGACGTAAGGCTTAATAAGCCAAGCAAAACTCATATTAATGCAATTACAACTTGACATATACAAGGGAGTCCTAGAGAAATGGCCAGCATAAAGTTCAAAAGGAGTATGAAGCCCTTTTTCAAAGTCATGGTGTTACTATACAAAGGACTCCCACACCCTAAAAGAGAAATGTCGGCATGGGAACCGAATGCAAAACAATATTTAACTAGGGTACCCATGTATGGTAAAGCTCTACCACTCACAACATGTCACTTCTAAAAGCAACAAGAAGGTTCTGTGACAAGATGCAATGGGTTTGTACCTAAGGTTAAGATGAAACGGTCATAAGGTTACGTAAAGTGCAAATGGTTGTGAAACCTAGCCTATATTTTAGTTTAGACATAATACCTACAATAGGTACGAATGGGTTAAAGCCACAGTCAAACCGCACTGAAAATGGATTCCTACAACATCAAATTAGTTCAAACGGTCCAAAACGATCAGAAATGATAAAAAACTATAGAAAGTGGGTAAAAATTTCAATTTTTTTCTATAAATAGTGAAAAATTTAGAAATTTTCATACCATTTGAATTTTTTACCCAACATAGTGCATTTGAGCTCAAAACTTTAGAAGCAAATTCCGGGAGCATCGTCCAGTAGAATCCCTCCCCGTTTGATCCAGGTAGATTCTCATGCTCTTCTCTTTCATTTTTATGCATTTTTTTTCAAATTTCATGGTCTATTTAATTTTTTGAGACATCCAAACTTATGCGTTTTGGCCCACACAGAAATCAGGCCTTTTCCACATATAGGGATCTCCATACGTGGAAAATGCACCAAAATCCATCTACATACGTGGTTGTTTTGAAAACAGTCGCATACAGGGCCACGAACAATGTTTTAAAGGGTAAATCTTAATAAAAAAATTGGTTTCCGTGCAGGATGGTTCTAGAGTGGAGAGAAAGAGAGCATGGTGATGTTGAGGAAGCTGTGTAAGGTGATATCATGTCTCAACAAGCATTAAGGGCATGTGGATTGTACAAGTTTTGGTTTCTTGGCATCCTGAGGACCAAACCAAGACTACTCCAGCTACTAGTAGACTATTCGGATCCAGAGTCTGAAACATTTATTATAGATGGGATGTTTCTTAGTATTGAGGTTGAGGACATATATTTAATCATAGGTTTGTATTGAGGAGGGGAGATGGTGAACCTTCGATCTCATGGGCCAGGAGGTGAGCTTACCATAGATGAGTACATAGATGTGTACTGATTTCCAAAGATGAAAAATTTTGGGAGTCAAATCCCGAAAAACTATATTCAGATTCTAGGGCTGAAGGCCATACTTTTGGCATTAGGCAGGATTGCAAGGTTGGCTTCACTTCACCAAGCCTCAGAGCCAATGATGTTCTATGTGGTAGAGTGCATGCGACCTACAATGTATGAATGGAGTACTATGCTGCTGAGTAACATGAAACAACAACTCAGTGATTGCAATATGGGTAGAGTATAGAAATTTGGGTTCAGCAGTATATTGAGCATGTTTTTCTTTGAGTGGGTTCCAGGGTTAAGCCCTAGGGTATACATTACTCCACATGGAGTCCAGGATCCAGCCAAGTGACACTGGGAAAATGGCATGCACCAGACTGGGAAGAGGTAGGGTGTCTAACCCCTACCCAATAGATTTCTTTCCATGGTGGGGGAGATAGATCATTGCCATAGACGAATACCCCTATGTAGGGATAGACTTCCGCGGAGACCCATATATGACCCTACCACTAGGAGTAGCTTATGGTGACATAGGTAAAGAATCTGAAACTGACTTTTAAGTTTTGAATTATTTAATTTTTTTGTGTTTTTTGAAATATGAACTCAAAAGACATGTTTTTGGTGTGACGACACATAGTGACAACCTTTCATGTATATGCAAATGTAGGATCATGATGGCTAGATGGCTTTCCTTGTCATCGATGGAGGGGAAGAGGTGATGACATTATGGGTGCAGATGCGGAGCGGACGCTCCAAAGCATCCAACCAAACTTCATTTGTTTGAAACATAGGGTACCTATGGTGCAAGTCGAGGACTTACCTGAGGCCATGCAGCACCAGGTGGTTGGTGTACCATGAGCATGGCTTCGACTATTTTGTTATATAGTTAGAGCCGTTAGTGTGCTATCATTATCAGAACCCTCCTCCACCCCAGATTTAGAGACCTGAGTGTATTCATTTCTATATGACTGTGTAGTGAATGTTGGTGGCTTGGAGGCCCCAATTTTGTATATGACACTTATGTATTATGACATCACTTTTTGAAGTTAATGAAAAAACTTTTATGATGATCAATTTTTATTATATTTATATGTGGGTAAAATGTGTGTTTGTGATATGCTTATGGTCTGTGAAACAAATTCCAATCTAACACATAGTTAGCATGTGAATCAACAACTTGATTAAAAATTCTTGGAACATGAATGTATGTTATATTCTCAAATTGTTGTTCTAGCAATCTAACACATAAGAATCTTCGTAATAATGTCAGATCCCTAATATGATACAAGCCATTAAGTTGTGAAACCACTAACTACGAATCAAGACGTACCTCAAGAGAATGAACACCATGTGAAATGGAATCATGCCATAAATCAATGGCAGCACTATATTCAACAACATTGTTTCAAGAAGGCCGTAAACATACGCCTCCTGAAGACAATACTTGACCCATAGAAGTATAGATCACCCAAGCAACCGAATTTGAGTTTTAAGTGTGTCGGCTAGCACCATCAATGAATCCTATGAACACGGAATACTCCATTGACATCTTCCATAAGAAAAGAAATCTAATCAACAAACCCGATCACCATAAGAGGACCTAACTATGCAATGTAAAATTGTACAATAATAATAATAATAAGCCATGGTTGAAGATCATGCATAGTATTGTTTAAGATAGAGCCTATTTCTAGGTTCTGCCAAGGCTGTCCCATCATAATCAACTAGCTCATAGGAACCTTTCTCTAATATTCGTTTAACCACATAAGGACCATGCCACATGGGATTAAATTTCCCTGCCCCCTAGGGTCCTTAGCTTGATCCCACAAAAGGACCAAGTCACCTTCACTAAACTTCCTTGGACGCATAGACTTATCATATTAGACCTTGATTCAATGCTTGTTAACCTCTAGAGCCACTAAGGCATATCTATGCTACTCATCAAGCTACTCTAAGTGGACCAAACACTCTTTCAATGTGGAAGTGTCAAGTAAAAGCTCCACAACCAGCTTTAGAGAAGGGATTTTGCATTCAACCGCTAAAACCGACTCCATCCCATGCACAAGCTGAAAGGGAGAAAAATCAGTGGTAGTCTTAACCACGGTTCTATAGGCCCACAAAGCAGGATACAACATGATATGTGAATTATTCTTGTTTTGTGTGATGGTTAGTTGGAGAATAGACTTAAGTGATTTTTTCACTGCTTCAACCTGTCCATTCACTCGAGGCTAATAAGAAGAGGAGTGTTCTTTCTTATATCCTAACTTGGAAGCCAACTCTTCCATCATTTTATTCTGAAATTTCCTACCATGGTTCGTGACAAGCTATTTCAAAACTCGAATCGGGTGATAATCTAGTTGAAAATGAAATGCGCGGATATCTCACCGTCAGATTTAACTGTGGGCATATCCTCTACCCATTTTGTGAAGTAATTGACAACCACAATAATATGATGATGCCCCCCAGCCAAAGCTGGTTTGCAATCCATAAAATCAAGACCCCACTTGGTGAAGGGATTGACAGTGACAATAGGATGTAACGGGGCTAGACGCGAGCGCATATTATGTCCAAACTCCTAGAAAGGGTGGCACTTCTTGACCGCATTAATTCAATCTTTGAAGATGGAAGGCCAAAAACAACCCACTCTCAAGATTTTTTGGGTTGTAGAAATCCTAGATAAATGACCACCACACACCCCTCCGTGGAAATCATTCAGCACAACCTCAGCCTCATCATGGGTTAAACAACGATGCAAAATGGAATCTACCGCACGACAGTACAAAGTGTTATCCACTATAAGGTAGTTCTTAGATACATGATGTAATTGTCACCACTAATCCTATGAAAGGTGAGTAGGGACCTTCAATGTTTGCAAATACATGATGATATCCCCATACCAAGGGTCCATAGTTGAGATGAGCAATATATGCTCATCGACAAAATAATCCTCATAAACCTCCTCCTCCTCCAAATTTGGAAAATCAGATATAAGCTCGGAAAAGATTAACGATTTCTCCGAAATAAATTCGAGATTAAACTCTTACAAAATGACAATCCATTTATTATATTTTCCCCCAATCATCCCTCCAGTGAGGACTAACTGAAATGGATTGATATGAGATATGAAAAAACTATGGCGAAGGAGAATGTAATGTCTCAACCACTGAACTGCATGAACAGTGGCCAAGGCTAGCTTCTCCACATGGGAATAATGAAGTTCCACATCTATCATTAGAGGAAATTTCAACTCAAAGTGGGCCTCCGAAGGAAAATTAATAAAATAATATTTATTAATTTTGGAGGAAGAAAAGAAAAAACTACTTTTTTGTTTGTATTTTCGACATAACTCCTTGTGTTTTTACTCTTGGATGCAGAATTAAATTCTGCATCCAACAAGTACCCACTCAGCATACTTTTGAGGGGCCCCGCTACCCCAAAAACAAGAAATACCTAAAAAAATGTGATGATGACATCATCATCACTTTTTTTAGGTATTTCTTGTTTTTGGGGTAGCAAGGCCTGTGAATAGTATCCCGAGTGGGTAGTCATTGGATGCGGAATTTAATTCTGCATGCAGTCACCTCTCTCGATCAAAATTTGAGTGAAAAGACGAGGAGATATGTTGAAAATACGAACAAAAAAAGTAATTTTTTTTATGATACCTATCCCCAAATTTATATTAAAAAGTTGTTTAAGAGGTCCCTTTTTTATTTTTAAAGAATTTTGATTGGCTAATACATGATGACATGGAATTTCTATTATTTTTTGAAGGCCCATTTTAAATTGAAATTTCTTCTGATGAAGGTTTTGACTCAAATAATATATGACATGCTCATGGAGATCCTCATCCTCCTGAACCAAAACCATACCAACCATCTCCTAAGACACGGCCACATAAATCGAGAAATCATGGCTATAGTCTAGTGGACTAAGCATGGGCGTCATTGCTAAGGCTCACTTAAGAGTATCAAAAGACTCCTAGGCTCTCTCATCCCAGTAAAAAGGGGTGTCCTTCTTCAAAATATGCATAAAGCCTTTAGTCAAGTTGGAAAAATTAACCACGAATCTTCGCAAGAAGTTTGCCATGCCTTGTAAACATTGAAGGTGTCTAATCTTATGTTGGGGAGACAATTGAAGTATTGCCTCATCCTTTAAGGGATTGACTCTTATACCCTCCTTGGATATAATGAATCCTAGTAAATGACCAACACTCACGCAAAAGATGAACTTATGAGGATTTAAATGAACTTGATAATGACAGAATATTTCGAACACTAATCTCAAATGATATGGATGACGCACTCTCAAATGGGAGTGAGCAGTGAGATCATCCAAATATACTTCGATAATAATTTTAATATCATGAAATATTAAGGTCATGGCCCACTGAAATGTAGCTCCGGTGATTTTAAGGCCGAAGGGAATCTTTCGATATGCAAAAGTACCCCAAGGAAAAATAAATGCGGTCTTGTGTTGATCCTCAAGCTTAATCTGAATCTGATTATATCCAGAAAAGCTATCCATAAAGGAAAATACCTCACTTCCTGCACACTCATCCAAAATCTAATCAATAAATGGTGTGGGGAAGTTATCCTTAGCATAGGCGCGATTTAAGTCATGAAAATCAGTGCATATGCGGATTTATCCTTGCTTCTTATCCACCAGAACGATATTTGAAACCCACTCTGTCAAGGGTATAGGATAAATAAAACAAACTTTAAGTAGTTTCTCTATCTCAGCTTTAATGGCAGGTGCTTTTCTAGGATTCACTGCACGCAAATGTTGTCGAACTGGTTTTTCATCCATATACGTTTTGATCTCATGTTCGACAATACGAGGGTCTATACCCGACATTTCTTCATATCACCAAGCAAAAATGTCATGAAACTCTTTAAATAGCTCACTATACTCTTTGATCTCATTGAGGGAACAACCCTCCCCAATGTAGACACTCTCAATTTTGCCAGGATCATGAGAAATATTGATAGGAATTGTTGGTGACAAATTAGCCATGTTCCCATTAGCCATCTGACGAGGAGAGATTAATGGGACCATGGGGCTACCAATATTCTCACCAAGAATCTCCCTAAAGTCATAACTCTCCATACAATCGATCTTAAGAAGAAAATATGATCGATGATGCAACTCTTCCCAAGGTTACTCAACCCCAGACATGGCCTCAAGAATAGCTTCATCTGATGGAAAAACATCATCGAGGTAATCATGTGAGTGAGATGACTCTACTTCCCATGTAGGTAGCACATACGGGTCCTCCTCCTCCATCATTGAAGAAGAAGGAATAGGCTCTACAAACTGATCAATATTTGCTTGATACGCCCCCATGTTTGTAGGAAACAACATGTCTATCTCGAAAGGAACACTCGAAGTACTCGGTGAAGGAAGACTCCAAGGATTTTATATATGGGTAGTGCGATAAGACACCAAATTTGACGAGGATGAAGCCCCACCAAAACTAGACCCAATCATAAGAATGGGTGTAGTATGTTGTAATCTGACAGATCACATAGGGTTACCAATAATACACATTAATAACCGATATACATAACAGAGACAAGAGACTAGAATAAGTAAGCAGAATAACAGATTATATTATAGTGAAAGGGTCCATACAATACAAATAACTAAACCAAGTTCTCATCTAGCTCAATAGCTTAATATATATGAATTACAAATAGTTACAAATAACTACCTGTCAGTTCGGTGAACTGACATGACCTTATGTGGCCTACCTAACCTCTAATTAGTTGGCTGACTGACTAAGTCGGCTATCGTTCAAGTCAGCTTACCGATTTGCTCCTCCAACATCTCCCCCATAAACAAAATGTTTCTTCATCCCAAAGAAGCAAGGAGGTATAAAAAAAATTCTTTGCCTATCCTTAGGTGGTTATTTCTGTGCTTGGACTTCATGGGCTATGAATTTTGATTGTTGGTCTTTTCTTCACACAGACTTCGACAATTGCTTTAGCTGTCACTGCCAGCTTATGTTGAAATGTTGTCCAACTTTGCAGTATTTTTTGGATGTTGATTGTTAATGTAGTTAGAATCGATAATATCGACATCTTTTCTTTAATGGATAGATCTGCTATGTTCTCCATGTCGGGACCCATAAACTGGTCCTTTTCCTCTGCTGTCTTAAAAAGTTGTCTCATTTGTGGGCAGACGATGTTTAATTTTTCTAGATTTGGAATTGCTTGTTGCACCCATTGGTGTGCTTGTCGCTCGTGCTTCTGCAACTTGGTGGTTTCGAGCACTATTTGATTTTCAATTGTGCTCCTGAGTTCTACCTCTGTGGTTTTTCTCTTTTCGAGTGCTTGAATTTCTTGTCAGGTTTTTCAAACTTGTTGATAGACTTGCCCATAATATGCAATCCAATATCTCAGTACTTATTTTGTAATGATCGACTCCTCCATGTGATCTTGTAGCACTTTGTATGCTTCTGCGAAAGCTGTGTGCTGTTGTGTCAGTAGTTGAACTGTTTCTTCTTTATACTCCTCTTTGGTATCCTGCCTTTGTTCCTGTAGCACCGACACCATGCTCTCAAATAGCTGATAACCCTTTTCTAGTGGCTTGTCAGTGTCAACCTCTATCGGACTTGGTATCACAGATTGTACCAAGTTTTTGCATTTGTTAAGGAACTTGACTTGTTCTTTTTGGTTCTCGTCGAGCTCCCTACTTCTGCTCTGGCTCCTTTTTTTTGCTTCGATTTCCAAGGATTCCAATAGTTGTCATAATTCTCCATCCTTTAGTTTAGTTGGGTTGACTTCAGTGGTCGATCCAAGTTGACTGATGTGGACCATTGTTGTCTAGCTTTGATGGTATTTCTTCTTCTTGTATTTCTTTCTTTTGTGCTTCTGCTACTCTACCTGCTTTGGCACTTGTGTACCTGTAACAGTCAGAATTGATTACTGGCTAGTAGTAGTCGATGTATTTCTGGTTGGGATGGTTGGATAACTGTTGCAGCTAGTTGTGCATCTGGTTGGATGGATTCAAAGGGTCTAGATGCGGTTGCAGTTGGTGCTAATGGTTGTGGTGGAGGTGGTTCAGGCCCAGCTAGTTGGATTAGAGACTCTGGTTGGTGAAGGGGTGGTGATGGTGTTGGTGAATGGTTTGGTGTGATTGGGTTAGTGGAGATATGGTCGGGTGAGGAGTCCTAGGTTTGTGGAGGTGATTTTTCTTGCAGGTCTAAGAAGAGTTCCTCGATTTCTCGACGTATTTCGTCCATGTCCTCTCCTTCCTCATCTCCAGTCAGTTCATTGGCTGGTGGGTTGGGTTCGGGGTTAGTCGGAATGATAGATGTGGTCCGAATTGCGATAACTTCAGCTTCTTTGTCGAGATTCCTTTCAAATGTCGAACTCACAATTGCAAAAGTCCTCGGTCTCTAGAATATTTGGCCAGGTTGGGGAACGGTCAGTCTAGAACCACCAGCTTCAAACAAAGGGGCTTTGGTGGTGATATTTTGAACTGACGTGAGTAACTCAGGAAATTTTTCAATGTATGCCTGGAGGTCTCTGTCGTGGTCGAACTTTTCCTTCATGGTCTCCGACATAGCATTATTGCATATGTTGACTGGACTTATTGAAAGCTATTCCAGAATTAGCTCTTGTGTGATTTTGGTCGGAGACGGGGTTGGAGGTGTAGACATGAGATCCAGAACATTTTCATCTATCGAATTGTTTGTTCTTTTCACCCTCTTTGGCCGTCCTTGCTGTGCCCCTGCTTTGACAAATATTTGGAAATGTGTTTCCATTGGCACTTTGTTTGCTATGGAATCTTCTATAATGTTGCATGTGATGGCTACCAGTTCTTCCTCATCTTCTGAGGACTCTAGAATGATAAGCTTTCACTTACCTGTCCCTTACTCCTGTTCCTGTGTTTTCTTCCTTTTTCTTGAAGCTATTATCTCCTTCGATAATTTGGTTATGTTTTCTTTGGTGACAGCATATTCTAGATCTTCATTGTCTATTTCTCCTCCCCAGTCTTCAATCAATACAAGGCTTTCTTCAGCTGGATTGGCTACCATTTGTTGTGTTTGTGTCTCTTCCCTTTGTGCTGTTGGAGGTTTGATTACGATTTGTAGTCGGTCGGTGCCTTCGACCGACGTCTCCTCCAACACAAATGTGCTGATGTATAGGTTGAGCTTGTAATATTCGTCCTTCTCCTAGTCTGTTAGTGGCTCTTCTATCGAGAAATTTATTTCTTTTGCCCTTGCTGGTATCGACAGTTTTGAACCTGTCTGTCGAGCTAGCTCTTGAAAGATATCTTCGACTGTCAAGTAATATTTGAGAGATCTCATCTTTTCCTTGGTGCCTTGCATGTACTATACCATGGTATGGTCGAGTTCTAACTAGATCTGGGCATTTTTGGGCAGACTTTGTCGGATGTTCTGGGGCACCCTCCATGTGGTCATGCGGAATTTTAGCTGTTGGAACTAGTTTTCGAACAACACTTTTTCATTTGCAAGTTCTTTTAGTGTTCCATTCTAGGAGAACGGTTTGAATCTCCACATATGAAATTTTGTTGGTTCTTGAAATTTCTTATCCCCGACAGGGCACAAGGTGTACATTACTATGCATAACATTAGGGATGGAAACCTGATAATTCCTCCTGACTCCTGACATTTTTTGCAGATTCCTTTGAGCATGTCGGTGACATACTCAGCCCATCTGTATATCTTTCTTGTGTGGGCAATGGTATCCACTACCTCCAACATATCTAGTTTGATTTTGCTTCCTCGACCTCTCGATGTAAGTGCAAAGGCTATGATTTTGGCCACTATTTGTGGTGTTTGAGTTTGTATTTGGATAATCATTAGACCTTTGGAGTTTTTACCTGATGTTGATCCTGTTAGTTCTTCTACCAACCCTTCCTTGATTTTAACTAGTACTAGTTCACTTTGGTTTGATAACCCAGTAAATTTGGAAATTACTTTAGCAGAGATTTCAACCGGTCGGTTGAAGTAAAATATACCGTTATGATACTGGCTTATGATAAATTTCACTGCTATTTCCTTAGTGCCTCCAAAGCTGGCCATGATCGGCGCATTGATGTAGTTTACGATGGTACTATGGTTGATTTTCTTTGTATCTTGTGTAGGCCTTTTGTTAACATAATCCCACTCTTTAATCTCAGTCCATAGTTCCTCCCATGAGCTCTCCTGAACCTTGGCGTTCTTGATGAGTTTGAGTCTCCTCATAAATGGTGTCTCCATGTTCTGTAGTTATTTAGCCTTGGCTGTAGATCTAGCTTGTTCAGGTGCCATCTTATCGGTCTACTGGTCGATTTTGCTTCAGTATTCTTGGTTTCAGTCATTTGGTTGCTAATTTGCTCTCTCTGTTCGAAATGATGTAAATGATCCTTTGGCGGTTCAGTATTTATAGTTGATGCGTTTGACGTTTTTGTCGATGGGTGTATTAATGGCGGATGTGATGGTCCAGCATGAAAACTTGAGTTTGCATTAATGGTGATTTGGTACAAGTTCACCTTGGTTTGATAACCTAGTCAATTTGGAAATTACTTCTGCATATATTTTAGCTAGTCGGTCGAAGTAAAATCTACCGTTATGATACCGGCTTATGATAAATTTCACCGTTGTTTCCTTCATTCCTCCAAAGCTGGCCATGATCGTCGCATTGATGTAGTTTATGATGGTACTTTGGTTGATATTATTTGTAGCTTGTGTAGGCCTTTTTTCGACATAAGCCCACTCTTTAATCTCGGTCCATAGTTTCGCCCATGAGCTCTCCTGAACCTTGGCATTCTTGATGAGTTTGAGTCTCCTCATCAATGGTGTCTTCGTGGTCTGTAGTTCTTTAGCCTTGGCTATAGCTCCGGGTTTGTTTAGGTGCCATCTTATCAGTTTGCTGGTCAATTTTTCTTCAGTATTCTTGGTTTCAGTCATCTAGTTGCTAATTTTCTCTCTCTGTTCAGAATGCTGTAAATGATCCTTTGGCGGTTTAGTATTTATAGTTGATGCATTTGACGTTTTTGTCGATGGGTGTATTAATGGCGGACGTGATGGTCCAGCATGAACACTTGAGTTTGCATTAATGGTGATTTTATTTTGTCATCCGTAGTCATGAAGGTGGGATGGGACTTTCAAGGTCATTGGTCGATGTCGATTATGTGAGCAGTCGATGGTGTTATGTCGATGGGAATGATGTCAGTTGTCGTGGTGGTGATTTCTTGTCATACTGTCTTATGTTTTTTTATCTTGTTTTATTTTTTGTATTTTCATATTTTTATAGCTTTTGTTTAACCATTATGGTCGTTTCTTTTTTTTCTTTTTTTCGAACTGGTTTAGTTTCTGTACTTCTTTAGTCGAGCACTATTAACAAGTTTCCAAAATACTATGCCTTGTAGCATCCTTAGTTGGACTGATCCATTGGCATGTACCTCTTCGACAACATAGGGTCCCATCCATTCTGTATGTAGCTTTTTGGGTTTTCCTTTTACCCGACTATTGTATAGTAAGGCAAGGTATCCTACCGATAGGTTTTTGTTTTTGATGTTTTGGTTGTGCCATGCCTTTTGTTGTTGTTTCTGGATTTCCTGATGTTGTAACGCAATTGGTCGGTGTTCTTCAATCTTACTTAGTTGCAATAGTTGGTCCTTTATTCCTTGTTCGACATCAACATGCAAAATTTCTGTGATAATAGGTGTCTGTTGTCGAAAGTGTAGAGGAACTACTGCTTCTTGTCCATAAACTAGTCGAAACGGTGTTTGGTCGGTTGAGCGCTTATATGTCGTTCGGTATGCCCATAGTACCACAGGTATATTTTCATCCCAGTTGTCTTTGTCGATGTTACATATTTTTGTTAATCCTTTTGTTAATGTTTTGTTAAATGCTTCAATTGCTACATTCAATTGAGGGTGGTAAGCTATACTCCATCAGTGGTCAATTTGGAACTGGTTTGTTAGTATTTTAATAGTTTTATTAATGAAGTGTGTTCCCTAGTCACTAATTAGGGTTAATGGACATCCAAATATGGTAATGATATTCTCATAGATAAACTTAGCAGCTATCTCACTCGAACATGTGTTGACTGGTTCTTCCTCTGCCCATTTGGTTATGTATTCGACTGTAGTTATTATGTATCTTGCACCTATTCTTTTTACTGGTATAGGAAATGGTCTTATGAAGTCGATGGCCCAAATTTCAAATGTAAAACTTGGGTTTATTGATATTAGAGGCATTTCTGTAGTAGGCAGGGTTCGACCCAGTCGTTGACATCTGTCACATTGGCTTACAAAGTTTTTTCAATCTTTGTGAAGTGTCAGCCACCACAAACCTGATTGTTGGATTTTCTTTGCAGTTGTATCTTCTTAGAAATATCCTCCTGCAGGTCCATAATGTGCTTCATACATAATATTATTTCTTTCATGTTCCAGTACGCACCTTCTGAGGATGTCATCTAAACCCATTTTATATAGGAATCCATTTATGAGACTATATGGTGCAGCTTTCATGGCTAAGATTTGTTTCTTCTTCATACTCATGCCTTCTGGTGCTTGTCCATCTTCTAAAAACTACGATATTTTCTCTAACTCTATCAGGAGTGCTTCTATTCGAAATAAATGTGCATCTGGTAAGTTATCTTCGACTCCTGTCGGTTCCTCCCCTGTGTCGATTCGGGATAAGTGGTTGGGACCGACATTTAGCTTACCTAGTCTGACAACGAATTTGAATTCAAATTCTTGGAATATAAGTAGCCATCGACAAATTATTCCATGGTGTAGAGGCTTATTTACGAGGTATTTCAGTGCTTGATGGTCAGTGTAAAAGATAAATGGATTATCTAATGATAGTGTCGATATTTTTGTAGTGCAAAGACCATTCCTAATGCTTCTATTTCGGTTGTCAAATAGTTTCTTTCATCTTTGTTTAGTTTCCTGCTACTGTAAACTATAGGATAGTCCATTCCATCATCTCCTGGCTAAGTTAGGATTTCTCCTATTGCTAGGCCTCATGCATCAATGTGAACATGGAATTTGATCGATCAGTTTGGAAACCTTAGGATGGGAGCTTCGACTAGATTTCTTTTTAGTTTTTTGAATGATATGTTGCACTCCTCTGTCCAGTTAAATTCCTGATCATCTCTTAGAAATTATTCCAATGGGTATGTCATGTCTGAATAATGTCTTATGAATTTTCTATAGTATCCTGTATGACCAAGTAGTACCCTAACTTTTTTTTGATTTATTGGAGGTTTTAAGTCGAGGATGTTTTTTATTTTTGCGAAGTCGACTTTAATACCTTCTTTACATACAATGTCTCCTAATAGTATTCCTATAGGAGTTAGAAATATGCACTTCTTAATGTTTAGTGATAGTTGGATCTGTCAACATCGTTCCAGCATAAGTCTTAGTGATTTACAACGGTCCTTTAGTGTAGAGTATCTTGTCCAATCGTTGAAATATACTGCCATTGTTTTGTAAATGTACTCCTGAAATGTTTTAACCATAATCCTTGAAAAGACTGCAGGTGCATTTTTAAGTCCAAAAGGCATAACCCTGTAAGCAAATGAGACAAATTCACATACAAATGTTGTCTTTTTCTGATCTTCTTTCGCTATTGGTACTTGATTATAACCTGATAATCCATCTATAAATGAATAGCATTCCTATCCTACTACCTCATTTAAGATTTCATCTGCATAAGGAGTTGGAAATGGGTTTGTTAATGTAACTTTATTGAGTTCTCTGAACTCGACACAGATCCTTAGCTTGGTTGGATCATGTTTTTTTGGTTGAAACACCATAATTGGACTTTCCCATTCTAATTGGTCAATAGGGTAGATGATTCTTTCTTCAAGCATGTTATCAATCTCTTTCTTGACTATCTCTTTGTATTTATGAGCTAGTTTATATGGTATTTTCTTGACAGGTCAAACATTAGGTTTTATGTCGATCTTCATTTCACCCATTTCATGTACCAGACCTTTAAGATCCTTATAGTCTCTAGAAAATACATCCTGGAATTCTCTTAGTATTTTTGTGATCTCTATTGTTTGTGCTTCAGACCAGTAGTCTCCAATTTTTGCTATTTTTGGTCGATCATCATTTGATATGTCGAACTCTCTAGTTTTGACTTTAGCATCTAGCCATTGCAGTGCTTCAGCTTCACTGATTGGTTGACTTCCTCCCTTAATATGTGAGAATGTGGCAGGGAAGTCTACTGCAGTCATTCGGTCGGTATCCTCCTTGTCGGTTGTTTCAACATTGAGTACTGTGCAAATAGGTTTGGTCGTTTCGACATGGTTTGATTTCCATCTGAAGCTTTTCCCTTCTGAATTTTCATTTTCCAACTGTAATCTTGTTGACTGTGGTATTGGCCTAGTTTGTATAGTGTTACAGTTTATTGTCAGTGGTTGTCCCTTAGGGTTTGGTTTTCTATCGATTGTACAAATGCTTTGATCTGTTTTGCAGTTTTGACCAAATTCTCATTTTGGGGTTCAAAGTTGAAGTCTTTGATAAAATTTTATTTGAGTTCATGCCATAGGAATGTTTCACCTCGAGCTTCTTCCATCTTGTACCATTTGTTTGGTAATTTGGCGAGTGTTGATGGAAATAAGTGTGGCCATGTACGTTCATCTTTATATCCTAGTCTTCTCCATTCTTTTTCACATATCTTTATATGGTTTTATGGATCCTGTCCTTGGGTAAATATAGGTATCTAAGCCTGGTTGGTTAACTTATTTCCTCCAAATATTTCTACAAAATAAGTCGAAGTTGTTGTCCATGTCTGCAGTCTTGATTGATGGGTATCAGACCATCTAGCAGCTTGTCCTGTAAAAGTTTCTACTAAACTTTGTAGTCGGCCATGTTCATTGATATTCCTAGATACTTGATCTACATGCATAACTGGTGATTCTCTTTCTTTATACCATGGGATATTTGTGGTATTTATATTTGTTGGTTGCAAGGTAGGATATTCCTTAATTTTCTTCTCAAATATTTTTGGGATGCTGGACACCACAAAGCATTGTTTGACTGGTTTATTCCGTACTTTTTGAATGGTCCAACATCCTCTTGCTTTTGTTTCATAGTTTTCAACCTCTCAATCATATAGTTCTGCATCTTAATTGTATCCTACTGAGTCTTGGTTTCCTAAGTAAAGTTCACCATATGTATTAGGTTATGTGTAATCTTCATTATTCTTGCTTAGCTATTCCCATGTGTCTCGAGTCATAATATTTACCTATGATCCAAAATCGAGTACAACTTGTCGTACATGATATCCTTCAATTTCTAGGTCAACAAGTGGGTCGGCATCAACTTTATCTTTTTGGTTTAAGCTAGAAATATTCTTTGTTTGTTTTTTGGGGTTTTTATTGTGTTTTATTTTATACAGTAATTCGATGAATTGCGATACTGTTTTATCTTTTTGTACCAACTGTATTAGCTCTTTTACTGTGTCCTGTTGATTATCATTTTCTTGTTCCTGTCGAGCAAATTCTCTAAATATAATTTGTTGCATATTTATATATTTGTTTTTCTTTAACTGGGTTAGGATAAACAATTTTTTTTTTATCTTGCTTATCTGGGGGTTATCATTCCCAGTTTTTGTCCCTTGTCGGGTTACAATATGTAAATTATTTGTATTGAAAATATCATGTTTTTGCACACAAGACAAGACATTAACATTTTTATTTTTATTTATATTTTCAAGCATAGTAGGGAAATCCTCTAATGAGTGATCCCCTACTCCACAATTAGTACATAATTTTAGGTCAATCTTGTCCTTATATGGACAGTATGCATGTCGGTGTCCTTCCTTGTAACATGTGAAACATTGGATGGGTCGACGTGGTCGGTTGTCTTAATTCCCAGAGAATCAACCTCAATTGCTATAGCCTCCACGTCGGTTGTCAAACTGGTGTTCGTACCGATGACCTTCATACCTTTGATTATTTTGGTTGTTTTGTGCATTGTTTCGTTTCTCATTGTTCTATGCAACTGCGTTAGTTTGATATACTGCTTGATAATTTTGTCGATTCTTTATATTCAGGTGGTAGTCGGAGGTGTTATGATTTTTAGTTTTGATAAATTGCGCACCATGATGCTTTGCCATTATTCATGTTGAATGGGAAATATTTTGTGGTATGCTCTCCATGCTCATGGCAGATTTCCCAGAAACATTTTGTTTGCACAAATCGAACATCTTGTTGGCTAATATCCTGTCTGGAGTTATCCTTTGAATGTTCGGTCGTCGAGCACTTCATGCACCAAATATATTGACTCTTAAGGTTTAGCTCTTTTAGATATTTATGCATGATCTCAAGTTGTTCCTCCAGTTTTTGATCCATGGAGTATGCTGGAATTTCTTCATCCATTTCTACTTGTAGAGGTTTCATGAGTGCATCTTCATAAGTTTTGAATGTCTCCAGAGTGATGTGTCGATGAATTTTCTATGAAAGACCTGTAAGAAACCACTGGATTAATAGTTTCTCATCAATGACATAATCCAACTGGTTGAGAAGGTCTTTCCAGTGTTTGTTGTAGTCGCGGACAGTTTCTCCTAGCTTTTGTGATGTTGTCTTTAATTTCTTTGCTTCCAGATGTTTTGCATATGGAGTTTTAAAGAACGATAGAAATTGTGCTTTGACTTCGGCTTTAGTTGCTTGGGGAGTTCTCTTAGAAAAGGTCATATACCATGTTAATGCCCTTTTCCTCAAGGCACTAGTGAACTGCGCCATCTATATGTCTGCATCTATAACCTGGTTTTCCTACCAAGTCGACAAAAGATGAACCAATGTCATCTAGGGTCCTCGACGCCCTCATATAGAGGGATGTGCACTGACCCGTGACCCATGTTGGAGTCACTATTAGTGTCTTCCTTAGGAGGTGGCAGTGGTGGGGGTGGTGGTGAGGATAGTGGGGTATTTTGTTTATTCTTCTGTGAAAAACTATTGTCGATAGAACTCTCATTTTCATTGATCATCTTAGTTGTCATTTCTTCTTCGACAAGTAGTCAGTCAGGGTTTACTTCTCCTTTCGATGTCCAACTGCAATTATTTGTCTGCAGTTCCAAATTTTCTGTGTCTTCCAAAGCTGTATTTGGTAGTGGGGGTGCTCTTTCATGTGTCGGGTAAAGTAAGTGGATACTTTGGTTGGAGGGTAACGCTTGAAGCGTGACCCAATTTACTTCTTCTGGTTGATGGATAATTAGATGATTATCATCATTTCTCTCATCGTCTAGTTGAATCCAAATACCAAAGTCACCAGCTCCTAGTCTGAGGTCTTCTTCATCAATGGTTTGTATCCTGGTACTCAGATTTGTCGGAGATAAAGGTCTTAACTCCTAGGGGACTTCTAATTGGAGAGCTTATCGCTTCTCTATCCACAAATATTCTTCCATAGGGGACGCTTCTTCTTCCACACCTTCTTCATGTTGATCATGACCCGAATCTGGTGGATTTCTCTCTTAGTCTGTCACCCTAATGCTCATTCTTCTTTTGCAGCGCTATGGCTCTTTCCCTTCTCTCTTCCCTTCTTTGCAGCCTCTTCTCCCTCTCTATTTTCTGAAAGTCCACTGTACCTTTATGTGACATTGTCTTTTTTATTTTCCTTTTAGGTCGAATTTTCATTGCTGGTGAATGGTATCTCTTTAGCCAACTAGAATCCTCTCCACTTTACCCCGACATACAACCAGCTACCCCCCCATTTCCTACCCGATGCTTTAGAAAGCTCGGATATTTCTGTTCACTTGCTTAGGAAGTATTCCCACTCCCTTTTGGCAATGAATTTTTCCCACTTCTTTTGTTTCTCCACCCAGTTAGTATTTTGTGGCGGTTTGTGTAGTAATGGATGAGGTTCAACGATATGACCTACTCCTTTCTCGATTAGAAACTTGAACAGCAAGGTCGGTAAGGAACATAATATTTTTTCGGTCAGGTCTATGTAGAATTTCTTCTAGATAGTTTCCACCAAAGTTCTTTCCTCTATAGCTTGCTCCTCACAGAATTCATCAACGATCTTTTCGAACCACTCCGACAGGTTTGTTCTTCCCCCTTGAATCAGTTTATCTAGCAACTGTTGGTCTTTAATCACTTCCATCTTTTTCATCCAGGAGTTTCTTCAAAAGTCGGGGCACTGAGTCTACAAACTTCTCATGAGTCTCGGTAAATAACCTTTCTTTCTCTTGAGCAGTCGTTAATCTATTTCTTCGTGCATAGTTTTGCAAGTAGTTTGCTATTTTATGCTCCCATCAGTCCTTAATCCCTTGTTCTGATATCATCTACTTGTATACATCTCAGACATGTACTACCGGCAACGGAACCAATGTTGTAATCTCACAGATCACATAGGGTTACCAATAATACACATTAATAATAGATATACATAACAGAGAGAAGAGACCAGAACAAGTAAGCAGAATAACAAATTATATTATAGTGAAAGGGTCCATATAATACAGAGAACTAAACCAAGTTCTCATCTGTCTCAACAGCCTAATATATATGAATTACAAACAGTTACAAATAACTACCTGTCGGTTCGATGAACTGACATGACCTTATGTGGCCGACCTAACCTTTAATTAGTCGGTTGACCGACTTAGTCAGCTGATCGACTAAGTCAGCTATCGTGCAAGTCGACTTATCGACTTGATCCTCCAACACGAGACAACTAAAGGTTCCCATAAGAGAAGGATACATACCTACGCCCACAGTCCCAACTGTCGGCTGAGAAGGATTGATAATCGGGATAGAAGCTCTCAATGATGAATTTAAACTAGGATTGTGGAATGACTTTTGATCATTTGTAACAATCTTCCCATTAAATGGAAAGCATATCACTCGAAAGAGGGAAGAAGCTACAGCTTGCATACTATACATCCAATTCCTACCCAGTAAAAGATTGTAGTCAAGGGGCGCATCAGCCACCTTAACCTCAATCACGATGGTCTTCCCTCCCAATTGGACCTCTAAAAAAGGAAGAATCCTATGCAGCCAAAATGATCTACGATCAAAATCTGTCAACATGGTAGTAGATTGAGACAACCCAAGAGAACCCAAGCCCTTCCAATAAGACAAAGACATCATGGAAGAAATAACGCCTTCATCAATGACAATACACATGACAGTGTTGTTAAGAAACTGTACATGATTCAAAAGACACGTATAGTAAAGAAATCAAGGCTATTCTCCCAGTATTTCAAATTTCATCATGGAAGAAGAGTTATCGTCACTAACCCCAACAGAAGACAACAAGGCTTTCCTCTACGAAGGACAAGTCTAAATAACTTCTAACGCGGATATCACACAAGGAGTCTGGCCCAAATCCTTGACAACTAAATAGTTTTGGGTGGCTCAGGCATTAGGATTGTGCCTCGAACCCTTTCAGACACCCTTAGGAATGTGAGGTGGAGCTTCAGGTTTATCCGTAGGCAAATTTCTATTCACAAAGGGCTCTCGGGTGGGGAATATTCTTTCCCAAGTTCTAGTTGTGACGGACCATAATATTTCACACGAGTCATAACTTTAGTATCACACACCATGTTGATGCAACCATGACCAGTGGCCTCAGATGGATTTTGATTTCCACCAAATGCACAACTAGGATCAACGGTCCTCAAGTTCATATTTTGATTATTGGCTAAAGGATTAGTAAACATAGTTGCACCCTGTGCTATGAACTTCAAAGCATCCTCCATACGATGGCACAAGTGAGTGAGGTGGTCATCCTTACAAAACTTATAAGCAAACTTGACCTTATGTTTAGACTACTTGTCCCCCCAACATTAGTGTTCTGGTCGTTATTATTAGCATTTTCGTTCTTGTTCCCACCCTTACGATTATTTTTTCTTTTTTCCTTATTCCTTTGAGGCTGTTGGTTTCCTTTCTGGTTCGACGATTGCACGAAGAGTATGCTCATCGATTGGGAAGGTTGAGATGAATCCGTAGCTTGTCCTGACGTAGACTAGTTAATCGATAACTGGCTTAGTTGTTTCATAATTGAGTCCATAGGTTTGGTACTATTAGAGCCAACAATACCATCGGCATGTGGCCTAGGCTTGATCTTGGGGTCGAAATTAGATCTTGGAGCGCTTGGAATAATCTCATACAAAAGTCTGGATTGAGCAGAGATCAAATCCAACTCTTGTGCCCTAAAGATATCTTTTTCGTCGTTTTGAACTCCGAATGTAGAAATATCCTTCGCGATGTAGGGAAACAATGATTTGAGGAACCATTCAAGAATAAAATATGGTGGTATAAATGCTTTGATTAATCGTTTCCATCTACGCCACTCTTGAATATGATCCAAAATGTGTGTGGTTTTTTCTTACTGGAAGGTCAACAAGTGTTTGGTACCGACGTCGTAACATATGTAGCATAAGGAAAGTCATTAAGGAAATGATTAAGGAAAGTCATAGCAAGATCATCAAATGTAGCATAAGCCCCCCTCGATAACTCTATATACCATTTCGTCATAGGACCCATTAGGGTGCGTTAAAGTAGCCTCAAACAAATGGAATCTTCATGTAAGGAATTGGAAGAGCACCAAAGGTGGAAAGTGGTGACATGATCACCAGGATCTTCACTATCCTTACCTTCGAACTTGGGAATGTTCAAAGGAATATTGGTAGGGACGGCTGGCCATTCCGGGTTATGAGACATAGGATCATTCATCAATCTTGACAAGTCAGGTAAGTTCAATGTCACAAGGAAAGGGAGCCTAGGTTTAGTCAGTCGATTCAACTCTCCCTAGTAGTTTTTATTCATGTAAGGTTGATTGCTATAAATACCATGGCCTTGGCCATAATAACCTCCTCCCATTTGATCCATGGAGGGCAGCATGGAAGCATTATGATGTGGGGTACCTTGATTATGAGGAGATACTAAGCCATAATTAGAATAGTAAGCAGGTTGTTGATACCCGTACCCATATGGTTGGTAGTTTTGTCCATACTGTGGTCCATAAGAATTTCCATGAGAAGCTCCATAAGGTGTTCCATGGGTTGTACCATGAGAAGGTCCATATTTTGGTATACGGGGAGATCGATGAGGTGGAACATGAGACAATCCAAAAATAGGTGCATGACCTGCTGATACAATAGGAGGTACTTGGCTCTAAGATACTACCGTGTTTGCAGTTGCAGAATGAACATGACTAGTAGCAACATTCCAACTTGAAGGCCCACATGAGTTATGGGGAGGATGAGTCATTAAAAACACATTCGAAGGAATGGGGTTCGAAGATGAAGGGCCATGTGAAGGAATGTAAGTGGTGTTCCCAATGTTCACTTGTCTCGGTCCTAGTATCTAAATAGGATTACTAACACTAAGCCTAGGAGGAGCATGTGAAGATGCCTCCACCATAGGGATGGAAGGTGCAATGTGACTAGTGGCCCCAAACCTCTTCGCATGGAAAATAATGGGAGTGCCCCCAGGCATATTTATAGGATCGACTTCCGACTCGACATGATATGCTCAGGGATATCATGTATGTCATATCTAACATGACTAGTTCTTGTGGGTTCATAGTGAGTCTCGTCGCCCAAAAACCAATACCGGTGACCTATGAATGAGGGATCATAACCAGATCATGAAGGTTGTTCATGTGATGCATCATATGTGCTATTAGAATCTTCCTCCCCAACCTCATGAGGTGGATAGAACATCTTTGGAATCTCATCCTCATGATCTCCCATAGTGTGTGAATCAAAGTGATAATTAGTCTGCTCATACTTCTAGTTCTCTCTCCCAAAGGAAGAGGAGACATGGAAGGAGAAAGTCCTGCTAAACGAAGATAATGGCAGGGTGCCACGCTTGAATCCATAATGACTCAAAAAATAAAAAAAACTCGATCTAATTACATAAACCCTAGGAAAAATAGTGTGCACAGAGCATACACCTAAAAATCTAAATCCAAATCATAAGCAAAGAAAAAGTAGGATATGTGAGCTCCCGAATGAAGCAGTTATGTCTCTCCTAGGAGACGCTTGAGACTCCCATACACAACAAGTAGAGGTTTGTAACCAATTATTGTGGCTCTCAACTTCAACGCATATAGTGACTGTGCTCTCTGACCCCTACCTGGCCAAAACACTTGCATAATAACCTATGCAAATACCCCCTCGATAACCTAGGTAAGGAAACTAAGGTCACCTCAACATAATCAATGCTTAGGCGAACATTCATAGGTGGGATTGACCGTATGGGTAAGGTAACAAAGCCCAAATCCTAAAAGCATAACTAGTACCCCAGGGGTGCACTAGTCAACACCTCAAAGGCCCCTAGATACGAATACAATCCTGGAAATATCTCCGGTGCTAATCAGTCACAATCAAGGGTCATCCCAATCATAATTGTTGACACTTCCTTGTGCTTAACTCCCTTGTAGGAGGAGGACCCTGAGAAACACTAATTATAGAAAGGATTTCACACTCTCACCTGGACATACACCTAATTGTTTTTTTTAGTGGTTTTGGAGAATTAATGCACAATGAACTATTCCAAGACCCTAAAACCTAGTCTTGTTGTTGCACCCTAGAAAAGAAAAGAGTGTAATTCATTTTATTATGCGTTGATTTTAATTGGATTTATTACTCAAAGGGTAAATGGATGAGCAACTAATGATGTTATGACACAACAAGAAGTAAAATGCACACCTAACAATCAATGCAAATGCACTATGTCAATTGAAAAATAGGGTATGCTACTACGTGAAGTGCAAAATTTTTCCTTCAAATGTATATGCAATCATTCCTATATGAAAAGATGACTAAAATTCACCAAGCAAAACCTAATTAAAGTACCATGCTAATGCAAAATGAAAACAATGCATAATTATGCAAAAAGCAAAATGTTTTTGTATTTTTGAATTAAATGAGATAAAAAAAAAATGACTCTACAACCCTTAGAATCTACAACCACTCATAGAAAACATCCAAGAAAATCACCAAGGTAAAAGAGACCTAATGCACTAATCTCAAAACAAAAAGTAGAAAATGAAATGGTAAGAACATTTTCAAAAATAAAATTAAAAAGAGTCTCTGGTCAGAAACAGAGGGTAGATACAGACTCCAAAAGCATCAAAGAGGACTCAATAATCATCCAAAATCACCTAGCAACAATTAATCTTCGCAAAAAAGAAAAAAACTAGGGCATATGCGATTGTTGTCAGTAAACCTATGTACATACGCGACTATTCCAAGAAAACTCGTGTCTACACATGATTGTGAAAGAAAAATCCACATATAGGAAGAAAAAGATAGAAAAATAAGGTAAATAGACAAGATGAGACAAAATTTACTCCTACAGGACACTACTGGGAAATCATGCCCCTAGCCCCGACATAGAAACAAAGAAATCAGATCAATTCAAGCACATTGAATCCTGAAAAAAACCCAAAGAAAAACAACTAGGAACCTCCCCAGTATGGTCGCCAATTCTGTTACAGAGAAAACTTCCTATGGCTTGGGGTGTACCACAATAGATAGAGAAACCACAGAAATCAATCCCTTCCCAATATGCAATAGAAATAAAACATCTAACACTAAAGGATATTGAATCATACATTATTCTGGATGGTTGAAGTAGATCCCCATTGAGCTTTTTCCAATCCCTCTTGCTTTAGCAATTTACTCTCAACAATAGTAAACAAGGAAAGCATGCTATAGAATATAGTGTTAGGCCTACTCTAGAATATATAATCAATAATGCATAAGCAATTAAACACATCCATGCATTCAATATTCATTTAAATGCACTTCATTGTAGAGGAAAATATAGTTCTATTAATAATACTAGAGATTACATAAGTTACAACCTCTGTCGGCACGTCTGCGAACTAGAGAAACTGAGTCCTCCACCTGGGCCTCCACCACCTCAATCCTCCATATCTCTATAGAAAGCTAACAAGCAAAGGAAAGCTTGGGAAAAACAAAAAGTGATCCAAGGGACAAAGGGATGCAGAATCAAGTACAAGCAAGCTACGACAATAATGGACTATATTTTTCATGATCTTCAATTCCTCCTCTTCAATGTATCCAATGGGTTCCTTATATAGTGCTTCAATGGAGCAATGGAAGGTTGTGGAAGATCAAATCCGAGCGATCTTGAGGCATATGGAAGGCCAAGAGACAAGTGGCTCAGATCTACATCAAGGAAAACTCCAAAAGTATTTGGACTTATGCATACATCCTGATGTATGCGGGTTTAAGGTTAATATCCATGTATATACACGAGAAAGGGAATAAAAGTCATGTAAAACAAATAATAGGTGTCTTTAGGGATGATATTGGAAACATCCAAGGTACAATAATGGTCCATGGGGTCCAAAGAGTCTACAGAGGAATAGGGAAGGCCATAAAAGTGTGATCAACCATGTGTGATAAAATCAACTGTAACACATATGATACGTGCATCATTCAACATATAATTCCTATTAAGACAGGAGTAAAACCATTTCAGAAACAACTCAGGAAAATGTGTCCAAAGTTAGAAACATTATTCCAAAACGAGGTTGAAAAGTTGCTAGATGCAAAGATTATCTCCAGAGTTCGACATTCCGAATGGGTGGCTACTTTGGTTCTAGTACGAAAGAAGTCAGGAGAGTTAAGTTTGTGTGTTGACATCTGAAATCTAAATAGAGCGTTAGATAAAGATAATTATCTAGTTCGACTGATGGAACAAATTCTTCAGATGGTGTCAGGTTTAGAATTATTCTCGTTATTAGATGGATTTTCAGGCTATAATCAAGTATTAGTGGCTGAAAAAGATAGACTAAAGAATGCATTTGACACGAAGTGGGGAATGTTTTCTTATAGTAGAATTCCATTTGGCCTCATAAATTCTAGGGATACATTTCAAAGGGACATGGAAATTGCATTCCATGGATTAATCAACCACTGTGTAGTGGTATAATTAGATGATGTGAGAGTTTTCTCCAAGAAAAGAGAAGATCACGTTTTTCATTTGAAATAGATATCTGGTGGCTGTAGAGACTACGACATATCCCTAAATCCAAACAAGAGCATTTTTGCAATTATGGAAGGAAAATTGTTCGGTCATATCATCTCAAAGAAGGGGATCTCGATCGACCTAGAGAGAGTGGAAGTTATATCTAAGATTCCCTTTCCCCATAACAAAAAATATATCCAGACATATATGGGCATGATAAATTTTGTTTGAAGGTTTGTACCATATTTTACACAGATTGTAAAACCTTTGTAGCAAATGGTGAAGCAAAGCGTGCAATTCAAGTGGACTGATATCGAGAAGGTCGCTTTTAAAGACATCAAAGAAACAATATCTCATGTGCCTTCTCTAAAGAGTCTTGACTTTGAAAATAATTTTATTCTGTATGCTTTTTCTTCAGATAACTCTCTCGTAGTGGTGCTCATGCAGAAAGGAGAATTGGAAGATGAATACCCAATATCATTCATGAGCACTGGATTACAAGGGGATGAATTGAAGTACCTTGTTGTAGATATACAAGCGTACGTAGTTTTCAAAGAAGTAAAAGAATTGAAATCTTATATTTTTAAAAATAGAACCAAAGTTATTGTTCCTCATCTGGCTCTCAAGTGCCTCTTCATACAAAAATAAATAGGTGAGTAGAGAGGAAACTGGGTAACATCATTGCAAGAATATAATTTAGAATTCAAAACATCCACTATCATTAAGGGTCAAGAGTTGTGCAAGTTACCTACGGAAATTCATGACAATGAAGAGTATGATTAGGAGAATGAAGCACAATTAAAATTTATTTATGCATGCCCCATTTTCACTACTCCTGAGTCATAGTACCGAGATTCGATGCATTATATTTAGCAAGGAAATCTACCTAAACTTTGGAAATCCAAGGAGACAAGGGAAATTCAATTGAAGTCAGCCTCTTATCAGATAATTAATGGAATACTTTTTCAAAAAAATTATGATGGAGCTTCTCTTAAGTGCCTTGAGAAGGAAGATGGATGCAAAGTAGTTAAATAATTGCACGACAGACGTGCGAGAGGACATTTCTCTAGAGATACTACCACTAATAATATTCTCAAAGCTAGATACTATTGTCCAAATCTATTCAAATATTCTCATGCATACGCAAGAAAATGCAATGTGTGCCAAAGGAGTGGTGGTATATTGTCGAAAGCAGTTGGTCCATTACAACTCGTTATTATTTTAGAACCATTTGAACAGTGGGGCATAGATATCATTGGGGAAATCAATCCAAAATCTTCACTTCAACATTGGTATATCCTCACAGCTATGGATTATTTCATGTGATGGGTTGAAGTGGTTCTATTACGCAAAGTAAACGAAGATGCGGTCATCAACTTTCTGCAAGAGAACATTATGACCAAGTTTGGGGTTCCAATTTCTCTTGTTTTTTATAATGCATCTTATTTCTCATATGTCAAGATAACTAAATTTGATTATGAAAAGGGAATTAAATTACATTATTCATCAAATTATTATCCTTGGGGAAATGGGTTGGCATAATCAACAAACAAGAATCTCATCCAAATTTTGAAGAAAACTGTTATTGAAAATCAAAGAAATTGGCACACATCCCTTCCAAATGCATTATGAGCAGATAGGGTTACCCCAAAGAATTATTTAGGGGTGTCTCCCTATACCCTGGTGTATGGGAAGGGATATATTTTACCCTCGAACATTTTGCTTCCATCCTCACAATTAGCCCAATCCTCGTGGGGATTCGGTAGAGAAATCCTACAAGCATGCATTAACTCTTTGCTGAAACTTGAAGAGTCTAGACAAAAGTCCAAAGATAGGTTTAACCAAAATCAAGACATTGTTAAGAGATGGTTTGATAAATAAAATTTCATGAAGAGGGATTTTGAAATAGGAGACTTGGTATTAACGTGGGATTGTTGGAGGAGCTAGTCAATGAGCTGACTAGTTGAATAGCCAACTAATTGGAGATTAGTTCGACCGCGTGAGGTCGTGTTGGTTGACCAAACTAACATGTAGTTATATGTAACTGTTTGTAAATCATATATATTAGGTTGTTGATCCAGATGAGAACTTGGTTCAGTTATGTGTATGTATGGACCCTCATGTTATAATATAATCTGTTATTTCCTTATATATGTTCGTGTCTCTTGTGTCTGTTATGTCTATATGATTCCATGTGTATTATTGGTAACCTTCTATGATTTGTGATATTACAACATTGGTTCCATTTCCAATAGTACATATATGAACATAATGACCATAAGCTGATGATATCATAACAAGAGATTAAGAACTGGTGGGAGCGTAAGATAGCAAATTATTTGCAGAACTACGCAAGGAGAAATAGATTAACCATTGCTCAGGTGAAGGAGAAATTCTTCATTGAAACACATGAGAAGTTTGTAAAATTGATACCTTAGCTTTTGGAAAATCTTCTGGATGAAAAACCCAGAAGCAACTAAGGACCAAGAGTTGTGGGAGAAACTGATTCGAGGGGGAAGAAAAAACTTGTCGGAGTGGTTTGAAAAGATCATAGATGAATTATGTGAGGAACAAGCCGTAGAAGAAAGAACTTCGGTCGAAACCATTCAGAAAAGGTTTTATACAGACCTTAGTGAGTAGTTCCTTTGCTCCTTACCAACCCTTTTGTTCAAATTCCTAATAGAAAAGGTTGTGGGCCATATCGTAGAACCTCGTCCGTCACTACGTGAACTGCCACCAAATTCTAACTGTGTGAAGAAACAGAAAAAGTGGGAAAAATCCATTGCCAAAAGGGAGTATGAATACTTCTTAAGAAAATAAACAGAACTATCTGAGCCTTCTAAAGTGTCAGGTAGGACATGGGGGGGTAGCTGGGCATATGTCGGGGTAAAGTGAAAAGGATTCTAGTCGACTGAAGAAATACCATCAGCAGTAATGAAAAGTCAACCTACAAAGGAAATCGAACTAATAGTGAGACACAAATGTACGACGGATTCACATAAAGTAGAAAGAGAGAAGATAATGGGCTATAGCGATGCAAAGAGGGATGACTACTAGGGTTACAGACTAGGAAAGAAATCTAATAGAGTCAGGTCATGACTGACAGGAAGAAGGCATGGATGAAGAAGCATCACCCATGGAAGAGGACTTGTGGATGGAGCAGCGAGAATCTCTCCAAATAGAAATTCCCTAGTAGATAAGGCCTCGGTCTCCAATGAATCCGACTAGCAGGATACAGGCCATTATCAAAGAAGACCTAAGATTAAGAGCTGGTGAGTTTGGTATATGGAGCTGACTAGATGACAAGGTAAAAGATGATAATCATCTAGTGATCTGTCGACTAGAGGAAGGAAATTGGGTAACACTTCATGCGTACCCTTCCAACAGAAGTATCCACTTGATTTACCTGACACATGAAGGAGTACCCCCCTGTCAAACATATCTTTGTAAAATATGAAATAGTCGGACTTGTAGACAAATCAATGCAGTTGGACATCGACAGGATAAGTCAACCCGAATTGACTGCTTGTCATAGAAGAAACGACCAACAGGAATGAAAGTTTCGTCAAAAACAGTGATGCACAACAAGACAAACAAAACATCCCACTACCCCCACCACATCCACCTCCTGGAGGAGACAGCAACAACGATACCGACATGGGTCATAGATGAGCACATATTCCTGTATACAAGGGTGACGAATATCCTAGATGACATTGATTCGTTTGTGAGTCAATATGGGAGGCAAATCAAGTTACGGTCGAAGAACGACAGATGGCACAGTTCGTCGGTGCCTTGAGGAAAAGAGCACTAACGTGGTACATGACCTATATTGAGAGAAATCCCCAAGCATATAAAGTATATATTAAAGCATAATTCTTTTCTTTCTATAAAACTCCAGACGCAAAACTTCTGGAAGCCAAAAAGCTTAAAACGACATCTTAGAAGCGAGTAGAGTCTATCCGGGAATATGAAAAACGATGGAAGGATCTCCTCAGCCAACTAGACTATGTAATTGATGAACAACTATTAATTCAGTGGTTTCTTGTAGGTCTATCATTGAAAATTTGGTGACACATAAGCTTGGAGACATTTAAAACGTATGAATACGCACTTACCAAAGCTCTGCAAGTAGAGATGGACGAATATTTCCTGGTATATCCCATTGATACTAGACTGGAAGAACAACTAGAAATCATGCAGAAATAATTGAAAGAGATGAACCTCAAGAATAAGGACATCTGGTGCACAAAATGCTCCACGGCCTAACATACTAAAGATAACTGTCGGCAAGACATAAGTCGACATGACATTCAGTTTGTTCAGACAAAATGATTTTGTGACATTTTCCAAGAAAATAGAGAACGTACAATGAAATATTGCCCATATAACATGAAAAATGGCAAAGCATCTTGGTGTTTAATCTATGAGGTAAAAAGTCACGCAACATTCGACTGTCACCTAAATTTAAAGAACCGACAAAACTACCAAGTAGTCTACCAGACGAATGCAGTAGCACAGAATAACGATAACACCCAGTGAAGCAATGATCAAAACGATCCAAATAATCAAATATATGAAGTCCCTTGATATGAGCACCGATTCAACAACTATCGTGGAGGGTATGGAGGTCTAGGATGATTTTCTGGAAATCGTGACAATCGATCACGACAGCCCATCCAGTGCTTTACATGCTACAAATAAGGCCATCAATATGCAGACTGTCCATACAAGGATAGAACCGATTTAAATTTTTGTACTAGATGTGGTGTAGGTGATCACTCATTAGAGGATTGTCCCACCGTGCTTGACAAAATCAATAAAAAGAAAAATGTTAATGTCTTGTCCTGTGTTCAAAAACATGATGTAATCAATACAAAGAACCTACACATAGTAACCCGACAAGGGAAAAAATTTGGGAATGATAATCCACGTATAAGTAAAATCAAAGAAAAGAACAATTATCCTAACCTGGCTAAACAAAAAAAATTATATAATGACGCATCGAATGTATTTAAATAATTTACTAGATAGGAAGAAGCCGATGACATTTGAAAAACACAGTTAAAGAATTAATACGCTTAGTACAGGACGATAAAGCAATATCTCAATTTATTGACTTATTGTATAATATGAAGCATAATAATAATACACAAAACAAACCAAAAATATATGCAGTCTGAACCAAAAAGACAAAAGTGATGCCAACCCACTTGTCAACCTAGAAATCGGAGGATACCATGTTCGACAAGTTGTACTCGACTTCGGTTCACAAGTAAATATTATGACTCATGACACTTGGGAACAGTGGGGTAGACCTCGACTATATGAGTCAGGCATATACCTCAAGTTAGTCGACCAAGGTCTGATCAAACCCATCGGAGTTTGGAGAAATGTCGATATGACAATAAAAGGAATATTGACCAAAGACACTTTTGAAATTATTGACCCTAAGGAAGGATCGAGTTCCTTCCCAGCTTTAGTAGGTCGACCTTGGGGAAGAAAAATGAAAGCATTAATATCCCTAGAAAAAGAAAGGATAAAACTAAAAGGGAATGGACAGAAAGTCATAGTACCTATCCATCTTTCCCAATGGGAACCTTGGATAGAACCTATTGACAAAGAAGTTGACATCAGACAACTATATCAAATACAAAATAATGAACACTACACAAAACCCAATATCTATGGCGAGCTTCACTTAGGAAATCAAGATTCGGTAGGATATAATTCAGATGTAGAGTTATATGATTGGAAAGTCGAAAACTATGACACCCAAGCAAGAGGTTGTTGGACCATTCAGACGGTATAGAAGAAACCATCCCAACAATGTTTTTTAGTCTCCATCATCCCAAAAATATTTGAAAATAAAAGTAGGGAATATCCTACCTTAAACCCAACAAATATATGTATCAGAAAGATCCCAAGGTATAAAGAAAGAGAATCCCTAGTTATGCATATAGAACAAGTATCTAAAAACATAGGTGAACATGGTCGACTACAAATCTTAGTAGAAACCTTTACATGACAAGCTGCTCGATGGTGGGATACCCATCAATCAAGATTGCAGACATGGACAACAGCTTCGATTTATTTCGTAGAAAGATTTGGAGGAAAGAAGCTAACCAAATAGGCACAAATACCTGTGTTCATCCAAGGGAAAGACCTAGAGGAGCACATAAGAACATGTGAAAGAGAATGGAGAAGACTTGGGTATAAATATGAACATACATGGCCACACCTATTTCCCTTGATGATAGCCGACTTACCAAACAAATGGTATAAAATGGAAGAAGCACGAGGTGAAACATTTCAATGGCACAAAGTTAGAGAGATATTCATTAAAGACTTCAGTTTTACATCGCAGAATGAAAAATTAGTTGAAATTGCAAAACAAATAAAAGCATTTATAGAACCAACCGGGAACAACCCTCTAATACAAAACTATGATCGACCGACAATACCATGTAATAACATACAAACCAATCTCATACCACAGCCGACAACAATCCAAATGGAAAACGAAAACCTAGAAGGGAAAAGCTTTCAATGGAAATCATATCACTCAGAAACAACAAAACCAATTTGCACAGTATTTAAAGTCGACACAATCGACAAAGAAGATACTGACTGAATGACCATAGCAGACTTTCCTGCTACATTCTCACAATTCAAAGAAGGGAGTCGACCGATCAATGAAGCTAAAGCACCAGAATGGTTAGATGCCAAAGTTAAAACTAAAGAATTTGACATATCAAATGATGATTGACCAAAAATGGCAAAAATTGGCGATTAGTGGAGTGAAGAACAAAGGATCGAAATAGTAATCCTACTAAAAGAATTCTAGGATATATTTGCTAGAGACTATAAATATCTCAAAATACTAGTCCATGAAATGGGCAAGATGAAGATCAACATCAAAACTGATGCCCGACTTGTAAAGAAGAGGCCGTGCAAATTAGCGCATAAATACAAAGAGATAGTCAAGAAAGAGATTGACAATATGCTTCTAGAAGGAATTATCTACCCTATTGACCAGTTAGAATGGGAAATCCCAATGGTCATACAACCAAAGAAACACAATCCGACAAAGCTAAGGATCTGTGTCGACTTCAGAGCACTAAACAAAGCCACCCTAACATACCCATTCCCAACACCATACATAGATGAAATCCTAAATGAAGTTGCAGGACAGGAATTCTACTCATTTAAAAAAGGATTGTCAGTGTACAACCAAGTACCAATGGCTAAAGAAGATCAGAAAAAGACAACAGTTGTATGTGAATTCGGCTCATTTGCCTACAAAGTTATGCCTTTTGGTCTCAAAAATGCACCTACAGTATTTTCGAGAATTGTTGTAAAAAAATTTCAAGAATATATCTAAAAAACAATGGAAGTATATTTCGATGATTGGACAATATACTCTATGCTGAAAGATCACTGCAAATGGCAAAGGCTCATTTTGGAATGAAGCCAACAAATCAAATTATATCTGAACATAAGGAAATGCATATTCCTAACTCCTATAGGGATACTATTAGGGCACATTGTATGCAAAGAAGGAATCAAGGTCGACTTTGCAAAGATAAAGATTATCCTTGACTTCAAACCACCAGTGAACGCAAAACAAGTCAGGGTACTATTCAGACACACATGATATTATAGGAAATTTATTAGATATTACTTAGATATGACCTATCCACTAGAAAAACTATTAAGAGAAGATCAGGAGTTCCACTGGACAGATGAATGTAACATATCATTTGACACATTAAAAAGGAAACTATTAGAGGAACCTATCCTCAGGTTCCCGAATTGGTCGATTAAATTTCATGTACATATCGACGCATCAGGCCTACAATAGCCACGATCTTAACACAACTAGGGGACGATGTAATGGATTAACCTATAGTTTATAGCAGCAGAAAACTAAACAAGGAAGACAGAAACTATTCAACAATAGAGAGGGAAACATTAGGAATGGTATTTGCACTACAGAAGTACTGACATTAACTACTAGCCAACCCTGTCATCTTTTAGACTGACCACCAAGCATTGAAATACCTTGTAAACAAACCTTTGCACCACGGGAGGATTTGCCGATGGATACTACTATTCCAAGAATTTGAATTCAAATTCATTGTTAGACCAGGAAAATTAAATGTCAGACCTGATAACTTGTTGAGAATTGACACAGGAGAGGAGCCGACAGGAGTCGAAGATGACCTACCAGATGCACACTTGTTTCAAATAGAATTTGTCCTGGCAGAATTGGAGGAAATATCTCAATTCCTAGAAAATGGTCAAGCACCAGAGGGCATGAGAGTGAAAAAGAAACAAATCTTAGTTATTAAGGATGTACCATACAACCTCATAAACATATTTTTATATAAAATGGTCATGGATGACATGCTTAGGCGATGTGTATTAGAACACGAAAGAGATAATATCATGTACGAAGCACACTATGGACTGGTGGGTGCACATTTTCAAGTAGATACAGCTGCCAAGAAAATCCAACAGTCAAGGCTATGGTAGCTGACATTATACAAGGATTGCAAATAGTTTATTAGCTCGTGTGACCAACGCCAATGATTGGGTTAACCTCTGCCTAGTACAGAGATGTCCTTGATATCAGTAAAACCAAGTTTGACATTTGAAATTTGGGCTATCAACTTCATGCGACCATTCTCAATACCAGCAAAAAGAACATGTGCAAGATATATAATAACCATAGTAGAATATGTAACCAAATGGACAGAAGCAGAACCTGTTGACACATGTTCCAGTGAGATAGGTGCTAAATTTATCTATGAAAACATAACTACTAGATTTTCATGCCCACTAACCTTAATCAGTGACCAAGGATCACACTTTATTAACAAAACCATCAAAGCACTGACAAACCAGTTCAAAATTGACCACCGACGTAGTACAACTTATCACCATTAGTCGAATGGAGAAATAGAGGCATTCAACAAAACATTAACAATGGGTTTAACAAAAATCTGCAACACCAACAAGGATTATTGGGACGAAAAAATCCCTTCAGTATTATTTGCTTACAGAATAGAATACAAACGTTCAACCGACCAAACACCATTCCAACTAGTCTATGGCCAAGAAGCAGTCATTCCACTAGATTTTCGACAACGAACACCTATCATAGCAGATTTTTTACATCTCAATGTTGAAGAAGGAAGGAAGGACTGACTCATGCAACTAAGCAAGCTAGAAGAAGACTGACTGCTTGCTTTACAACATTAAGAAATTAAAAAACAATAGCATAAGGCTTGGCATGATTGCAATATAAAAAACAAAGATATGTTGGTAGGGGACCTCGCCTTACTGTACAAAATTCGAGTAAAATGAAAACCCAAAATGTTACACACGGAATGGATGGGACCTTATGTTATCGAAGAAATTCATGCCAACGGATCAGTCCAACTAAGGATGTTACAAGGCATAATATTTCAAAAACTTATTAATGGTGCCTGACTAAAACAGTACAAAAATTAAGCAAGATAAAAATATATATATAACGACCATAATTATCAGATAAAAAAAACCTTTAAAAATTAAAAATCCCAGAAACAACAAACAAATCCAACACACATAAACCAAAATGACTAGAAACTTTGGAAGATTTACTAAATTGCACTTCGACAACCGACACCAACCCCATCAACACACCTCCATCAACCACTCGCATGATCGACATCAACCGATGACCCTGAAGATCAAATCACACCTTCATGATTACGGTTATAAGGAGCACCAAAATCAAATTGCATTTAATGCAAACTTGATAGACCATGATGCACCATCATTTCTGCCAATAATACATTCATCGACAGAATTGTCACCCGCTCCACCTATAAATACCATGCCAAAAAAAAATCATTTACCGTATTTTTAAGAGATAAAGCAACCAAGTATTTAGAAATTTGAGAGTAGAGACCCTGTTAGAAAAGCCGACCAAGAGACTAAAAAAATGGCCCTGAAGAAAACCAAAGCCGCAGCTGCAAAAAAAAAGGAACTACAATCGGCTGAAACCCCACTCATGAGAATATTAAGAAACATAAAAAATGCCAAGGTACAGGAAACTTCATGGGAAAAAACCTAGGAATAAATAAATGAATGGGCCTATGTGGACAAGAAAATGACACAAGAAGCGAAGAATATAATCCATAGTACCATTATGAGTTACATGAACACACCATTTATGGAGATTTTTGGAGGAACAAAAGAAATAGCAATGAAATTCATCATTAGTCGGTATCACAATGGAAAAGTTTACTTCGATAGACCAGTAGAAATTTCTGGTGAAGTTATATACAAACTTAGCGGTCTCTCAAATCAGGGCGACCCTATCCCAATTGGTATAAAAGAAGCATTGGTAGAATGAATAACTGGAACACCAATAGGAAATAACTTGAAAGGGCTAATGATCAGTCAAATACAAGCCTGGATGCTGCAAATCATGGCCAAAATCATAGCAATAGGACTCACTCCTATAGGTCGAGTGAGTGATCTGAAGCTAGACATGCTAGAAGTACTCAACACAATAGCATGCACAGGAAATGTTTATTGTCGGGCTCAATATGTTGCTGACATGCTCAAGACTATATGTGAGAAATGTCAGGAGTCAGCCGGGATTATAAGGTTCCCATCACTAACAATCTAGATAGCAATGTACCACTTGTGTCCAGTCAGAGACAAGCAGTTCCAATAACCACACAAGTACCACATGTGGAGGGTCAAACCATTTTCATAGAATGGAACACTAAAAGAATTGGAAAATGGAAAAGTAATGTTGGAAAACTAGTTCCAAAACCTAAAACTTTAGACAAGTAGATGGAGGGTGCCGTAGAACATTTGAAGAAGTCTACCAAAAACAACACATATTCAACTCAAGCTCAACCACATGGTAGTCTGGTACATGTAGGGGGAAAAGGAAGTAGCAAAACCTCTCGACTATTACCCAACAATTGAAGATATTTTCCGAGAGCTAGCTTGACAATCTAGTACAAAGCTATCAATACAAGAAAAAGCCAAAGAAATAAATCAACCAATTGAAGAAACATTGACCGACCAGGAAAAAGAGGAGGACTACAAACTCTACTTATATATCAGTACCTTAATGTTAGAATATATATTGGTAGAGGACACCAACAGACTTCAACTAACAATTGTCCCACAACCTATCCAAATGGGAAGCACATCGACTAAACATCGGGTAGCTAGACCAGCAGAAAAAAGTATCATCCTGGCTCATCGACAAGAAGAAGGAGAAGAGCATATAGAAGAAGATATCAAATCAGATAATCCAGAATATTCTCTGACAAAAGAAAACTTAAGGAAAATAGCAGCCTCAAGGAAAAGGAAGGAAATTTAGGAAAAAGGGAAGGGGAAGCGTAAGATTATCCTATCTGAGTTCGAAGATGAAGTAGAGATATTGGCTACTACTGTCGACATCATAGAATATGTAGCAAAAAAAATAAAAATTGTTTGAAACATAATTCAAGCAGTTCATCGATGCAGGATCAAAGAAAGGGAGACCGAAAAAGGTAAAAAATGCAACCACTTCAATCGATGAGAACATTGTTGATCTAGTTACTACACCTCCACCCCCATTTCCAACTCAGATCACACAAGAAGATACCCCGCAGATACCCACCACAAGCCCAGTCAACATCTGTAAGAATGCTATGCTAGAGACATTGAAAGAATGATTCGACCATGATGGCGATTTCAAGGCATTCATTGAAAAATTACCCAAACTACTCATCACTGTTCAGAAAATCACCACCAAATTCCCACTAATTGAATCTAGTTCACCACGCCAGATCCTCTCTCATCAAATTGGCCAAACACCCCAGAAACCAAGATCTGTGGGAACTATCAAGTCCACATTCTTAAGGAACCCCGACAAGACATCTCAAATTGTCGCAAGCCGCACTTCATCATTTAGCCCATCAGATATCTCAAATCCCATACCAACCAATGAACCAACAAGAGACATAGAAGAATATAACCAGGAAGATATCAACCAGGTGATCGACAACCTATTCTCTTATGATCTAGCCAATTCACCACCAAAAGTCAAAGATCCACTATCGACTGACAATATCCTCACTACACAAATTACACCAGACCATTCACCATATCCACCACCACTTCCCAATCATGAACCTTTACCAAAATCTGAACCACTTGTCTCAAATCCCCCATATACAAACCGAGCTACAAGTTCCACCCAATAAACTCAACTAGAAATTCCACTGACCAATGAAGATCAGTATCCAGAAAACCAACCATAGGGGAATCTACCTTTTGCAGAAGCACAGGCACAACATCAGAGAGACTAGCATAGACACAAAAGAAAAAGAAAAGACAAAAAGAAGAAAGAACACCAGAAAGAATTAAGGCAAACAATGATTCACATCAGCCAACTTGGATCGACTACTGTAGTTGACATAAATAAACTCAGAGATGGAGAGTTGGGTCAACTCCTAGAAAATCTCACCACAGAAGCAGCAATAAGAAACTAGACTAAACGAGAGCAAAACGAAAACACTAAGAAAGAGGAAATCGAGTTTCTGAAAAAATGCAGGAGTTTGATTCAAATAGTAATACCCGGACCTCTAGAGACTGACACCAACAAGCTGCTGGAAAAAGCATATCAGCTATTTGAAACTATGGCTTCGAATATACAATCACATCTAAAAAATACAAACGAAGATCAAATAGAGGAAACATCCGGACTACTCAGGAAGCAATATACAGCATTCTCGAAATCTCACAAAGTATTACAAGACCACTTAGAAGAATATATCATCACAGATGAAGTACTCTGTGATTGGAATACCTATTATGGACAAGTATTTCAGCAGACCTGTAAGACTCATGAGCACATTCAAGTGTTAGAAAAGAGATGAGGAATTGAAGAAACAATGAGAAATACAATACAATAACAAATTGTGTTGGAAATAGCCAAACTACAGAAACTAGAGAGACAAGCACACCAGTGGGTACAGCAAGCACTACCGAGCCTCGATAAACTGGATACAATTTTCCCACAAATGAAAAGACTACTAGATGCAGTAGAGGAAAAAGCTCAATTTATGGGACCCAACATGGAAAGCATTGCACACCTCTCCATCCAATAAAATATGTCGACTCTCTCAAGCATCACAACATTGACTATCAACATCCATAAAATACTACAGAGTTGGACAAAATTTCAACATCAATTCACTATTACAGTAGAAGAAATTATGGAAATATGTGTGTAGAAATGACCAACCATCCGACTACACATCCCATGAAAATAAACAATACCAGAAGCAACTACCTCAGATAGTACATTGTTAAGTGCCTCCTCTGTTTCTTCAGGAACAAGAAAGATTTTGTTCCTGGGGGTGATGTTGGAGGAGCTAGTTGGTGAGCTGACTAGTTGAATAGCCGACTAATTGGAGATTAGGTTGGCCACATGAGGTCATGTCAGTTGACTGAACCGACAGGTAGTTATATGTAACTATTGGAGGAGCAAGTCGGTAAGCCGACTTGAACGATAGCTGACTTAGTCAATTAGCCGACTAAGTCCGTCAGCCGACTAATTAGAGGTTAGGTCGGCCACATAAGGTCCTGTTGGTTCATTGAACTGATAGGTAGTTATTTGTAACTGTTTGTAATTCATATATATTAGGTTGTTGAGCCAGATGAAAACTTGGTTCAGTTCTCTGTATTGTATGGACCCTTTCACTATAATATAATATGTTATTATGCTGAATTGTTCTTGTCTCTTGTCTCTATTATGTATATCTGTTATTAATGTGTATTATTGGTAACCCCATGTGATATGTGAGATTACAACATTGGTTCCATTGCAGGTAGCACATATCTGAGATGTATACAAGCATATGATATTAAAACAAGAGATTAAGGACTGGTGGGAGCATAAAATAGCAAACTACTTGCAAAATTACGCACGAAGAAACAGATTAATGACTTCTCAAGTGAAAGAAAGGTTCTTTACCGAGACTCATGAAAATTTTGTTGAATCGATGCCCCAACTTTTGAAGAAACTCCTGGATGAAAAATCCAGAAGTGACTAAAGACCAACAGCTGCTAGAAAAACTGATTCAAGAGGGAAGAACAAATCTTGTCGGAGTGGTTCGAAAATCTCACCGATGAATTCTCCAAGGAGCAAGCTGTAGAGGAAAGAACTTCGGTGGAAACCATCAAGAAGAAATTCTACACAGACCTCATCGATCAATTATTATGTTCCTTACTAACCTTGCTGTTCAAATTCTTGATCGAGAAAGGAGTGGTACATATCGTTGAACCTCGTCCATTACTACATGAACCGCCACAAAATACTAACTGGGTGGAGAAACAAAATAAGTGGGAGAAATTCATTGCCGNACTTCCTAAGCAAGTGAATAGAACTATCTGGGCTTTCTAAAGCATCGGATAGGCAATGGGGGGGTAACTGGTCGTATGTCGAGGTAAAGTGGAGAGGATTCTAGTCAACTAAAGAGATACCATTCATCAGCAATGAAAATTTGACCTAAAAGGGAAATCGAAAGGACAGTGTCACATAAAGGTACAACGAACTTTTAGAAAATAGAGAGGGAGAATAGGTTGCAACGAAGGGAAGAGAGAAGAGAAAGAGCCATAGCACTACAAAGAGGAATGAGCACTAGCATGACAGACCAAGAGAAAAATCCGCTAGAGTCAGGTCATGACCGACATAAAGAAGGAATGGAAGAAGAAGCATCCCCTATGGAAGAAGAGTCATGGAGAGATTAGAGAGAAGCTCTCCAATTAGAAGTCCCCCAGGAGGTAAGACCTCTATCTTCGATGAATCTGAGTACTAGGATACAAACCATTGTTGAAGAGGACTGCAGACTAGGATCTAGTGACTTTGGTATTTGGAGCCAACTAGACAATGAGAGAAACGATAATAATCATCTAATTATCTGTTGACTAGAAGTAGGAAATTGGGTCACGCTTCAAGTGTTACCCTTCAACCAAAGTATCCACTTACTTTACCTAACACATGAAGGAGCACCCCCCCTACCAAATATAGCTTTGGAAGATACAGAAAATTTGGAGGTGCAAACAAATAATTGCAGTTGGACATCGACAGGAGAAGTCGACCCCAACCGACTGCTTGTTGGAGAAGAAACAACAACTAAGATGACCAACAAAAATGATATTTCTATCGACAATAGTTCTACACATAAGAATAAACAAAATACCCTACTATCCCCACCACCACCACCTCCTAAATAAGACAGTGATAGTGACTCTAACATGGGTCACGGGTCAATGCACATCCCTCTATATGAGGGCAACGAGGACCCGAATGACATTGGTTCATCTGTGAGTTGACTTGGGAGGCAAACCAAGTTACAGATGAAGACAGACAGATGGCGCAGTTCATTGGTGCCTTGAGGAAAAGGGCATTAACATGGTATATGACCTTTTCTAAGAGAACTCCCCAAGCAACTAAAAACGAAGTCAAAGCACAATTTCTTTCATTCATTAAAACTCCAGATGCAAAAAATATGGAAGCAAATAAATTAAAGACAACATCACAAAAGCTAGGAGAAACTGTCCACGACTACGACAAATGCTGGAAAGACCTTCTCAGCTTGTTGGATTATGTCATTGATGAGAAACTATTAATCTAGTGATTTCTTGTAGGTCTATCACAAGAAATTCATCGACACATCAGTCTGGAGACATTCAAAAGTTATGAAGATGCGCTCACGAAATCTCTACAAGTAGAAATGGATGATGACATTCCAGCATATTCCATGGATCACAAACTAGAGGAACAATGTGATATCATGTAGAAATCTCTAAAAGAGCTAAACCTTAAGAGTCAGGATATTTGGTGCATGAAGTGCTCAACGACCGGACATTCAAAGGACAACTTTCGACAGGATATTAGCTGACAAGATGTTCGATTTGTGCAAACAAAATGTTTCTACGACATCTGCCAGGAGCATGGAGAGCACACCATAAAATATTTCCCATTCAACATGAAGAATGGAAAAGCATCATGGTGCACAATATGTGAAACGAAAAATCATAACACCTTCGACTGCCACCTGAATCTAAAGAATCGACAAAATTATCAAGCAGTATATTAGACTAATGTAGTTGCACAAAACAATGAGCAATGAAACAATGGTCAAAATGACCAAAACAATCAAAGGTACGAAGGTCGTTGGTACGAACGCTGGTTTGAAAACCGACGTGGAGGCTATGGAAGTAGAGTCGATTCTCTAGGAATCGAAACAACTGCCCATGTTGGCCCATCCAATGTTTCACATGTTACGAGGGACACCGATATGTAGACTATCCATACAAGGACAGGACTGACCTAAAATTATGTACTAGTTGTGGAGTAGGGGATCACTCATTAGAGGATTTCCCTACTATGGTTGAAAAGATAAATAAAAAGAAAAATGTTAATGTCTTATCGTGTGTGCAAAAACATGATATTATCAATACGAAGAATTTACATATCGTAACCCGACAAGGGATGAAAACTGGGAATGATAACCCCCAAGATAAAAGAAAAAAATGTTTATCCTGACCCATTTAAAGAAAAACAAATATATAAAGATGCAACAAATATATTTAGAGAATTTTCTCGATAGGAAGAAGAATATTATAACAACAAGACACAGTAAAATAGCTAATACATTTTGTACAAAAAGATAAAACAATATCACAATTCATCGACTTACTATATAAAGTCAAACACAACAAAAACATCAAAAAACAAACAAAGAATATCTGCAGCTTAAACCAAAAAGATAAAAGTGATGCCAACCCACTTGTGGACCTGGAAATTGAAGGTTACCATGTCCAACAAGTTGTACTCGATTTCAGATCACAGGTAAATATTATGACTCGAGACACATGGGAACAGTTAGGTAGACCTCGATTATAGGAATTAGGCATATACCTGAAACTATCCAACCAAGGCCTAATTGAACCTATTGGAGTCTGGAAAAATGTCGACACAACAATAAAAGGAATATCGACCAAAGTCGACTTCGAAATTATTGACCCTAAGGAAGGATCCAGTTCCTTCCCAGCGTTAGTAGGTTGACCTTGGGGGATAAAAATGAAATCCTCGATATCCTTGGAGAAAGAAAGAATAAAATTAAAGGGGAATGGACAAAAATTCATAGTACCTATTCATCCATCCCAAGGAGAACCTTGGATAGAACTAATTGATGAAGAAGTTGACATCCGACAACTATATCAGATACATAATAATGAAGCTTACACAGAACCTAATACATATGGTGAACTCTACTTAGGAAACCAAGACTTAGTATGATACAATTCAGATGCATACCTATATGATTGGGAGGTTGAAAACTATGAAACAAAAGCAAGAGGATATTGGACCATTCAAAAAGTACAAAAGAAACTAGTCAGACAACGATTTGTGCTGTCCAACATCCTAAAACTATTTGAGAAGAAAATTAGGGAATATCCTACCTTGCAACGAACAAATATAAATACCAAAAAAATCCCAAGATATAAAGAAATACAATCACCCGTTATGCATGTAGAGCAAGTATCTAGGAACATCGGTGAACATGGCCAACTACAAAGTTTAGTAGAAACTTTTACAAGACAAGCTGCTAGATGGTGGGATACCCATCAGTCAAGACTACAGGCATGGACAACAGCTTCGAATTATTTTGTAGAAATATTTGGAGGAAAGAAGTTAACCAACCAGGCTCAAATACCTGTATTTACCCAACGACAGGATCTAGAAAACCATATAAAGATATGTGAAAAAGAATGGAGAAAACTTGGATATAAATATGAACATACATGGCCACACTTATTTCCATCAACGCTCGCCGACTTACTAAACAAATGGTACAAGATGGAAGAAGCTCGGGGTGAAACATTCCTACGGCGGGCACTCAAAGAAAATTTTATCAAAGAATTCAAATTTCAACGCCAAAATGAGAATTTCGTCGAAACTGCAAAACAGATCAAAGCATTTGAACAATCAACAGAAAACAAAACCCTAAGGGACAACTAACTGACAATAAACTATAACAATATACAAACTGAGACAATGCCACGGTTAACAAGACTACAGTTGGAAAATGAAAATTTGGAAGGGAAAAGCTTTAGATGGAAATCAGACCATGTCAAAATGACCAAACCTATTCGCACAGTACTCAAAGTTGAAACAACCAATAAGGAGGATACTGACCAAATGACTACAGCAGACTTCCCTGCCACATTCTCATAGTTTAAGGAAGGAAGTCGACCAATCAATGAAGATAAAGCACTAGAATGGATAGATGCTAAAGTCAAAACTAGAGAGATTGACATATCAAATGATGATTGACCAAAAATAGAAAAAATTGGAGACTACTGGTTTGAAGCACAAACAACAGAGATCACAAACCTACTGAAAGAATTCCAGGATGTATTTGCTAGAGACTATAAGGATCTTAAAGATGTAGTACATGAAATGGGCGAAATGAAGATCGACATAAAACCTGATGTTCGACCTGTCAAGAAAATACCATATAAACTAGCTCATAAATACAAAGAGATATTCAATAAAGAGATTGATAGCATGCTTGCAGCAGGAATCATCTACCCTATTGACCAATCAGAATGGGCAAGTCCAATGGTGGTTCAACCAAAGAAACATGATCCAACCAAGCTAAGGATCTACGTTGAATTCAGAGAACTCAATAAAGTTACATTAACAGACTCATTTCCAAGTCCTTATGTAGATGAAATCTTAAATGAGGTAGCAGGACATGAATGCTACTCGTTTACAGATGGATTCTTAGGTTATAATCAAGTACCAATAGCCAAAGAAGATCAGAAAAAGACAACATTCATATGTGAATTTGGCTCATTTGCTTACAGGGTTATGCCTTTTGGGACTTAAAAATGCACCTACAGTCTTTTCAAGGATCATGGTTAAAACATTTCAAGAGTACATTTACAAAATAATGGCAGTATATTTCGATGTTTTGACAATATACTCTACACTAAAGTGTTAGTTTTTCAACATTAATCTAGCATTATTAGGATCTTTAACTGAGAGAATAACAAGTGCAACAATCAAACACAAGAGACAATGAACACAATGTTTTTCCTCAGGGAAACCATAAATGGAGAAAACCCCGCAACTTCCTTAGAGATAGAATCAGCACCAAAACAGTAAAATCCCAAAACAATAAGTGATCTCCTGACAACAGTAACCTTCTTCTTATCTAGCCACAGTGTCTTCTCCTTCCTCATCTATGCGCTACACTTGAGTATATATGAGTTATGTAATAAATAGAGACTCCAATTCTCTATTTATACTAATCCCAACATGACTAAAACCCTACCAGGGCTGACCTCTACTAGGAGAGTCTAATAACCCTAGTGCCCTAGAACTGCGGGGACTTTAACCCTTAGACAACCTGAGGGTTACCCACAATGACTTGACATGACTTGTTTACATTATTGATCCTCTCGATCGAAACATTGGGGCATGACAACATGACTCAATTACATTATAGATACATCTCGGAATAAACATCGGGTTACAATACATAAGATACATAACTGAATACACTCTGAAGTTACAAGTACATCAACACTCACTCTTAACTAGGAAGGTATTCTTTCAACACAATTTTTAGTACTAGTCTTCTTCTTTGTATCAGCTAGATCATCTCGTCATCTACATCTCAAGTCTTTTGAGTCTTTAATTCATCTTTGTCTTCAAGTCATCTTCATCTTCAGATCTGGATAATCTCTCGATCTAGATCATCATGGGACATCATCACTAGATCTGGATCAGCACTCGATCTGGATCATCACTGGATCTGGATCATCACTCGATCTGGATCATCATCACTGGATCTTGATCATCACTCGCCATCATCACTAGATATGGAACATCATGGGTTCTATCTCATGATTCTTCTCGTCACAGGAAGTTCTACAGAGCTATCCCTTTTTCATGTTGGTTGTAGGCCTAGCCTCCATGTAGGTCTTCTTCAGCACTTATATCTGATCAACACATGATTGAAGAAAGGCTCATCATTTCTATCTGATCAACACATGATCGAAGATAGATACTACACTTACATCTGATCAACACATGATTGAAGAAAGGCACGCCTAGCACTTACATCTGACCTACTTGTCAGAAAGGCATGCCCAGCACTAACATCTGATCATGTAGGAACCAATCCTATAATCATATCATAAAGGCCTAGCACTTACATTTGATCAACACATGATCGAAGATAGATACTGCACTTACATCTAATCAACACATGATCGAAGAACGGCTCAACATCTCTATCTGATCAACACATGATCAAAGATAGATACTGCACTTACATCTGATCAACACATGATCGAAGAAAGGCACTGCACTTACATCTGATCAACACATGATCAAATAAAGGCACATCACTTATATCTAATCAACACATGATCGAAGAAAGGCTCAGCACTTATATCTGACCAACACATGATCGAAGAAAGGCTCTGCACTTACATTCATCCAGGCTAGAACACATCCTACCACAATGATGAAAGGGATTGCACTCATATCTGATCATGAGGGAACACATCCCAACA
>LPNX010505193.1:369794-387171 GCA_001517045.1 Pseudotsuga menziesii
TGAAAAGGTTTCTTCATAGTCTATTCCTTCTTTCTGAGAGAAACCCCAAGCCACAAATCTTGCCTTATACTTTTCGATGCTACCGTCTGCAGCATGCTTGATCTTGTAGATCCATTTGGAAGTTACAACTGACTTCCCTTCTGGTCTTGGGACAACATCCCAGACATCATTCTTCATGATCGATTGATATTCTTTGATCATAGCATCCTTCCATTCTTTTCATTCTACCACTTCTTCATAACTGGAAGGTTCTTTCTCAATGAAATCACACAGTAAAGCTACATATCCGAAGTAAGATCTGGTCCTTCCTCTTTCTCTGTGATTCTCTTCTGGAGCCCCATATCTTTCCGCACCTTGGATAAATTCTTGTACCCAAGCAGGTTTCCTCTTAAGAGGATTCTTCTCTAGAGGTGGATCTACAGGTCTTTGTGGTTCTTCAAATTCTTGATCTTCTTCTTGAATTTCTTCGTTCATGGTTGTATCATGAATTCTGGGTGCTTCTGTTTCTTCAGGTTCTTCAGCAGGTATCTTTCTGGATTTGTTGTAAGCTGTGTCTTCATCAAATGTCACATCCCTACTAATGTCAATCTTCTTGTATCTTGGGAAATAGATTCTATAAGCCTTCGAGCTTTTAGAGTATCCCACAAATATACCCTTCTTTCCTAAAGGATCTAATTTTGTCCTTTTCTCCTTTGGAATGTGTATGTACACAGGACAGTTGAATATTCTGAGATGTCTAACTTCTGGTTTCTTGCTGAAGAAGACTTCTTTAGGAGTCTTGTTCTCGAGTACTCTATGTGGATTACGGTTGTGTACATACACCGCTATTCTGGCAGCTTCAGCCCAAAGATGCATAGGAAGATATTGATCATGAAGCATGGCTCTTGCAGCTTCCATGATGGTTCTATTCTTCCGTTCCACAATCCCATTCTATTGTGGATTATAAGGAGTGGACAAATCCCTCTTAATCCTTTATTCTTTGAATTCATTCGAAGTGAATTCTCCACCATTATTTGATCGAAAAGTCTTGATCTTCCTTTCAGTGTGGTTCTCAATCAAGGCTTTGAATTTCTTGAATTTGTTGAATACTTCGTCTTTGTTCTTCATGAAGTAAACCCATGTCTTCCTAGAAAAATCATCAATAAAAGAAACATAATATGCATACCCACTTAGTGAGTTTGATGACATAGGACCGCATACATCGGAGTGGATGATTTCTAGGATTCCTTTGGCTTTGGTTTCGCTCCTAGCAAATGTCTTCTTTGTATTCTTTCCTTTTGCACATCCCTTGCAGACCCCATCATGTTTTTCTTGGAATTTTGGAAGACCTTCAATAGCTTTGATTGCAATAGGTAGTGCTTTGTAATGCACATGTGCAAGCCTTCTATGCCAAAGTTCACTTGGCTCTACTGTGTCATGGACCAATGCTTGTTCTGGATGGCCCTTCAATTTGTACAAACCTCCTTCTTATTCTCCAATCACCACCGCATCATCGATAGTCTTTCCTCTTGGCCACATGATGACTTGACCATCTATGAATGCAACCCTCATTCCTTTTGCATCCAATGCTGATATGGAGAGAAGGTTATTCTTGAGTCCTGGCACAAACAATACTTCCTTCATTGTTAGAGACTTTCCAGAGTCTAATTTATATGAATATTCCCCGCTACCTTTTATTGGATATTAGTAGTCATCTCCTAGATTCACCTTGTGAGGTGATTCATGTTCTGACAGTCTCACAAAGGATTCCTTGAATCTAGTCATATGTTTGGAAGCCCCACTATCTATAATCCAATCATCACTTCCATGAGTAATGTTACCTGTGAGAGTGGAGATCATAACATATTCATCCTCTCTTAACGAATCTTCACTTTCATATCTAGTTCTTTCCTTGGAGGGTTCATTATCCTCTGCAGCATGAGCATGATATATTCTTTTGTTCCCCTTCTTCTTATGAGAGTGACCCTTGTTCTTAGGATAGTATTTTGCAAAGTGTCCTCTTTCATCACATGTATAACATCTCAATTTTGATAGGTCCCTTCTAATGTTATCTCTATGATGAGGATCCTTACCTTTGGAGTAATGAGATCTTCTTCTACCTTTCTTAGAGTGAACTATGAGAGCTTGGTCTTCACTTCCCATCTTCTCTTCTCAAGTTTTTATCTGTACTTATTCTTGAGAACATTCTTCCCATAGTCTGCTGAATTTGACTAACTTCTTTCTAGCATAGATTCCTTGGATGAAAGAATCCCATGACTTAGGAAGGCCATTCAGTGTTGTCATCACAATCTCTTCATTCTCCACTTCTTCATCTACAGCTTCTAATTGTTCCTTGATCTGAGAAACCCTTGTGAAGTAAGACTGGATGGTCTCTGCATTCTGAATCTTCACATTCTTTAGTTGATTCCTCAGAGTCATCTTCCGATTTATGTTCTTCCCTTCAAACAATTTGGTTAGGGCATCAAACATAGCTTCAGGTGTCTTGAGAGAGGACACCTGAGGTATAAGGTGATCCTTGATAGAATCAGCAATGATCCTCTTTGCCATAACCATCTTCTTCTTATGTAAGGCCTTTGCCTCATCTCCCTTTAGAACTGGAACCTCCTCATGCATGTAGGAGTCTAATTCATTCTCTTCCAGGACCAGGGAGATCCTATACTTCTAGGCTCAAAAGTTATTAGCTCCCTCAAGATTTTCATCAAGCTTGGTATGATGAGACATTTTAAACTGAGAACCTCAAATGGAAATACAAAAGATTTGGATCTTACTAGGTAAAGATGTCAGATTTGGATTTGGAGCTGAAATCCCGTAGTACTGGAATAGGAGAAAATTAGGGTTTTGCTTTTCCAGAGATCTGTCCACCCAAATGCCTTGAAATTTTCCCCTAACTTTGATTTTAGGGAGGAGATCAATCTATGCCTAGGCTCACTAAAAAATTCCTCTTCTGTGAAAAGCCCTAATTTCTGGTAGTAGTGTCGGGTCCAAAACTAAAAAACCTCAGAATTGGATTCTGCTTCAATAGAAAGATGCACCCTAAGGAGGAGAGTTATTCCACCTTACTTTTGATGAAAATATATGGAGGAAGATCCACAAACTAGGAAAACCTAGTTCCCACAGTTGCACAGTGTTTTCTTCTCAGGTTAGCTCTAATACCATGTGATTTTTTCAACATTAAGCTAGCCTTATTTAAATCTTTAACTAAGAGAATAACAAGTACAGCAATCAAACACAAGAGATAATGAACACAATGTTTTTCCTCGGGGAAAACATAAATGGAGAAAACACTGCAACTTCCTCAAAGATAGAATCAACACCAAAATAGTTAAAGCCCAAAATAGTAAGTGATCTCCTGATAGCAGTAACCTTCTTCTTTTCTAGCCCCAGTGTGTTCTGCTTCCTCATCTATGTGCTACACTTGAGTGTGTATGAGTTGTGTAATAAATAGAGACTCCAGTTCTCTATTTATACTAATCCTGACGTGACTAAAACCCTACTAGGGCCGACCTCTACTAGGAGAATATAATAACACTAGTTCCCCAGAACTGCGGGGACTTTAACCCTTAGACAATCGAAGGGTTACCCACAATGAATTGACATGACTTGTTTACATTATTGATTCTCCTGATCGAAACATCAGGGCATGAAAACATGACTCAATTACATTATAGATACATCCCAGAATAAACATTGGGTTACAATACATAAGATACATAGATGAATACATTCCGAAGTTACAAATACATCAACATAAAGGACCATTGTAAATGGCTAATACTTATGCTAGAACGATGTCGACAGATCCAAATATCACTAAACATCAATAAGTGCATATTTATAACTCCTATAGGAATACTATTAGGACACATTGTCTGTAAAGAAGGTATTAAAGTCGACTTCGCAAAAACAAAAATCATCCTCGACTTAAAACCTCCAATAAATCCAAAACAAGTTAGGGTACTACTTGGTCATACAGGATACTATAGAAAATTCATAAGACATTATTCAGACATGACATAACCATTGGAAGAACTGCTAAGAGATGATCAGGAATTTAACTGGATAGAGGATTGCAACATATCATTCGAAAAACTAAAAAGAAGGCTAGTCGAAGCACCCATCCTAAGGTTTCCAAACTGGTCGATCAAATTCCATGTTCACATCGATGCACCAGGCCTAGAAATAGGAGCAATCCTAACTCAGCCAAGAGATGATGGAATGGACTATCCTATAGTCTACAATAGCAAGAAACTAAACAAAGCTGAAAGAAACTATTCGATAACCAAATGAGAAGCATTAGGAATGGTCTTTGCAGTACAAAAATATCGACACTATCTACTAGCTAATCCATTTATCTTTTACATTGACCATCAAGCACTAAAATACCTCGTAAATAATCCTCTACACCATGGAAGAATTTTTCGATGGCTACTTCTATTCCAATAATTTGAATTCTAAGTCGTTGTCTGACCAGGTAAGCTAAATGTCGGTCCCGACCACTTATCCCGAATCGACACAGGGGAGGAATCGACAGGAGTCGAAGACGACTTACCAGATGCACATTTATTTCGAATAGAAGTAGTCCTGGCATAGTTAGAGGAAATAGCTCATTTTTTAGAAAATGGACAAGCACCAGAAGGTATGAGTACGAAGAAGAAACAAATCTTAACCATGAAAGTTGCACCATACAGTCTCATAAACGGATTCCTATATAAAATGGGTTTAGGCGACATCCTCAGAAGGTGAGTACTTGAACATGAAAGAAATAATATTATGTATGAATCACATTACAGACCTGTAGGAGGACATTTCCAAGTAGATACAACTGCAAAGAAAATCCAACAATCAGGGTTCTGGTGGCTGACACTTCACAAAGATTGCAAAAATTTTGTAAGCCAATGTGATAGATTTCAACGACTGGGTCGACCCCTGCCTAGTACAGAAATTCCCTTGATATCAGTAAACCCAAATTTGACATTTGAACTTTGGTCCATTGACTTCATAGGACCATTTCCTATACCAGCAAAAAGAACAGGTGCAAGGTACATAATAACTGTAGTTGAATACGTAACCAAATGGGGAGAGGTAGAACTAGTCGACACATGTTCCAGCGAGATAGGTGCTAAGTTTATCTATGAGAATATCATTACCATATTTGGATGTCCATTAACCCTAATCAGTGACCAGGGAACACACTTCATCAATAAAACTATTAAAACACTAATGTACCAGTTCCAAATTGACCACCGACAAAGTACAGCTTACCACCCTCAGTCGAATGGAGCAATTGAAGCATTTAACAAAACATTAACAAAAGAATTAACAAAAATATATAACATCAAAAAATACAACTAGGATGAAAAGATACCTGCAGTAGTATGGACATACAAAATGGCATATAAGCGTTCAACCGACCAAACACCGTTTTAACTAGTTTATGGACAGGAAGCAATAGTTCCTCTACACTTTCGACAAGAGATACCTATTATTGCAGAAATTTTGCATGTCGATGTCGAGCAAGGAAGAAAGAACCAACTATTGCAACTAAGTAAGCTTGAAGAACACTGACTAATCGCGTTACAACATCAGGAAATCCAGAAACAACAATAGAAGGCATGGCATGACCGAAAGATCAAAAACAAAAACCTATCGGTAGGATTCCTTGCCTTACTATAGAATAGTCGAGTAAAAATAAAACCCAAAAAGATACATATAGAATGGATGGGACCCTATGTTGTCGAAGAGGTACATGCCAACGGATCAGTCTGACTAAGGACATTACAAGGCATAGTATTTCAGAAACTTGTTAATGGTGCCTGACTAAAGTGGTACATAAACGAAACCAGTTTGAAAAAAAATGACCATAACAGTTAAACAAAAGCTATAAAAATCTAAAAATATGAAAAACTAAAACAAGATCAAAAAACATAAGACAGTATGACAGGAAATCACCACTATGAAAACCAACATCATGCCCATCGACCGCTCACATAATCAACATCAACCAATGACCTTGGAATTCCCATCCTGCCTTCATGACTACGGATGAAAAAATCAAATCACCATTAACGCAAACTCAAGTGTTCATGCTGGACCACCACAACCGCCATTAATACACCCATCGACAAAAACGTAAAATGCATCAACTATAAATACTTAACCACCAAAGGATCATTTACAACATTCCAAATAGAGAGAGCAACTTAGCAACGAAACGACTGAAAACCAAGTATACTGAAGCAAAATCAACCAACAGACTTACAATATGGCACCTAAACAAACCAGAGCTGCAACCAAGGCTAAAGAACTACAGACCGCGGAGACACCATTGATCAGGAGACTCAAACTCATCAAGAATTCCAAGGTTCATAAGAACTCACGGGCGAAACTATGGGCTGATATTAAAGAGTGGTCTTATGTCGACAAAAAGCCTACACAAGCTGTAGAGAAAATCAACCATAGTACCATCATAAACAACATCAATGCGTCAATCATGGCCAGTTTTGGAGGCACAAAGGAAACAACGGTGAAATTTATCATAAGCTGGTATCATAACATTAGATTTTACTTTGACCGATCGGTTGAAATATCTGCGGAAGTAATTTCCAAATTGATTGGGTTATCAAACCAAGGTGAACCAGTACCAATAGTAATGAAGGAATGGTTGGTAGAAGAACTAACAGGATCAACATCAGGAAAAAACTCCAAAGGGATAATGATTAGCCAAATACAAACTTGCACACTACAAATAGTGGCCAAAATCATAGCCACTGCACTTACACCAATAGGTCGAGGAAGCGACCTCAAACTAGACATGTTGGAGGCAATGGATACCATTTCCCACATAGGGAAGATATACAGATGGGCTAAGTATGTCACTGACATGCTCAAAGGCATCTACAAAAAATGTCAGGAGTCGGGAGGAATTATTAGGTTTCTATCCCTAATGTTATGGATAGTAATGTACTCCTTCTTCCTTATCAGGGATAAGCAATTTCAAGAATCGACAAAATTTCATATGTGGAGATTCAAACCATTTTCCCAGAATGGAACACTGAAAGAACTTGCAAACAAAAAAGTGTTGTTCGAAAATTGGTTCCAACAGCTGAAAGTCTACATGACCAGATGGAGGGTGCCTCAGAACATCCGATGAAGTCTGCCTAAAAATGCCCACATTCAATTAGAACTCGCCATATCGCAGAATGGTACATGCAAGGCACCAAGGAAAAGGTGAGATCTCTTGACTATTACCTGATAGTTGAAGAGATTTTCCGAGAGCTAGCTCAACAGCCAGGTTCAAAACTGTCGATACCAGCAAGGGAAAAAGAAATAAATTTCTCGATAGAAGAGATGCTAACAGACCAAGAGAAGGAGAAAGATTACGAGCTCTGTTGAAATATTGTAACTTTGAAGAATATTCTATATGTATCTTTTGTGGTCCCCAATGGTCCTACCGGGAGAACCACTTGTATTATCTTGTACCCTGATGCTTCTAATAGGAAGAACTAATAAGAGTCATGAGGTTGTCCCCTCTAATTGTAAAGGTGGGTCATTAGCACCCCAGTGTGGTTACTTGAGCTTACATGTGTAACTCGAGCCTACATGATTAACTCGAGCCTACATGTCGGATGAGTTAACTGAAGTGAACGGATGAATATAAATAGAGGTGTAGCTCTCCTCATTTGAGATACACACACTCACTTGAGTAGCGCACTTGTGGAGGAGAGAAGTAACTAGAGAAGGAGGAGGATCAGGTTTTTGATTTCCTTGTTCGTTTTATCTTTTACCTTTTTGGGGCATCTATATTGAGGAAGCTTTTGCTGGCTTTTTCCCTTTAGGGTTTTCCCAGGATAAATCTGTGTTGTTCTTGTGATGATGTTTCTTTCAGTGATCCTGTGTATATGATTTTGTTATGAAAATGAAATGAAATACTGATGTCTTAGCTAAGCATATGAAAAGTTAACATGGAATCAGAGCTAACCTGAACAAGACAGCTTTCACAAGGAAAAATAGCCCTCTCTCTCTCCCCGAAAGAAATTAGGGCTTCTTGCAGAAGAAGAATTTTTGAGTGAGCCTAGCATAGGATTTTTGTCCTCATCAAAATCGAAGTTTATAGACCTGGATCAATATTTTTGGTTGCGTGAAATTCCAGGAAATTCAAACCCTAGTTTGACCCCGAGCTAGAAAAACCATAAATACTAAAACTGTTAAGTTTTGGTACATTCACTATATCCTAAGATTGGAAAAGGTTCAGGAGTTGCAAATTGCAAAGGCCGAAGATAAGATACTAATTTACACTGTGTCTGAAATTCAGCCTCATATTCTCTATATTCTGGGAGATATGATCCCTCCAAGTTAGGGTTCCAGCCTCTTCCAGAATTCATCCCTAAACAAGACACCTGGGGAGAATTGCTATAGCGTGGGATACAGAGGTCCAAATTAAATTAATAAATATGTTCCATAAATAGAATGGCATGTACTTCCGTTGGTACAAATTTTAGAACCTGAAGATGAACTAGAGACACGTGGCATGCCATACAACTTCACTATTCTAAATAGTCCTGTAATAGGTTACCTTGGGAAAATGATCATAAATCCCCATTGGTGAAACCAATTCTGATGAAACCTATGGTGTTGGATCGGGGAAATGCAATTTTACCTTAGTGAGAAATTTAAGACACAGAGGATTAGTAATTTCGGAGGTATCACAGAAACAGTAACAGGAATTTCTACATAAGAAATTGGAAAACTAGGGCTTCCTGTTCCGGGAGCCTCCCTCCACTGTTTTCAGAAAAGGAGTACATTGGATAGCTCCAATTGAAGCGATCTATATTTCTATCCAATCAGATCTAAAATATTCCAAGTTTTGAAAATTAGGGTTTCTCTGACAAACCATAGATCAACCAGCTCCGGACATTAGAGGAAATTTCAACTCAAAGTGGGCCTTTTAAATTTTATTCAAATTCCATGTCATCATGTGTTAGACAATGAAATTGATTTAAATTTGAAATACTGTATAGGTCTTAAAAACTTTTTTAATATAAATTTGGGGATAGGTATCATAAAAAAAACTACTTTTTTTGTTTGTATTTCTGACATATCTCCCTGTGTTGTTACTCAAATTTCGATCGGGAGAGCTTGTTGGATGCGGAATTAAATTCCGCATCCAACGAGTACCCACTCTGCATATTTTTGATGGACCTCGCTACCCCAAAAACAAGAAATACCTGAAAAAATGGAATGATGACATCATCATTCAATTTTTTCAGGTATTTCTTGTTTTTGGGGTAGCAGGGTCCGTCAAAAGTATGCCGAGTGGGTACTCGTTGGATTCGGAATTTAATTTCGCATCCAATGATCTCTCCCGATCAAAATTTGAATAAAAACACAAGGAGATATGTCAAAAATATAAACAAAAAAGTAGTTTTTTTCTTTTCTTCCTCCAAAATTAATAAATATTATTTTATTATTTTAACTATTATTCTATTAGTTCATTTTAGGAGGCCCATTTTGAGTTGAAATTTCCTCTAATGAGCAGGACGAACACCTCAAATCGGTAAGATCTAATCTTTTGCTATTTGCATTTGAGGTTCTCATTTCAAAGTGATCTATCACATCAACTTGATGATAAGCTTGGTGAAGTTGAAAACTTCCAAGCATGTAAGTATTTGATCTCTCTGAAGAAAATAAATTGGACACCTACATGAGTAGAGAGGTTCCAGTCCTAGAGGGAGATGAGCCTCAAAGCCTTACACAAGAAGAACTTGATCAAGGCCAAGAAGATCATTGTTGATTCAATCATGGATCAACTTATACCATAAGTGTCTTCCCTAAAGACACCGAAGATGTCTGATTCCTTGATCAAGCTATTTGAAGATAAGAACTTAAATCAAAAGATGGATTTGAGAAAACAGTTGAAGAATGTGAAGATTTAGAATGCAGAACAACTTGAAGTGGTAGAAGAAGAAGTATGCAGAAGTGGTGATAGCCACCTTGAATGGCCTCCCCGGATCATGGGATTCATTCATGTGAAGAATGTATGCTAGAAGTAAGTGATTACTTTCAGCTCGACTAATAAGAAGAGAAGAAGAAGATGGGAGCAATTGAAGATCAATCTCTCACCATTCAAAGAAGATCCCTCAAGCAATGAGGAATATGAAAAACTCAATTCTTGAAGAACCTCTTATTCATCTTATCATTTGGATAAGAAATGATGATTTCATGAATGAAGAAGATGATAAAGTAGAATGATCAAGATGGAGTTTACCCACGGAACAAATAAAAGATAAGTATTCAATTCCCATTTCATGATATTTTTTTGTTATACATTTGATTGTATTCAGTTGATGTGTTATGCATGATAGATTGTTTACATTAATACTACTAATATGCATGTGATGGGTAAGTAGCTCATGGTGCTATACAACTCTCTAGTGCTACTTATCAAACCTCTTTGCTGACATATTGGATTAGTGCACAATCTCAATGATGTCATGGTAGAGATGGAAGGCATCTAGAAAGTTTCTGTGAGATATGGATGAATGTTGTATTGGCTAAATAGTTGCATGATGCATAAGAATTTTTCGTTATGCATATGTTTTATGAAATAGTTCTAACCATGCAACTAGTGCATTTGAATTGTAGGAAAGGTCCTATACAATATCCTACAAGAAAAGAAGGACGATACTTGTTCTGAAGAACAAGTGATGACAATTCAATAAACATGAATTTGAATCTCCCAGGGTCAGAGACACCATGACAGAAAAAGGAGCTTCAGAGAGCGGTAGATGCACCTCAAAGGATGAAGACCACCATGGGTATGAGAGATAACTCAAGATGAAGAAAAGAATGCTATAAAAGAAACTATGATCAAAGAATAACAGTTGATCATGGGGAATGATGTATATGATATGATTTCGAGACATAAAGGGAAGTACATAGTCTCCTCCATATGGATCTACAAGAACAAGTGTGCAAAGAAAGGTTCATGATTTTCCTCAGAAAGAATAGACTATGACATGACATACTCTATTGACCAGTATATATCAAGCATAGAACCACCTGTACAGAATGAAGAAGGAAGATAATACTCCACTTCAGGGGGAGTGACTATAGAAGATATATAAGTTCGACATGGTACGACATGATGGATAGCTTCTTGATGGATCAAGACTTTACCAAGAGTAAAGTGGGTTCCAACCTTCAAAGTTGAATGCAGAAGACTAGGATATGTTGATGATATGACAAGACAAACTCATGAAAGCTGTTATGATGAAAGAATACTAGAATGATGTATGGGATATAGTTCCCAAACCAAAAGGAAAGAGTATTGTATCCTCCAAATGGATATACCAAATAGAGCATGCAGCTGATGGAAGTATCAAGAAGTATAAAGCAAGATTTGTGGTCAGAGGTTTCTTTCAAAAAAAGGGAATTAAGTCTAAAGAGACACTTACTCCAGGAAGTAAGGTACACTTCCTTCAGAACTATCATGGTAGTTTCTTCCATGGTGAAGTAAAGACAAGCCTTCCTTAATGGTATGATTGAGAAAGAGTTTTTTCATCGAATAGTCACGATGATGTGAAGTTGAAGCCAGATGGAATCACGTATGCAAGTTGAAGAAGGCCCTCTATGGTCTGAAGCAAGCTCCCAGAGCTTGGTATGGAAGAATAGATAGTTTCTTGTCGAGCATGGGATTTACCAAGAGTAAAGCTGATCCTAACCATTATATCAAGGTTGTAGAAGATGAACTTGTCATCCTATTATTATATGTGGATGACTTACCCTTGACAGGAAATGAGAAACAGGTCATGGAAAGAAAGAAGAAACTAGCAGAAGAATTTGAGATGAAAGACCTTGGGTTAATGCATTATTTCCTAGGTCTGGAAGTATGGAAAATTTTAGAAGAAATCTTTCTCAACCAGGGAAAGTATGTGGTAGAGATATTGAAGAGATTCAATATGTTGGAATGCAAAGTCATGGCCACACCCATGGAATCCAACCTAAAGTTGTTAACTGATGACTCATCAGAGTTAGTGGATATGACTCATTACAGACAGATCATTGGGTCATTGATGTACTTAACAAATACTAGACCACACATTTGTTTTGCTTTGAACACCTTAAGTCAATATCTTGTTCAACCAAGATGGGTTCACCTAGTAACTGCAAAACATGTGATGAGATATCTGAAAGGGACTATAGACTTTGGTTTATATTATGATGTGATTATGATGGTAGCCATGAGTATAGATTGTATGGCTAAACAGATGTATATTGGGCTGGAAGTATCTCAGACATGAAAAGCACATTAGGTAGATGCTTTTGTTTGGGGTCTGCTATGAGTTCATGGTTTAGCAGGAAACAGTCCAATGTTTCTCGTAGCATGGCCGAAGCAAGATACATAACAGATTGCTCTGCTAAGTTGTGAAGCCATATGGCTTCGGAAGTTGATATCAGGTCTCTTTGAGCTAAAGATGGATACTACAATGATTCTATGTGATAAACAGAGTTGTGATGATAGAGAACCCTATGTTTCGTTGTAACACATAGAAATCTGGTATTTCTACATATGAGATAAGATGAAGATGATGATGTTTCAGTATTCCCATACTGAAGATATAGATGATGTTTCAGTATTTACATACTGTAGATGCAGATGATGGTGATTCCATATTTCTATACTGAATATAGAGATGATGATGCTTTCAGTATTTCTATACTGAAGATATAGATGATGATGCTTTCAGTATTCACATACTGGAGATACAGATGGTGATGGTTCAATATTCACATACTGAAGATGTAGATTATGATGGTTTGGTTGCTAATGTGATAACTAAGCCTCTGTCTCGAGTAAAGTTCGAACACTTTTGAGACAAGCTTGGTGATGTTCGGAAGAACCTTCCTCGAAAGGGGGAGTAGTGATGTTGCAGTGGGATTGTATCATCCTGGGAAATCTATTTAAAAGTGATCCAGTGACCTCGGTCCTCGAGAATGAAGAGGGATTGTATCATCCCAGGACATCTGTCCAAAAGTGATCCGATGACCTCGGTCCTCGAGAATGAAGAGGGATTGTATCATCCTAGGACATCTGTCCAAAATAGATCCAATGACTTCGGTCTTCGTGAATGAAGTGGTGGATTGCATCATCCCTGAACCTCGGTTCAAAATGTATCTGGAGGTCTCGGCCCCCGTGAAAGTGGTGGATTGCATCATCCCTGAACCTCGGTTCAAAATGTATCTGGAGGTCTCGGCCCCCGTGAAAGTGGTGGATTGCATCATCCCTGAACCTCGGTTCAAAATGTATCCAGAGGTCTTGGCCCCTGTGAAAGTGGTAGGATTGCATCATCCTTGAACCTCAGTTCAAAATGTATCCAGAGATCTCGGTCCCCATGAATGTGGTAGGATTCTATCATCCTTGAACTTCGGTTCAGAATGGATCCAGTGAACTTCGGTCATTAAGAAGGTGGTAGGATTGTATCATCCTTGGACTTCAGTTCAGAACGGATCTGGTGAACTTCGGTCATCGAGAAGGTGGTAGGATTGTATCATCCTTGAACTTCGGTTCAGAATGGATCTGGTGACTTCGGTACTCGAGAATGTGTGTTGATCCCATAATTCCTAGAGGAAGGATTGTCTGAGTTCCACATCTATGTTGATCCTGTAATTCTGAAATGAAGGATCATTAGTAACTCCGTAAAGACCTAAATCCCGTAATTCCAATAGGAAGGATTGTCTGAGTTCCATAGATGTGTTGATCCCATAATTCCAATAGGAATGATTGTTTGAGTTCCACATCTATGTTGATCCCATAATTCCAAAAGGAAGGATTGTTAGTAACTCCGTAAAGACCTAAATCCCGTAATTCCGAAAGGAACGATCATTGAATTGATCCCATAATTCCAATAGGAAGGACTGTCTAAGTTCCATAGATGTGTTGATCTTGTAATTCCAATAGGAAGGATTGTTTGAGTTCCACAAATGTGTTGATCTCATAATTCTGAAAGGAAGGATCGTTAGTAACTCCGTAAAAACCTAAATCCCGTAATTCCAAAAGGAAGGATCGTTAGTAACTCCATAAAGACCTAAATCCCATCATTCTGAAAGGAAGGATCATTGGTAACTCCATAAAGACCTAAATCCTATAATTCCGAAAGAAAGGATCATGTTGATGTTTTTATGATGATGATGATGTACTGATCGAAAGATCAGAGTGTGATGATGATGATATTTTGATGTTTTGATGATGTTGATGTTTTGATGATAATGATGTCTTCATCATGATGATGTTTTTATGATGATGATGATGTACTGATCAAAAAATAAGTGTATGATGATGATGATGTACTGATTGAAAGATCAAAGTACTGAAGATGTTGCTGATCGAAATGTTGAAGATGTTGTTGCTGATCGAAAGATCAAAGTGCTGAAGATGTTGCTGATCGAAATGTTTAAGATGTTGTTGCTAATCGAAAGATCAAAGTGCTGAAGATGTTGCTGATCAAAATGCTGAAGATATTGTTGCTGATCGAAAGGTCAAAATGTTGAAGATGTTGCTGACCAAAATGTCAAAGTGCTGAAGATGTTGCTGCTGATTGAAAGGTCTAAGTGCTGAAGGTGTTGCTGTTTGAAAGGTCAAAGTGCTGAAGATGTTGCTGAAGGTGTTGTTGATCAAAAGGTCAAAGTGTTGAAGATGTTGCTGATCAAAAGGTCAAAAGATGCTGATGATAATCAAAGAGCTGTTGTCATTGAAAATTGAAGAAGAATACTATATGATGTTGAAAAGCTTCCAATGATTTATAGATGTGTTACCCTGATGATGTTGATGATGTCCTCTCCTACGATTTTTGTTGTTGTTGTAGAATACCCTTCTCATTAAGGGGGAGTGTTGAAATATTGTAACTTCGAAGAATATTCTATATGTATCTTTTTTCGTCCCCGATGGTCCTACCGGGAGAACTACTTGTATTATCTTGTACCCCGATGCTTCTAATTGGAAGAACTAATAAGAGTCATGAGGTTGTCCCCTCTAATTGTAAAGGTGGGTCATTAGCACCCCAGTGTGGTTACTTGAGCCTACATGTGTAACTCGAGCCTACATGATTAACTCGAGCCTACATATCGGATGAGTTAATTGAAGTGAACGGATGAATATAAATAGCGGTGTAGCTCTACTCATTTGAGATACACACACTCACTTGAGTAGCGCACTTGTGGAGGAGAGAAGTAGCTAGATAAGGAGGAGGATCAGGTTTTTGATCTCCTTGTTGGTTTTATCTTTTACCTTTGTGGGGCATCTATATTGAGGAAGCTTTTGCTGGGTTTTTCCCTTTATGGTTTTCCCAGGATAAATCTGTGTTGTTCTTATGATGCTGTTTCTTTCAGTGATCCTGTGTATATGATTTTGTTATGAAAATGAAATGAAATACTAATGTCTTAGCTAAGCATATGAAAAGTTAACAAGCTCAACCTATACATCAACACATTTGTGTCGGAGGAGATGACGATCGAAGGCATCGACGGATTACAAATCATAATCAAACCTCTGACAACACAAAGGGAAGAGACACAAACACAACAACTGGTAACCAATCTAGCTGAAGAAATCCTTGTCTCGACTGAAGACTAGGGAGAAGAAATAGACACTGAAGATTCAAAGTATGCTATCACCAAAGAAAACATAACCAAATTGTCAAAGGAGATAGCAGCCTCGAGAAAAAAGAAGAAAACACAGGAACAGGAGCAAGGGAAAGGTAAACGCAAGCTTATCATTCCACAGTCCTTAGAAGATGAGGAAGAACTAGCAGCCATGACATGCAATATTATAGAATATGCCGCACCAAACGAAGTTCCAGTGGAAACACAGTTCCAAAGATTTGTCGATGCAGGGGCACAACAAGGTCGGCCAAAGAGGGCAAAAATCACAAACACTTCGATGACTGAAAATTTTGTGGATCTCGTGTCTACACCTCCACCCCCGTCTCCGACCAAAATCACACAAGAGCTAATTCTATAACAGCCTTCCATAAGCCCACTCGACATATGCAAGAATTAAGTTGTTGATGATTCTATGAATTATTAAAAAAAAAATAGTTTTCTTAATGTATTAATTTTTTTTTAATTAATAGGTATTATTATAAAAAATTTAAATAATAATAATTATTAAAAAAATTTAGGGTTAAGCCGACTTTATGAAAAACCTAAAAAACTTCCACACTTATTAATAAGCTAATTTCTTGAACTATTTTAGCCACAAAAAACTTCCTCCTGATGGTGAGCCCTACTTTGTGGCTCGAAACATCGAGAACAAACTCAGCCAACATAGTTTTTTGAAAGAATGCTATGTCGGAGACCGTGAAGGAGAAGTTCAACCACGACAAATACCTCTAGGCATACATTGAAAAATTACCTGAGTTACTCACGTTGGTTCAGAAGATCACCACCAAAGCCCCTTTGTTTGAAGCTGGTGGTTCTAGACTGATCGTTCCCCAACCTGGCCAAATACTACAGAGGCTAAGGAATTTTGCAATTGCGAGTTCAACATTTTAAAGAAACCCCGACAAAGAAGCTGAAGTTGTCACAAGTTGGACCACATATATCATTCCGACTGACCTCAAACCCAACCCAGCAGCCAATGAACTGAACGGATATGAGGAAGGAGAGGACATGGATGAAATAAGTTGAGAAATCGAGGAATTGTCCTCCAAACTCCAAGAAAAATCACCTCCAAAAACCCACGAACCCTCACCTAACCATATCTCCACTAATCCAATCACACCAGACCATTCACCAACACCATCACCACCACTTCACCACCTAGAGTCTCTAATCCAACCAGTTGCACCTGAACCACCTCCACCACAACCATTAGCACCAACCGCACCCACATCTAGACCCTCTGAATCCAACCAACCAGATGCAAAACCAGTTGCAGCAGTTATACAACTAGCTGTTATAGCGGATTTCACCACACTAGGTGAATCACACATTGTATGGCCTTCCCCTATCCCGCTGCAGACTCATTATTCCCTATGGACCATTTATTGTCTTTTGATGTATCATTGACCATCCCTAAAAACATTAGAAAAATGATATACATGGCCTTTTCCCCGATAACTGCGTACATACGCGGATATTCCCTCTATAGTCGCGTACATCGGGATGTGTACATAATCCAAAACTGTTGGACCGTTCCTTGACTTGGATCCAACTCATATGACTCCTGGCCTTCCATATGCCTTGAGATCGCATGGATTCGACCTTTCAGTATCACTTTTGAAAGCTATATAAGGAACCATTGAGACATTGAAAGCATAAGAGAGAATTGAGAGTACCAAAACTATAGTCCATTGTTGCCAGAACTATACTTGAGTCTGCA
>LPNX010505193.1:391072-424355 GCA_001517045.1 Pseudotsuga menziesii
TGGCATCCACTATATTCTACCTCCTTGATCATGCCAGTGTTCATGAGATTTCAGCTCTCGTGACTTGTTCCAGTATATGTCAGACATTTCTAGCCACTATGGAGATCTTGATCTGTTATATATCTTCAGCCTATGTGGAGATCATTGTACTTTGTATATATTCATCATGGAGATTCTGATCTATGTATATTGTACATGGCGATGACCACATATGTTATATCATGTTCCATGCCTATTCATGGCCATTGTACTCTTATGTATCCGGGACTGCTATGTGTATGTGCAGTTATATGCAGAGTTGTATTATGGTATTATGCTGATTGGGTGGCTGGTCTTCCATTTGGGTGCCTTCATCAATTCACTTCTGGGATGGACTTATAATGTATTTCGGCCATCGTATAACCCCTCTGATCTCATACATTAGGGGGCATCTGTTATAGCGGATTTCACCACACTAGGTGAATCACACATTGTATGGCCTTCCCCTATCCCACTACAAACTCATTATTCCCTATGGACCATTTATTGTCTTTTGATGTATCATTGACCATCCCTAAAAACATTAGAAAATGATATACGCGGCCTTTTCCCCGATAACCGCGTACATACGCGGATATTCCCTCTATAGTCGCGTACATCGAGATGTATACATAATCCAAAACTGTTGGACCGTTCCTTGACTTGGATCCGACTCATATGACTCCTGGCCTTCCATATGCCTTGATATCACATGGATTCAACCTTTCAGTATCACTTTGGAAAGCTATATAAGGAACCATTGAGACATTGAAAGCATAAGAGAGAATTGAGAGTACCGAAACTATAGTCCATTGTTGCCAGAACTATACTTGAGTCTGCATCCCTTTGTCCCTTTGGAGCACTATTGTGTTCTTCCCAAGCTTTCCTTTGTTAGTGAGCTTGCTATCGGAGTGATGGAGGATTGAGGTGGTGGAGGCCCAAGTGGGGGATTCAGTTTCTCTGGTTCGCAGACGTGCCGTCAGAGGTTGTCACTTGTAATCTCTGATTCATATTAATAGAAATATCTTTTCCTGTCCAGTAATGTGTATTTGAATGAATGTTGCATCCATTGGAATATGTCAAATGCTTATACATTATTGATTATATATGCTATAATAGATCTAACACAATGAAATATAGTATGCTTGTATTGTTTACTTGTTGTTGAGGACGTGCTGTAACAATTCAAGCTGAAGATTGGAAAGCTCAACGGGGATCTACTTCAACCATCCAGAATAAGGTACGAGGTTCAATCCTTTAGTGTTAGATGTTTTTATTTCTACTGCATATTGGGAAATATTGATTTCTGGAGTCTAGCTATCTGTTGTGGTACCCCAAGCCATAGGAATTTCTCTCCGTAACACTAGCCCAACCATAAATACCATTGACTACTACTAGCCAGCAACCAATTTTGACTGTTACAGATACACAGGTGCCAAAGCAAGTAGAGCAGCAGAAGTACAAAAGAAATAAAGACAAAAAGAAGAAGGACCATCAAATCCAGACAAAAATGGTCCACATCTATCAACTTGGGTCGACCACTGCAGTTGATCCAACTAAACTGACGGATGGAGAATTAGGTAAACTCTTGGAATCACTGGCAATTGAAGCAAAAATAAGGAGCCAGAACAGACATAGGGAGCTCGATGAGAATGAAAAATAACAAGTCGAGTTCCTGAACAAATGCAGAAACTTGGTGCAATCTATGATACTAGAGGTTGACACCGAAAATCCATTTGAAAAGGCTTATCATCTACTTGAGAGTGTGGTGTCGATGCTACAGGCACAAAGGCAAGATACAAAAGAAGAGCAGAAAGAAGAAATAGTTTGACTACTGACACAGCATCACACAGCTTTTGTAGATGCATACAAGGTACTACGAGATCACATGGAGGAGTCAGTCATTACAGAAGAAGTATTCAGAGAGTGTCCTGCATATTATGGGCAAGTCTATCAACAAGTTCGACAAACCTGATAAGAAATGCAAGCACTCGAAAAGAGAAAAAGCACAGAGGTAGAACCGAGGAGCACAATTGAAAATCAAATAGTGCTCGAAACAACCAAATTACAGAAGCATGAGTGACAAGCACTCCAGTGGGTGCAACAAGCAAGTCCAAATCTAGAAAAAATTGTTGAATTTTCATATGCTTAGCTAAGACATCAGTATATCATTTCATTTTTCATAAAAAAAGCATATAAATAGGATCAATGAAAGAAAAAATATCACAAGAACAACACAGATTTATCCTGGGAAAACCCTAAAGGGAAAAACCCAGTAAAAGCTTCCTCAATATAGATGCCCCAAAAAGGTAAAAAGGTAAAACCAACAAGGAAATAAAAAACCTGACCCTCCTCCTTCTCCAACTACTTCTCTCCTCCACAAGTGCGCTACTCAAGTGAGAGTGTGTGTTCCAAATAAGGAGCACTACACCTCTATTTATATTCATCCGTTCACTTAAGTTAACTCATCTGTCATGTAGGCTCGAGTTAATCATGTAGGCTCAAGTTACACATGTAGGATCAAGTAACGACACTGGGGTGCTAATGACCCACCTTTACAATTAGAGGGGACTGCCTCATGACTCTTATTAGTTCTTTCGATTAGGAGCATCGGGGTACAAAGTAATACAAGTGGTTCTCCTGGTAGGACCATCGGGGACACAAAGAAATACATATAGAATATTATTCGAAGTTACAATATTTCAACACTCCCCCTTAACGAGAAGGGTATTCTATCACAACATCAACAACAACAATAATAGGAGAGAGATAGAGGACATCATCAACATCATCAAGGTGATACATCTATAAATCATTGGAAGCTTTTCAACATCATGTAGTCTTCATCTTCAATCTTTAGTATTCAGCATCATCAGCACTTTGACCGCTTCGATTAGCAACATCTTCAACATCTTGACTCTTCAATCAGCAACAACATCTTCAGCACTTTGACCTTTCTATCAGCAACATCATCTTCAACACTTTAACCTTTCGATCAGCAACATCTTCTTCAGCACTTTCGCCTTTCGACCAGCAACATCATCATCATCATACTCTGATATTTCGATCAGAAACATCATCATGAAAACATCATGAAAACATCAACATCATCATCATTAAAATATCAGCATCAAAATATCATCATCATCATACTCTAATCTTTCAATCAGAATCATCATTATCATCATCCTCTGATCTTTTGATCAGAAACATCATCAAACGAACATCATCATACTCTAACATCAACTCATCATCATATTATGATCTATCATCATCATCATACTTTGATAATACGGCATCATCATCATCAGGATCTCATCATCATCACATTCTGATCTTTCGATCAGAAACATCATCATCATCATTGCATTTTGATATTTCGATCATAAAACATCATCATCAACAACAACATCATAATCATAAGCAACTTCTGATCTTCCGATCAGAAAACATCATCATCATCATATTCTGATCTTTCGATTAGAGAACATTATCATCATCAACAACAGCATCATCATTATATTCTAATCTTTCAATCAGAGAACATCATCATCAGTAGCAACTTCTAATCTTTCGATCAGAGAAACATCATCATCATCATATTCCGATCTTTTGATTAGAGAACATCATCATCAACAGCAATAGCATCATCATCATATTCTGATCTTTTAATTAGAGAACATCATCATCATCAACAACTTCTGATCTTTCGATCAGAGAACATCATCATCAGCAGCAACATTTGATCTTTCGATCAGTACGTCATCATCATCATCAGCTACAACTTGCAATCCAAAACTCAAAAACAAAAAGTATTTGGATCACTTTTGGACTTAAAGTCTAGGGATGATACAATCCCACCACATTCTCAACAACCGAAGTTACCAGATTGATTATGGGAGAATCAGTCCCTATCACTTTAGGACTAAGTCTAAGGATGATGCAATCCTACCACATTCTTGAGGATCGAAGCCACCAGATTGATTACAGGAGAATCAATCCCTATCACTTTAGGACTATGTCCAAGGATGATGCAATCCTACTACATTCTCGATGACCAAAGCCACCGGATTGATTATGGGAGAATCAGTCCCTATCACTTTAGGACTATGTCCAAGGATGATGCAATCCTACCACATTATCGAGGACCGAAGCCACCGGATTGATTGCGGGAGAATCAGTCCCTATCACTTTAGGAATATGTCCAAGGATGATGCAATCCTACCACATTCTTGAGGACCGAATCCACCAGATTGATTACGGGAGAATCAGTCCCTATCACTTTAGGATGATGTCCAAGGATGATGCAATCCTACCACATTCTTGAGGACCGAGGTCACCAGATCTATTATGGACAGATGTCCCGAGATGATACAATCCCTCTTCATTCTCGAAGACCGAGGTCTCCGGATCACTTTAGGGAAAGTTCCCAGGGATGATACAATCCCACCACGTTCTTGAGGACCAAGGTCACTGCATCTATTGTGGACAGATGTCCCGAGATGATACAATCCCTCTTCATTCTTGAGGACCGAAGTCTCTGGATCACTTTAGGGAAAATTCCTAGGGATGATACAATCCCACTGCAACATCACTACTCCCCCTTTCGAGGAAGGTCTTTCCGAACAACACCAAGCTTGTCTCGAAAGTGTTCGAACTCTACTTGAGGTAGAGGCTTCATCAGTACATCATCATCCAAACCATCATCATCTACATCTTCAGTATGTGAATACTGAAAGCATCATCATCTATATCTTTAGTATAGAAATACTGAAAGCATCATCATCTCTATATTTAGTATAAAAATACAAAATCACCATCATCTGCATCTACACTATGTAAATACTGAAATATCATATATATCTTCAGTATGGGAATACTGAAATCATCATCATTTATATCTTCAGTATGGGAATACTGATATCATCATCATCTATATCTTTAGTATGGGAATACTGAAACATCATCATCTCTATATTCAGTATAGAAATACTGAATCACCATCATCTAAATCTACAGTATCATCATCTGCATCTTATCTTGTATGTAGAAATACTGGATTTCTATGTGTTACGTTGGAACATAGGGTTCTTTGTCATCACAACTATGGTTATCACATAGAATCATTGTAGTATCAATCTTCAGGTCAAAGAGACCTGATATCAGCTTCTGAAGCCATATGGCTTCACAACTTAGTAGAGCAATCTGCCATGTATTCTGCTTCAACTGTGCTAAGAGATACACTGGACTGTTTCCTGCTAAACCATGAACTCATAGTAGACCTCAAACAAAAGCATATACCTATGTGATTTTCCTATCTGAGATACTTCCATCCCAATCTACATCTATGTAGCCATACAATCTATACTCATGGCTACCATCATAGTATAGACCAAAGTCTATAGTCCCTTTCAGATATCTCATCACATGTTTTGTAGCTACTAGGTGAACCCGTCTTGGTTGAACAATATATTGACTTAAGGTGTTCACAGCAAAACAAATGTCTGGTTTGGTATTTGTCAAGTACATCAATGACCCAATGATCTGTCTGTAGTGAGTCACATCCACTAACTATGATGAGTCATCAGCTAACAGCTTCAGGTTGGAGTCCATGGGTGTGGCCATGGCTTTGCATTCCAACATATTGAATCTCTTCAATATCTCTACCGCATACTTTCCCTGGTTGAGAAAGATTCCTTCTGAACTTTTCCATACTTCCAGACCTATGAAATAATGCATTAACCCAAGGTCTTTCATCCCAAATTCTTCTGCTAGTTTCTTCTTGCTTTCCATGATCTATTTCTCATTTCGTGTCAAGAATAAGTCATCCACATATAATAACAGGATGACAGGTTCATCTTCTACAACCTTGTAGTAAAGGTTAGGATCGACTTTACTCTTAGCAAGGCCCATGCTCGTCAAGAAACTATCTATTCTTCCATACCAAGCTCTGAGAGCTTGCTTCAGGCCATAGAGGGCCTTATTCAACTTGCATATGTGAGTCCATCTGTCTTCAACTTCAAATCCTTGTGACTATTCGATGTAAAAATCTTCCTCAATCATTCCATTAAGGAAGGCTTGTCTTTACTTCATCATGGAAGAAACTACCATGATAGTTCTAAAGGAAGTGTACCTTACTTCCTGGAGTAAGTGTCTCTTCAGAATTAATTCCCTCTTTCTGATAGAAACCTCTAGCCATAAGTCTTTTTTATTTCTATCATCAACATATTTTATCTTGCAAATCCATTTGGAAGATACCACATTCTTGCTTTCTAGTTTGAGTACTATATCCCAAACATCATTCTAGTATTCTTTCATCATAACATCTTCCATGAGTTCATCTTGTCAGGTCATCAACATATCCTAGTCTTCTACATTCAACCTTGAAGGTTGGAACCCACTTTACTCTTGGTAAAGTCTCGATCCATCACGAAGCTATCCATCATGTCGTACCATGTCGAACTTAGATATCTTCTGTAGTCACTCCCCCTGAAGTGGAGTATCATCTTCCCTCTTCATTCTATACAGGTGGTTCTATGCTTGATATATACTGGTCAATAGAGTATGTCATGCCATAGTCCATTCTTTCTGAGGCAAATCACGAATCTTGATTTGTACACTTGTTCTTGTGGATCCATATGGAGGATACTATGTACTTCCCTTTATGTCTCGAAATCATATCATATACATCATTCCCCATGATCAACTATTATTCTTTGATCATAGCTTCTTTCATAGCATTCTTTTCTTCATCTTGAGTTATCTCTCGTACCCATGGTGGTATTCATCCTTCAAGGTGGATCTACCGTTCTTTGAAGCTCTTTCTTCCGTCATGGTGTCTCTGACCCTGGGAGCTTTGGATTTTATTGCAGTGAATCTTGAAGTGTCATCACTTGTTCTTTAGAACAAGTCTCATTCTTCTTGTAGGAGGTTGTACAGGACCTTCCCTACGATTCAAATGCACCAGCTGCATGGTTAGAAGTATTTCATAAAACATATGCATAATGACAAATTCTTATGCATCATGCAACTGTTTAGCCAATACAACATTCATCCATATCTCACATAAACTTTCTAGATGCCTTCCATCTCTATCATGACATTATTGAGATTGTGCACTAATCCAATATGTCATCAAGGCAGCTTCATTCTAGATAAGTAGCAATGGAGAGCACCATGAGCTACTTACCCATCACATGCATATTAGTAGTATATAGTCATTAATGCAAACAATCTATCATGCATAACACATCAACTGAATATAATCAAATGTATAACAAAACAATATCATGAAGTGACAATTGAATACTTATATTTTATTTGTTTCATGGGTAAAATCCATCTTGATCATTCTGCTTCATCATCTTCTTCATTCATGACATCATCATTTCTTATTTAAATGATAAGATGGATAAGAGGTTCTTCAAGAATTGAGTTCTTCACATTTCTCATCGCTTGAGGGATCTTCTTTGAATGGTGAGAGCTTGATCTTCAATTGCTCCCATCTTCTTCTTCTCTTCTTATGAGTTGAGCTTCTTCTTCTTCCTGAAGTCAACTGAAAGTAATCACTTCCTTTTGGAATACATTCTTCGCATGAATGAATCCCATGATCTTGGGAGACCATTCAAGGTGGCTATCACCACTTCTGCATTCTCCGCTTCTTCTTCTACTACTTCAAGATGTTCTGCATTTTGGATCTTCACATTCTTCAACTGTTTTCTTAAATCCATCTTCTGATTTATGTTCTTATCTTCAAATATCTTGATCAAGGAATAAAACATCTTCGGTTTCTTTAGGGACGACACTTGTGGTACAAGTTGATCCGTGATTGAATCAATAATGATCTTCTTGGCCTTGATCAAGTTCTTCTTGTGTAAGGCTTTGAGCCTCATCTCTGTATGGAACTGGGACCTCTCTACTCATGTAGGTGTCCAATTCATTTTCTTCAGAGAGATCAAATATTTCCATGCTTGGAAGTTGTCAACTTCACCAAGCTTATCAACAAGCTGATGTGATATATCACTTTGAAATGAGAACCTCAAATTCAAATAGCAAAAGATTAGATCTTACCGATTTGAGGTGTCCGTCCTACTTTCGGAGCTGTCTGATCTAGGGTTTGTCAGAGAAACCCTAATTTTCAAAATTTGGAATCGTTTAGATATTATTGGATAGAAATATATATATCTTCAAATGGATCTATCCAATGTACTCATTCTTTGAAAACAGTGGAGGAAAGCTCTTGGAAAAGGAAGCCCTAGTTTTCCATTTTCTTCTACAGAAATTCCTGTCACTGCTTCTATTATATCTCTGAAATTACAGCTCCTCTATGTCTGAAATTTTTCACTGAGGTAACCTCACATGTCCCTGATCCAACACCATTCGATTAATTAGAATTGGTTTGAACAATTGGGATTTATGATCATTTTCCCAAGGTGACCTGTTTCAGGACTATTCAGAATAGTGAAGTTGTACAGCCTGCCACGTGTCATTGTTTCATATTCTGGTTATGAAATTAGGAACAAAGAAATTAAATTCTGTGATATTTATGGAAAATCTTTAGGAATTTAATTTGGACCTATGTAGCCCACGCTATAGCAATTTTCCCTAGGTGTCTTGTTTAGGGATGAATTCTGGAGGAGGCTGGAACCCTAAATTTGACGGATCATATCTCCCAGAATATAGAGAATCTGAGGCTGAAGTTTGGACACAGGGTAAATCAGTATTTTATATTCAGTATCTAAAATTTTCAGCTCCTGATACTTCTCCAATATTTGTATATAGAAAATATACCAAAACGTAGCATTTTTAGTATTTAGGGTTTTTCTAGCTCAGGGTCAAACTAGGGTTTGAATTTCCCGGAGTTTCACCAAACCAAAAATATTGATCCAGGTCTCTAAACTTAGAATTTGATGAGGAGAAAAATCCTGTGCCAGGCACACTCAAAAATTCCTCTTCAGTAAGAAGCCCTAATTTCCTGCACCGAAAACTGAAAATGCTCAGAATCGAATTCCGCATCAACATAAAGATGCACCCTTCAATGGAGAGTCAGCTTAGGCTTCTTCTGATGATTGATTGTGGAGAGAGAAGCAAAAATTAAGAAACCCTACCTTCTATATCTTGTGAAATATTTCCTATTCAGGTTAGCTCTGATAGCATGTTGAATTTTCATATGCTTAGCTAAGACATCAGTATATCATTTCATTTTTCATAACAAAAGCATATAAATAGTATCACAAGAACAACACAGATTTATCCTGGGAAAACCCTAAAGGGAAAAACCCAGCAAAATCTTCCTCAATATAGATGCCCCAAAAAGGTAAAAAGGTAAAACCAACAAGGAGATCAAAAACCTGATCATCCTCCTTCTCCAGCTACTTCTCTCCTCCACAAGTGCGCTACTCAAGTGAGAGTGTGTGTTCCAAATGAGGAGCACTACACCTCTATTTATATTCATCCGTTCACTTAAGTTAACTCATTTGTCATGTAGGCTCGATTTAATCATGTAGGCTCGAGTTACACATGTAGGATCAAGTAACCACATTGGGGTGCTAATGACCCACCTTTACAATTAGAGGGGACTGCCTCATGACTCTTATTAGTTCTTCCAATTAGGAGCATTGGGGTACAAAGTAATACAAGTGGTTCTCCCAGTAGGACCATCGGGGACCACAAAGAAATACATATAGAATATTATTCGAAGTTACAATATTTCAACAAAATTAGACATCATCTGCCTGTAGATGAGACGACTTTTTGAGATAGCAGAGGAAAAGGACTAGTTTATGGGTCTCATCATGGAGAAGATATTAGAATTTTCCATTCAAGAAAAGATGTCGATATTATCAAGTCTGACTACATTAACAATCGACATCCAAAAAATACTAAAAAGTTGGACAGCATTTCAACATCAGCTGGTAGTGATAGCTGAAGCAATTGTGGAAGTCTATGTGCAAAAAAGACCAACAATCAGACTTCACGGCCCATGAAGACCAAGCAGAGAAATAACCACCTAAGGACAGGCAAAGAAATTTTTTTGTACCTCCCTTTTTCTTTGGGATGAAGAAACGCTTTGTTTGTGGGGGAGATGTTAGAGAAACAAGTCGGTAAGCCAACTTGAATTATAGTCGACTTAGTCAATCAGCCGACTAAGTCGGTCAGCCGACTAATTAGAGGTTAGGCCGGCCACATAAGGTCGTGTCGGTTCACCGAACTGATAGGTAGTTATTTGTAACTGTTTGTAATTCATATATATTAGGTTGTTAAGCCAGATGAAAACTCGATTGAGTTCTCTATATTGTATGGACCCTTTCACTATATTATAATCTGTTATTCTGCTTACTTGTTCTTGTCTCTTGTCTCTGTTATGTATATATGTTATTAATGTGTATTATTTGTAACCCTATGTGATCTGTGAGATAACAACAGTAACTGTTTTTAAATCATATATATCAGGCTGTTGAGCTAGATAAGAACTCGGTTCAGTTCTGTGTATGTATGGACCCTCATGTTATAATATAATCTATTATTTCCTTATTTATGTTATTGTCTCTTGTGTCTGTTATGTCTATATGATTCCATGTGTATTATTGGTAACCTTCTATGATTTTTGATATTACAACATGTATCAACCGCATGACAAGAATGGAAAACACACAAAAATTCAACATATATGGGTTGTCCCCTATAAGATTGCTAAAAAACTTCGCCCCTCAACTTATAAGTTGCAATATTTACAAGGGAAGGAAGAGAACCTTCTTGTGAATGGCCTTGTTCTCAAACAGTACCTCACCTAGCTTTTTGGGAACACCTTTGTACATAAATAAATCCTTTCCTTTGTTTTCTTGTTTCTTTTAATTTGTTTTTATTTTTCTGATTTAATTTTATTCGTTTGTTATTTTCTTATAATAAACCAGCTCAATTTTTTACGCTTCAAAGGATAGGAATCTAGATAATTCAAAGTTCTTTGATAGTGAAGAACTGCTTATGGAAAAGCATGTGTGGTTTGATTAAAATTGAGATTCTTTAAGTATTGATAGACTGTAGAAAGGGAATCTAATTTCAAGCCCACATTGAAGTCATTTTAAACTCTGTAAAATAACCGAGGCCCATGAGGTCTAGAGTACTATCTTGGGGCTCCATCCATCCTCACACTAATATCTGTATTAGGAAGCTTTCCATGATAGACCCACTAAAAGGAAGCAGTTCTGACGGATGTATGCCATTCAAAATAATCCTATGCTACAAATTGAAAGCCAAAAGTATTATAGCAAAGAGTCAAAATTCCAAGACAAATCGTCTATATCAAGGAAAATATGTTGGAAGAATGAAAAACTAGCAGATCAAATGGTTTTCTCAGAGAGGTTCTTCTCCGTCCATGAGTTTGAAACAAGTTTATCACTCACACAAAAGGAAATTTTGGATGGAAGAAACAATACTAATTTCTCAAAATAGAAGAATCAATGAAGGAAGACTCAAAAGAAAAATGTCATAAAAATTGAAAGCATAAAAAGAATGCTAATAGGAATGGGAATGAGGAACAAATGAAAACATCTTTCTAACCTTCTTACAATCTTGTGGATTCATATTGAGTGGAAACCAAAATCCAAAGGAAAAACGAATCCCATATTTTGGCCCTAAGAGAGTTATCAAGACTCCTAATCCTAGTTACCCTATTCCCAGAAGACTACAATCGATGTGGTGCACAAAATTTTACATCCCTGGATAAGTCTATCTTTTTAAATAATATCAAAGAATTCATTGAAGAAATTACTGTATATCCATAGTTAAGTACCATGTAGTAGTATTTTCCTCCAAATTTAGTTTTTTCAGAGATCCGTGTTTGCCATCTAGTCGCCAATTGTTGTTGTTGCAACTATTTCCCCAAAAAATTTTACATTTTAGGGCCCCTCCTTACGTTTTTTATTTTAAGATTACTTAGACTAGTTTTTAATTCCTATAGAGTTCATCCTAACACTTAGTTTTTCCCAAACGTTGAGCAACGATTTTTTTTGGCTAAGTTAAAAATCATGGTTTCCATCGATGTGTCAGAGGAACTCAACAAGTTTTCTCGACGTATCGAAATAACTCAGAAATTTTTGTTGATGTATCAAAATAAATCAGCAAGTTTTGTTGACATATTGAAAGAACTTAGAAATTTTCACCGACATGATCGCGATTTACCTCCGATGCGATCCGGGAAATTAACAATTGTTGTTGAAGGTCAATCATGTCCCAGCTTTCAGGAAATTTTTATGTTTTTTCTTGATACAATGGTGATAAATAAATCACTAAGAGTCAAAATATCCCATCAGGATATTTTGACAAACTTTTGTGGACACAGTCGGAGAAAATCATAGTTTGTTGCTGACACAGTTGAAGAAAATCATTGTTTGTTGTCGACACAGTTGGAGAAAACTTAAGTTTTGATTCCAACAAGCAATCATGAGAAATCACATTCCACCACCGATAGTGTCCAAAAAACTTGGGAAGTTCACCGATACACATCGGCATTAAACTATGAGTGACCATATTTTCACGCCAAACGATGTTTGTCTACCTACCACATTGAATATTGTCCAACGACCGCAATAATGTATCTCTTTGCAGTATTTTATATATAAACGATGAGTTGTTATTTGTTTTTTATCCCACAAACATCATTTTGAAGAGCACCCAACCAAGTAAAGACATATGGAGCTTATACTCAGCCCAACACCGTGCTCACTTCTATAGTTGATAGGTAAGTACATGAACATGTACTCTTATCCTTTTGTTCTTTTAGAGATTTAAAATCTATAGATGTGGTAGAGGTTTAGGTTTTTAGTGGGTTCTTACTACGGTCAACTTTTCCATTGTCTTTTCTATAGCCCTTTTCCTGATAGAAGAGAATCCACGACCCTAGGATATTTTGTTACAGTTTGCACAACTAGAATCACCCAAAGAGTGTTTTTGAAGAAATCCTTGGCCTCACGGCTGCATTCGTTCCCGAGATGGTAGAATGCGAGCATGATAGGGCATAGAGGGTTTTTATGGACCTTCTGAACTTCTAGTATGTCCTTCATCAAGTTTCTACACAGTTCTTGTAGCTCAACTTAGATTCTTATCCTAGTCGGTGTTATGATTATTTTAAACCTTGGAGACTCAGCACTGAGGTCACAACTAGCTAGATGCTTCATGGCCTGTTCTAGTCTCAAATAATGTAGGTCATGGGATGACTATGCAATAAATAAGAATATCATTGCAGACTTATAACCTAAACCTTGCTACATTTCTGATCCTTGTGATAATATTTCCTTAATTGGTGCATGCATGAGGATGCATATCCTGTGACACTTCTTGGGGCTGAAGCCATTATGTAGAATTGTTTCCAGGGTTTTGGGCGCAAACCAGAGACTTACAGTGCCTTGAAGATTCCTCATTTTTTAGGTTAAGCCATTGTCATGTTTCACTAAGTTGTTCTTTTACCTTTGAAGGAATTAGTGGGTAGAAACCTCAGTAGCTCAACGATTTTTTTGCTTAATAAACAAAATATTGGAAGTAAAATTTGTGAACTCCTTAGACTTGGATAAAATCAACAAACCTCAGTGCGTAACAGAATAAATAATAGAACATTTGATTTCTACATTTGTTTTGACCAATTATAGTAGTGTATGCACAAGTGCTAATAGATTTTATTCGAATGTTGTAAATACACACATTTTGTCACATCACAAATAACTATTGTTCTTTTTCAGCATAGAATGTCTTAGTGAAATAATGCATGATTTCATTACTCAAAACAACCATGGTATCACTAAGACACCTCTTACCATGCTCATATCACAGGTTCTACTCTTACAAAGAAGGATTACTTCCGGAAGAACAACGTGAAAATGATAAATTTACACAATTCCTAAAAAGTGTGGTAAGAAGAAAGCTAAGGCCAATGAGGTCAATTCAAATGTGGAGATCATCTCCAGGACAAAGATCAAATTTGAGGATACTAAGGCCATTATAGGAGCTAACCCAGAGTTCAAATGGGGGAAGATATATCAAATGATTAGAGACCAGAACGTTCTTGATGCTAGTCTAGAAGAAATTCCCCTATATTATAACATAAAAAAACTCAAGCATTACTAAGGCCGCAACAGGCCTTGAAATTTTTACTTGCTATGAAGTCATCGGGTGGATTTTTCCTCAAAAAAATCCTTCCACAATGATTATCTCAGATATAGAAGGGGAAGTGTTTACCTCTTTCAATACAACCTACATAACCTTGTCTTGTAAATTGCCCCCTTCATAGGTGATGATGACTGATGAGAGGGTTAAAAAGGTAGATATTTATGTCCTTGAGTGTTGCAAGAAAATGATGATAATGGGATAACAATTGTGCCAAAAGGAAATAGATGAATAAGAGTCATCAAGCTTGCAACTAGGATCATAGCTTTGATGCTGAATAGGATTTTTGGACGAGTAGATGGAACACTGTATAAATTAAGTTCGATCCTATTAATATATTATGTAGCCTTTGAAGGAACACTTTTCAACTAGGAAGACATCATATCGAATAACTTGTCATCTTGTGTAGTTGTCGCACAGGGAGGGATAACTTAGAAAAAGTTAGAATTCTACATGTTGTCCTATCTGATTGACTGGAACTTGTGCAGGAACCCATTCACCAACCTCAAGTGCACACTTGGACACACATCGAGTCACCTGCATATGTTTCCTATCAGATTCTCTGGGCGCATAGGTATGCAGAATTCTACAAAATTATTTCCAAGGAATTTTTGATGCCCCTTTATATGCTTGTTTTCCATAAAGATCCAAATTTCTTATCTTATGACGCCATGGAAATTATTTGCAAATATGGGGACTATTTTTTCTTAGAAGAAGGAACATACCTCACGATGTATGGAGGGTCTAAAGCTCCATCAATGTTACCCAAGTATTCCACAAACTATGTATTCCATAAAGAAGCAGTCATGAATGTGTTCATAAATGGAGTAGGTAACTTCCTATTTGACATGAAAAAGACAACCTTCCCACCACTACCTTTCTGCATAGGGGGTTACAAGTTCACCAAAGTCAAAATTTCTTCTGAGTTTGTAAAATGACTAGAAATTTTTCAATTTGGGGAGAAATGTTTCCATAGAAATGACAATAGTGGAAGAGTCGCAGAACATTTCAGGGCCATTTGGATACACTATGAATATTTATATCACTTCTATAAGTATGTGGAGGTATACAGAAGATCCAATAACATGACTATGGTGAGCAAGCGGTTCAAGAATAAAGGTGGCACTAGAGGGAGTAAATATAGTAGCGGTGCAACAAAGAAGAAGCTGCAAAAAAAAAGAGGCCTTAAAGTTACAACAGGTTGATATATAGAGGAAATATAAGGAAGAAGATGAAAATAAACAAGAAGAAGAGACTCATAATAATAAAGAATAATAAGAAGTTCATAGATAAAAAGCAAAGAAGAAAGATTAAGGAAAGAGGAGGAATAGAAGATCAGGGAAGAATTGGACCAACAAAAACCTCATATTAACCTGGTAGATCCTCTTACTTCAATCATAGGTGGCCACATCCATTTTATAGAAATTGGTCTTACTCCTTTCACCTCGTCTAAACAACACAAAATGGCATGCTTAGATACTATCTTTTTTATAAGGTGAGAAAGACCATCACCAGAAGACATGAAAAAAAGGTTTAAAATTGGATCACAGGATGATGTGCTTATAATAACTACAAATGAAGCCATGGAGGGTACTCATATAATCCCTATTTACATGGCCTCTATGAATATAGTAGCATCACAAGCCAACGTTGATAACGTTGACCGACTAATGGAAAATGTAGATCATCAAAAGGAAAAAATGCTGAAGTTGAAAGATACTACGGTAAAGAAAAGAGGAGAAGGAATAGAACTAAAAATAAATCATGAGGTTACCCTCTTGGAAAAATAAAGACTCCAAAGGGAATACCAATATTTGGAAGCAGAAAAGCATGCATTGGAGGTGCAGGTGATCATTATAGAGGGAGAGAAAAGAGATTTTGAAGCCAAAATTTCAGAACTAGAATCAAGGGAATCCACGACAAGCCAACAAGTGGGGGAATTAAGAACCCAAGTAGAGGAGTTAGTGGCCCAAAATGGATCTCTTGAAACTCAACTTAAGGTATCCAATGAGAGGAAATTGGACATCACCCCTTTCCGTAACTAGGCCTGTGAAATCTGGAGAAAGATACACCAAGTTCAAGTAAATCTCTCAAGCTAAATGTATAAGTTAAAGCTAGCAGAAACAAGATTGAATGAAATCGTAGTAGAGTCACTTAATTTCATAACAAGATTAATAAAATTCTCTGAAAAGGTTCAAAGCCAGTTGACCTAGGTAGAGTCCAACTCAACATTTCCCAAACATTTTCCGTGGAAGACAATCGAAGGCCTAAAAATAGAAATAGTACTCCTAGATTTTTGCAGAAAAGCTTCTGTAAGATTGAACAATGAAATTGAAAAGAGTCCAAAAATATGTATGGAGTTCTATTAAAAGATGCACCAAGTCCATGATAGATGCCATCTTTCATTGGCTACAAAGATTAATGACTTCTGAAACAAGGATCGACAAGTGGCGTATCTACAAGATAGACTACATGAAGATGAACAATACATTCATAAAATGGAAATAATTAATGAGGAAGATGTCAGAAATTTGGTTGCACAAGCTTATTTCAGTAATAATATCTTGGAATACTTATATAGAACCACTCTAGAAAGGGTGACACATGTGGAGACCCAACTAGTCGCACATGAAGTGACTATGCAAATGCTAGAGCCAATAAATTACTAGACTATCGCAGAGGAAGCCAATGCATGGGGATAATATATCTCAAGCTTGGCTGCTCCCACTTGAAAGTTTTTGTCATTTTCTAGTATAAAGCACTAAAAGATGAAATTTTGGAATTCCTATGATTAGGGAAGTCGATAAGACACTAGATAACAAATTTTCAATGTATTATAAATAAAGGTAGAGAGTAGGGTAAAAGGGACTCTTCATGAGTACAAGGAGGACGAATTATTTTGTAAGGAGAACTCATTTTTTCTACCAAAAAAGAAGGACCTACTTGCTGGGAAAGGATTGCATGGGAATTTACATGGAATGTGTGGAATCTCAAATGTCTAATTAATTCTATTTTGTTTTCATACAACTGTGAGATTGTTCTGACTTATGTTGAATTATTTATTTGACGATGAATGTTTTTTCTCTCCATATAAAATTATATGTATGAATCGAGTAATGACAGCTTCATCATTTCAAAGTTATCTTTGATAATATTTATTGTTGTAACGATACATCTAAAATTAAAACAACTATCTGTGAAATTTATTATGAATAATTACAGTACATTTCAATACTTCTTTTAAATTTGATCCCTACAAGGATAGAATAGATTAGACTAGAATAAATTAGAATAAAATATATTTGCTTAGATTCGTATTTAAAGAAGTAATTGAGGAATGATAATATCAGAGGTAAGAACCTGTTGAGGCCTAGAGAATCTTAGGTATCGACAGTAGGGATTCTCCCCAATAACCTCTCCCAATTAGCTCGCTTATTTTTTGGTATGGGGAATTCTTCCAGTTTACGGTTAGGATATCATAGAGCTAAGTAACGGTTTAAATCTGTTTTACTGTTTCCGGCTCATTCCACCATCTATGTGCGTTTTTTTATGTTTTATAATGATGTGCAAGTGCCTCAAACTAAATGCAGCTAATTAGGAAGCAAAGGGTTCACAATGTGATGCATAGGTTCTTACCTCCTATCTTATATCCTTTGTTTCTTAATCAGAGAAAGCAAATAAAAGCTAAGCTAAACTAAACTAATGCTAACTAACATATCCCTAGGGAGCAAGATGATTATTTGTATGCGTAATGTATTATATTTTATGCACATGGAATTTTACAGATAGCTGATATAATTGAGAATACGTAGAACACAGTTCATTATTTATTAAAACATTCATTACTCAATTGTTGCACAATGTTCAAAACAAGGAAATGAAATTATTCACGATTAAGAAATAGTTCAAAGTTAGAATGATCGCACAAATTCACATAGTCAGCTAATACAGAAATAGTTCTATCTAGCCATCCACACAACATGCATTTGAAACTCCAAAGCTCCTTCTCCAGCAGAACATTTGATCCTCTTTATTATAATAATAAATAGTTCCTCTTACAATAAGTGTTTCACATGAGAAATCTAGAAAAGTCCCTGTTCTATTCGAATTCACCTATATTTATACATCTTAAAAAAATATTGGTTTTCATGCCCCTTGGGATTCCTTCACATTCGGTTACAAAAATTTGTCTTTTAGTGCACTCCCTAAATAAGGGATAAATACAAAAATTATTACAAATATATTTCCATGTGTAAAAAAAGACAAAACACTTAAGTGGGCCCAATTAACTCAACAATGAATCGCTTCCATGCCTTAGCATCTGAAGCAACTATCTCAAACTCGGCTGGATCCAAGAAGCTGACTGTGACTTCATGTTTGGAAGCCTAAGCCCTTATGTTAGCCATCCTTGCTGGGAGTAGTCGAAACTGATCCTCTAAAAGCAAATTACTAACTGCAGATTGAGTAATCACATTTTTAATCACCCTTTCATATAAGTTCTTTATCAACTGTATGTTGAGCTCCTCTTCCTAAAACCTAGCATGTAATTGCTACAAATTCTCTTCCTGAGGTGGAAGCTCATCCACCCTCCTCTTAGATGATGTATGGCATCTGTTATAGGTGGAGAGTACTTTCTTGGAAAACTCCTTGCATTTATCTTTTTTTTTAACTGCCTCTACCAATTTCTTAGCTGCTCTATTGCTAAAACCTATCATTTCATATTCAAGCTGCAGTCCTTTTGGAGTTTTTATGGGTGTGTTTTCTGGAGGTTCTTTGGTTGTTTCCACTCATGTAAATATTCCTAAAATGACTCAGCTAAAATGTCCTGAGTTTTTTCTTTAAACTTTGTAGCTATGGTTGATATCTCCTGCAATCTATCTTCTATTTGTTTGACTGTGAATATTTCTCCCATGATCTGAACCTGCATATGATAGATCTTATTCCTAAGAAAAATATCATACTTTGTTAGAGGTGTTATATCGGTCCTTTGTTCATTTTCTACCTTTAACAACACCTCCAAAGAACTCTTTTGAGCTTCTAATCCCACAGCTTGGTCTTCATATTTTTTTGTTGTCTGATTAGCCGCAGACTTCTGTGCTTCTATCTTTGTAATTTTGTTTCCCAATTCCTCTTTCTACCTACTAAGGTTCATGTTTGACAAATTCAAAGTATCCCACTCTTCTTCTAGAACTTGGTACTCTTGTTGAAGATTTTCATAATCTGAAAGAGTAGCTTCGTACTTTCTTTTTGAATCTCTGCATACTCTTACTTCCTTCCACAAGACCTCTTTAATCTCATCCATTTTACCCTTGCATTGCTCGAGGGTCTTTGTGAGCTTATCAATATTATGAGCATTCACATATGCACTTGCAATGCCCAAGGAATCCAATTGCTTTGGGTTATCTTCCACATTTTTCACTACTGTCCTTTATGTCACTGTGGTGACTAGGGGTTGGTTTCCTATCCTCCGAGTCTTCTCCATCTTCCACATGATTGACTTCTTTTTGGGATCAAACTGTACATCTTCTAAGCATGCAACTTCATAATGCTTTGATGGGGTGAATGGCACCAAATATAACTCAACTAAAGGAATATGCCCCCCTGTGAGTATATTTCCCGAAGTGGATGGAAGGTCCTCAGGGTTGCTCTGAACGGGGCTCCATATTTGATCTTCACAACCTACATCATCCTGAATTTCCTTGGTTTGTTCTTTTGTTAGCCTTTATTGGTCTTGTATTTCTAGTTCCAGATTAAAATCTTCCTTGGCTATGGCCTTTTCTATTTCAACAATATTTCCTTGGATGGCCTCCTCCTTCTTCCTTTTTTCTTCTTCTTTCTTAACCCTAGCATCTTCTTCTTCCTTTTCTCGCTACTTTTCTTTAGCTAATATATTTCTAGCCCCTTTTGCTATTCTTTGGGAAGTCTATTCTTTTAATCTCTTAGTAGTTTCCTCCTCCTCGTTCTTGGATTTTAGATTAATGATTCCACTGCCTTAGTCCTTAGCTGCTACGGTCTTCGGCTTCAACTTCTTGTTCAACACGGTCAAACTGTAAATGTTCCTATACTTCTCTTCTTCTTTTCCTACGTAGTGAGCATACTCAAAATTTACTTAAGTGCTGCCATATAGGCTGCAACCTTTCCTTGAGAATCATTTCGATGAAATTCCTTTTCACCAAAATGGAATTTGTCCAGCTCTTTAACAAATTCAGGTGCATTCTTGACTTTGGTAAACTTGTAACTACCCACATAGAAGGGTAAGGGTGGGAACACAAGTAGATTCCAAATCCATTCAAAAAGAGTTTTCTAACAGCTTCTTTGTGGACTATATAATATGTTGCATACTTTGGTAGTAATGAGGCACTTTTGTTTCCCCATACATCCTCAAATACGTGCCTTCTTCTGAGAAGAACTAATCCCCAAATTCCTTAATAGAATCCAAGGCTCCTTTAGATAGACACATTAGAGGAAATTTCAACTCATAATGGGCCTCCTAAGGAAAATTAATAACATAATAGTCAAAATAATAAAATAATATTTATTAATTATGGAGGAAGAAAAAGAAAAAACTACTTTTTTGTTCATATTTTCGACAGATCTCCTTGTTTTTTTACTCAAATTTTGATTGGGAGAGCTATCCACATGCCAAATTAAATTTTGTATCCAACGAGTACCCACTTGGCATACTTTTGATGGGCCTCATTACCCCAAAAACAAGAAATACCTGAAAAAACGTGATGATGACATCATCATCACAATTTTTTAGGCATTGCTTGTTTTTTGGGTAGCGGGGCCTATAAAAAGTATACCGAGTGGGTACTCGTTGGATGTGTAATTTAATTTTGCATCCAATGAGCTCTCTTGATTGAAATTTGAGTAAAAACACACGGAGATATGTTAAAAATATGAACAAAAAAAGTATTTTTTTTTATGATACCTATCCCCAAATTTATATTAAAAAATTGTTTAAGAGGTGCTCCCTTTTTGAATTTTAAAGCATTTTGATTGGCTAATACATGANGAAGGCCCATTTTAAATTGAAATTTCATCTAATGTGGACATTCTTCAAGAAAAATAAGTTTGTATAAGGGAATCAATAATTATTCACAAATCATCTTATAGTGATTATGATATTTATGAGACCCCAACATCTAGTATGATGTATATATAAGGGATTTCCCTACCTTCCATGTACACTTTATCCCTTCAAACCGATGGCGATGAAGTATGCATTTTACTAAGAATGAAGGAATATAAAATTAATACTTGTTGACGGGTAGACCCTCTTGGGCTTCCTTGATGGAGGTGGAGAAATTTTTGGCTATTATTTCAGCCCAGTTGAAGAATCATAGCTATATGGTAGATCAGTGCGATCCACCCAAACTTGTAAAAATTCCCATCGGCTCTCTGATAAATCTTGCTCAACAATAGAACTATTAATCTATATGGGGTGTTTAGATGAGCTATCTTGTACTCCCGCAACAGCTTGTTTCTAGAATTATTTCCCTCAACCATCATCATCTTAGCTGTGGAATTCTAATCAATTTTCAAACCCTTCACCCATTTTGTTGTCACGCTAATTTCCTTTTCAGTCAAACTATATGCTGCTGATAAAAAAGTGGGTACGAAGGATGCAAATCCTTTATTCTTAGTATCATTCATCAAAATCCTTGTTGTGTCTATCCTATGCAGAATCTATCCAATGACTTATGCACAAGGGAACATTTCCGGTGTAGTGGTCACCTTGGTTATTCCAGATCTCAGCACATTATTTTCGGTGTTCTAGAACTTTCTTTTCTACCAACCAATGATAAATATGGCCCCATTTAAAGTCGGGCTTAGTTCTAGTTACTTCCTTTGTATCCTCATAAATGATCCCTATCCTTGGTATGGGTGCAACTTCTACAATGTTTGCATCTGAGTCATAATAAACAATCTTGGCTTTCTTTTTACCTCTCTTAATCATACTATCTAGCGTTGATTGCAAAAACCAAAATGAGTTTAGTAATTACATCCTTAAACAAATATATGCACTAAAGAAAAAGGATACGATATGCTAAGCACATTGTCCAACAATCATCAACATTTGTATTACCTTGATTTCTTCAGCCATTAGGTCAAGACAAAGGACACATGTCTATGGTTTAAAGAATGGAAATAAAAACTCTGGACCTAGGAAACCCCGACCTCTATACTCTAGAAGAGAAAACGTGATCTGAGTACTGAAATGCTTTTCCGCACTATGCCCCAAAACCCTGAAAGGTTCATGGCCCAATGACAGCTCAAAAACTATTTAAACTTGTCAACCCAACACAAAAGGATAAAAAACTTACTTGGTAGTGAACACACAGTCGAAGGTATCAGTAAGGATGTGCCAACTAAGTTCTGCAGGAAAAATCCACCAATCGAGCGAGCTCTTGGACAGGGTAAAATGCAACAACACTTTCAACCTTTCACCATAAAAAATGATGGTGAAAACACCGTTCGCTAGGTTTAAATAGACAATTTCCAGCTCAAACCTTTAAATGTAGTAGGTAAAACAATTAAATCACACGTGTGTGGCCAAACACCATTGGTACCAACATATCATATCGGGTAAAAAATGATAAGTCATTTTGCAAAGGGCCCCGACAACGGAGGCTTGATACCTCCTAACACAACTGCAACACCTGCCTAAGACTCAACAAAACGCCCAACTTATGTTGTGACTTTGACAATCAGAAGGTAACGGGAAACAAACAAGGAAATATTCCCCTGTAGCAGCTCCACAACACAAACTCTTTTGGTGTAGCAGGCTTGGTGAGAAATGAATTGTCAATAGGGTAAGTACTCTATCGTACCGGCAGTAGTAGAGGAAAACATCTACCGTAGCGAGTGTAAAATATCAGCACGTTTATTGCAAATAAATTGCAGACATGCCCACCATTGTGGCAGAATGATAAAACCACCACCCGATAATGGTAGGAAAAGAAGTCAGAAGATGTTATTATCCTCAACTCTACTCCCCCTCTGTCGTTGCGACATGAACCCAATTATCCTTCATCGTGGCAGAAATTAATCCAAGATATGAATAAAAGAATAATTGTCATTGCAGCCATGACTTAAAAACCGATCCACAAAACTAACCGGGTTTTACCCGCTAGCCAAAATAAAAAAATTGTCTGTCATTGCGGCTCCAAATCCAAAATATTTCTGCTATAGTCGCTTGAAAAATGGGAACCACCCACCAAATCAGGATAAAAATGATCGAAAGGATATTTGATATTTAAAATAAAAATGCATCCATTGTTGCAGCACAAAGTCAATAAGTTTTCCTCCGTAGAGGCTTGAAATCCAAGAACCCTCTGTCGTAGCAAGATGAAAAAAATTGGAAGCCTTTCTGATATCAAATAAAAAGGTCACCCGTCGTTGCGGCTTGAAACAAAAATTATGTCCGTTGTAGCAGGTTAGAAACATTTTCTTTCTTAGTAAGAACAAAAATGTGGGAACTCTTCCATAATAGGAACAAACCACAAAAGCTGGATTTTAAGCTCAAAAGTGTCTAAGAAGCGAAACTAGGATTCTAAAGGGGGTCCTAAAAAATATATAAACAAAATTGGGGATAGTTGCAGCAGCAACAATTTGAAATTGGCTAATGAACATAGATCTCTAAAAAACTCTTTTAAAACCACAAGCTGCTTCAGTTTTCTGTTAAAACAATTTTTCCCAACTTCTAAATATTTCTTTAAGATGTCCAGATCTTTTCAGGAGTGCAAGATTTTGAACTTTAACATTGATTATGGTCCACTAGGATAAGGTAACCAATATTTTCAAAAGTCTTGATAACTCTTCTAAGAAATAGATATGAGGTTCATTTACTTCTGCATTCGGATTGCATATAAATCAGACACCACATGATCATAACAGAGCGTGGACAGACATATTCCTTTTTTCCTCATTCCCATGCCTTTCTCATTCTTTTGATGGTATTGGACTTTTGTCCCTTTTAGTCTTCCCGGATTGCTTCTTTCATTTGAAAATTGATTTAGGTTCTTCCATCCATAGTGTCCTTTTGTGTGAGAGATAATTTTCTTTCAACCCACGGACGGAGAAGAACCTCTGAGCAATCTTATCCAATACTGATATTATTTAGTATGTCCTTTGATGTATGCTTGTTTTCTGGGATATTTGAATCCTTTTAGCCTTTTGGATTTTATTTGTGGCATGGGATCATTTAGATACTATACATCTATCCATTATTCTTCCTCTCTGTGGGTCCTTTGTTGTTAGCTCCCTAGGATGGCTTTTAATGTGTAGTGAACGGAGCCCCAGAATAATATTCTAGACTCTTCAAACCTTAGTTATTTTATGGGGTTAAAACAAGAATTCAATGTGTTCATAACCTCCCTTCAGATAGTCTACCAACTCAAAGAATATGAATTATGATATATGTATATTTAATAAGCAGCTTTTTAATCAAAATATTTGCACCTTCCCCAAAATTCCAATGTTCCAAGATGACAAAGGTTGTGCTAGTTTATTTGAAAACTAAAAATACAGCAAATAAACAAACTGAAGTAAATATAATTCTAAGAAAACAAAATGAAAATAAAGAAAACTAACAAACAAAAATCAAAATATTTATTTATGTACAGAAAAGAAAAATCAAAAGCATTAATAAAAATAAGGTTTGAGAACCAAACCATTTACTGGCTGATTCTCTTCCTACTCCTACAAATCCTGTAACTTGTAAGTCGAGGGGCCTAAATTTTCTGCAATCTAAAATGGGCCTATCCATAAATGTTGAAACTTTGTGTGCTTTCCCTTTTCATCATGCAGGTGATCCCATTTCAGAACCAAATCACCTACCTCAAACTCTTTTTTCCCAGACTTATGTTTGTCAAACCATCATTTCACAATTTCTTGTTGATGCTTAAACCTTTCCCTAGACTTGGATCTAGACTCCTATAATTTCAACAGAGTATTGATTCGGGCTTGTAAGACTTCACTATTAGATCCTCTAGACGCTTGGGCTAGTTGAGAAGAAGGTAATAAAATATTAGGGGGAATAATCATTTCTTTTCTATTCACTAAGGTGTAGGGTGGCACACCTAAGGAATTCTTGGGTGTGACTCGATTAGACCAACGTGCATTTGGAAGAGCTATGTGCTAGGTCCTCTGGTTTTCTATGATGGCCTTCTTAAGAATTCAGATGATATTTTTGTTAGTATATTCAGCTAACCCATTACCTTGTGGATAATAGTTAGCAGAATAATGCATTTTAATCCCTTTCTCATTTGCAAATGTAGTAAATATAATAGACGAAAAATAAGATGCATTATCGAAAACCATGGAAATTGGAACCCCAAACCTGGTCATAATATGATATTGCAAAACATCCATGACTGCATCTTATTAATTCTTGCACATGATCTAGGAACTAGGAATCAAAATCATCAAAGAATAATTGACAAAATACTCATGAATTGGAAATAACTAGAATGCCAAATAGGTTTCCTCTCTGTATATTATATAAACAATAAAGGATTACAATACCATGCATAAGCAATGGCTTAATTCAATGAAGAATTCGAATACCTAAGGGACAATTCGAATTCAATGAGTGAATCTAGCTTAACTGACTCTTTGCCATGCAATCTCACTCGGTTAACCACTTGACCAAAACCCTAATTGACTCACCAAACCCTAACTGAAGTTGGAGTGCAATAAATGACTTAATCTCAACTGAAAGAGATCAAACACATGTCATAGCAATCCAATCATCAAGTGCTAGTACTGCATGAATCCAATAAACCCTGATGAGGTTAACTGAAGCTGAACTAACCATCAGAAGTTGGTGAAGGCGCCTTGTTCACTCCAGTTCATTAAAATAATATTAAATAATCATTAAATAATATATTTAATGCATGGAGGTGCCTTAACTGACTGTAACTGATTGGTTGAACTGAAAGTAACCCCCAGTTAGCAATTAGGTGCATGAATGTCACACAGATCACCGCTGGAGTGCTCCAGTTAGCCTCCTTGACTGTAGGTAGGTGTGGGAGTGTTTGGGATGATGGTAATTAATGCTCCACTGATGTCAATTAAACTTAGGATAGTGGTTTAACTAGGCCAATTTGACTGAAGGAGTGAGTATGAAGGTAAATGTCTCCAACACCCCCCCTTAAGCTATACTTAGGAAGAGTTAGAAAACATAGATGCATAAAATGCTAGGGCCCTAGAAACAAAGGCCATAGGTCGCCCTATACAATAAAGCAACTGAAATAATGCTCAAAACAAACTAAGTGAGGAAAAGAGGGAAAACCCAGTGGGAAAAACCCCCCCCTCAAGCTGAACACTGAAAGTAGTCTGGATCACCCTGATGAAGTCACCCCCAACAGTGAACGGAGGTAAGTGAACTTCTTTTCTGAAAAGATCTTGGTGAATATGTCTGGAGGAATATTCCACTTTGGAAGAATAACAATGCACTCAACTGGATCAGAAATATAAACAGCTGCACAGTGAAAACTGGACCCATGTAGAGCAACTGAAATCATCTGAAGAGAGAGCAAAGGTTCTTGAGGATTTAAACCATGTGTGGAAAAATCAAGAAACTGATATGTTGCAGCCTTGAACAGCAAACCATGAGTGGTAAAATCAGCCCCAAATATTAGGAGCAAGTGTCCATGTGCATGCAGAATGTCTTCCTCTTTACCAGTTCTGTGAGGAGATGAGCTTGTGACCAAAGGTAGAGAATCCCTGGGACTCTGGAGAGCGAATGCTTGAGCTCCATAATCTGATATAGCTTCAGAAATATCTCATGATTCACAAAATAAAATATCAGCAACCTCATAAGAAGAAACTAACACCAAATCCCCATCAGCAAATTTGAAGAAGAACTGCAGTACTTGATTTTTCACAACGGAATTGGTGAGAGCAGCTACAAGCATGACTGAAAGCTCTTGAATTTTAAAATATGAACAAAATAATATCATATCAGAATGTACATTAGATCTAAATAAGTTCACAACAGATCCAAAACTATGAAATCAAATCAAATCCCCAGCAACAGTTTTGTAGGAGACTTGCGGTACTTGTTTCTTCACACCGTTGATGAGAACAGCTACAAGCAGTACTGAAGGTTTATGAAACTAAAATTTTGAACCAAGAAATATCAGATAAGATCCAAATAATATCATATCAGATCCAATAAGGTTCATATCAGATCCAAAATTATGGTCAACCGAGACGGTGGATGCACAATTTTCTTCTTCTTCAAAATTCTGAATTTTGGTGCATGCAATCCTGCAGGAATTTGCTGGAAGATCTAGATCATGGGGAGAGAATGTGTCACTCTTATAATCTGATATTTCTTCCAAAATATCCAAGTTTTTACATATTTGCACACCAGCAGCAACATTAGAGGGAGAAAAATCAAATTTCTCTTCACTTTCGGAAGCAATTACTGGTAAATTTTGCACAGAATTCAAAGGAAAATCACCGGTGAATGTTTGCATGGAAGTGTAGCAGCATTTTTCTTCAATATCATAGATTCGAATGTTTTCTTCTATTTCAGAAATATGAGAAGATGAGATATCAGAGATCTCATGAACTTCTGGAGCATCAGGAGAAGGAGTCACTTCATGGAGACTTTCTTCAATTCAAATTGAATGTGTAGAAGATTCTGCTTCATCTTCATCTTGAACAACTTCATTAGAGAGAGTAGTGGCTGAGAATTTTGAGTGAAGAAATATTGTGGTGCTGGATGTAATCTCCAAAGTAATATTATTATCCTCATTGTGCTTGCCAAAGGTTTTGTCCAATCTTGTCCAGAGATCCTTTGGGTATTCAATAGAATCAAAAACAAATTACAAGTCATCATCAACAGCCAGAGCTATTGATCCAAAAGCTTTGTCAATGTCATTTAGCCAGTCATTCTCATTCTCATAAGTCTCTCTTCCAATTCCAATAGACACCTCATAGAGACCTCGTCTCTTGAGATAAGCAACCATCTTCAACTTCCATTTCGAATAGCTTGGGAATGGGGTGAGAGGAGGGATTGATGAGTCCATTCGAAGTTGTACCTGATAAAACCTATGAATCAAAACAAAAGGGGCACCGAAAGGTCGTACATACTGCACATTCTAAGCTTTCATCACACCCAGCATAGTCAATCAAGCAAGCTTGATCAACAAGTTCTTTACTTGGGATATTGAGTGGTAAGCCTTGGCTTCTAGTGCAGTGCTGGATTCTTGAGCTATTGCTCAAATTTCATGGAGAAATATGTCAAAAAGCTTGTTCTTGAGAGATTGATCTTCATCCCACCGCATGCTCTGATACCATATTAATTCTTGCACATGATCTAGGAACTAGGAATCAAAATCATCAAAGAATAATTGACAAAATACTCATGAATTGGAAATAACTGGAATTCCAAATAGGTTTCCTCTCTGTATATTATATAAACAATAAAGGATTACAATACCATGCATAAGCAATGGCTTAACTCAATGAAGAATTCGAATACCTAAGGGACATTTCAAATTCAATGAGTGACTCTAGCTTAACTAACTCTTTGCCATGCAATCTCACTCGGTTAACCACTTGACCAAAACCCTAATTGAGTCACCAAACCCTAACTGAAGTTGGAGTGCAATAAATGACTTAATCTCAACTGAAAGAGATCAAACACATGTCATAGCAATCCAATCATCAAGTGCTAGTACTGCATGACTCCAATAAACCCTGATGAGGTTAACTGAAGCTGAACTGACCATCAGAAGTTGGTGAAGGCGCCTTGTTCACTCCATTTCATTAAAATAATATTAAATAATCATTAAATAATTATTAAATAATATATTTAATGCATGAAGGCTCCTTAACTGACTGTAACTGATTGGTTGAACTGAAAGTAACCCCCAGTTAGCAATTAGGTGTATGAATGTCACACAGATCACCCCTGGAGTGCTCCAGTTAGCCTCCTTGACTGTAGGAAAGGATAATTTAGCCTCCTTGACTATAGGTAGGTGTGGGAGTGACTGGGATGATGGTAATTAATGCTCCATTGATGTCAATTAAACTTAGGATAGTGGTTTAACTAGGCCAATTTGACCGAAGGAGTGAGTATGAAGGTAAATGTCTCCAACACATCTTCATTTACTTTCCATAACGGGATGGATTCCACCCATATTGTGAAGTAGTCTGTTGCTGTGAGGATATGTTTGTGTTGTAATGAGGAATTTGGATTAATCTCTCCAATAATATCGATCCCCCGTTGCTTGAATGGTTCAGAAATAATAATTGGTTTTAATGGCCCAACTGCTTTCACTTATCTTCCACCACTCCTTTGGCATGTCTCACATTTTCTAACATAAGCGTGAGCATATTTGAACAACATCGTCCAATAGTATCTAGCTCTTAGAATCTTATGAGCCTTAGTATCTCCTGAAAAATGACCTCCAGCAGGGCCATCATGCAATTCTTTAACTACTTTGGGTGCATCTTCTTGCTCTAAACATCTGAGGAAAATTCATCATAATATATTATGAACAGCACTCCGTTGACTATTTGGTAAGATGTAGACTTTAAGAGCAAGGCCCTTCTCTACTTGGAATTCCAATGTTCAAGAAAATAACCTTGTTGGAGATAATGCACTAAATCTCTATACCAAGATTATGGGGCTGTAAATATGGGACATGCATCAACCATGTGCAGCTCTATCTCATTCTCCCATTCACTCCCTTCAATGTCATGACTTTGAGCCATTAATTTACACAGCTCCTATCCTTTGACGATAATTGTTGGCTTAAATTCTAGGTCGTACTCTTGCAAGGTTGTAACCTAGTTCCCTCTTCCTTCTCCTAACTCTTTCTGTACAAAAAGATTATGGTTTGTCGAGTGAGGTACAATAAATTTGGTTCTGTTCTTTACTATATATGGATTGAATTGTATTACCACCTTAAATACCGCATATGCTTGTTTATCAATAGCAGGGTGGTTCAACTCAATACCTTGTAGTCTAGTGCTCATGAATGATATAGGGTACTCGTCTCCCCCTTCTTCTTTATGTGTAACAACTGTTGCTAACATGTAATCTGAAGCAAAAGTATATAAGATGAAATATTTGTTGAAATTTGGAATTTTGAGAGAGGGTGCATGAGCTATTGCTGCTTTGATTTTGTCGAATGAACCTTTCTCTAAGTCTGTCCAATTAAACTGAGCACTTTTGTTAATCATTTGTTGTAGAGGTTTGACTATCTGAGAAAAATCGGGCACAAACCTTTGCAAAAAGTTATTAAATTGAGCACATAGATCTATAGACAAACACACAACTCACAAAATAGATCACATAATTTACTCAGCAATTGAAGAATGAAATAGTGCAAAAAGGGCTTGCAGCTGTGAATGCTTTCATTAATAAAAAAAGTAATCAGATAATAATTACAATGAAGTACAATGGATTTAATAGCCACATGAAATTCGAATCCACATGAGGAAATTAGAATTGATAGACTCTACTTGAATGTAGGTAACTAATACCTTGTCTAAATCACTATCGGAGGACTCAATAGTTAACTGACCTTGTCTAAACCATAACCATAGTTCATCGGAGCTCTAAAACACAACACAAGTGTTACATTCAGTTTTGACTAAGGCTAACTGACTGTGGTAGGTGAGAAATGCACCCCTCCTGAGTGCAGTCATGTAAACCTAGCACTAACTGAATGTAGAGGACTAGAACTGAATGTAACTGACTCCTAACTTAGCTTGACTAATCATTAACTAAACTGAACTGACCTTGGTTGGTTTCGACACTCTGAGTGGCTCCTAAATTGTAGGGATTGGTCTAGGAGGATCCTAAACTGATGCGATTAAGTGCAATCAATGGCAGTAAGGCTCAATTAGTGTTCCCCACAATTTAGTAACTGAAACATGTGCCCCAATTAGGTGAAGTGGACCCAATGGTGCTAAAGACTAAAAATATAATGGATGGACTCCTGATTTAGACATGACTCCTAATTTAGACATATCACCAAATTGGACAAGGGAGGATTAATAATCCTAACACCCCCCCGGAATGCTAACTTGGACAATCTGTGGGCCATGGTAACTAAGACCATAGGTCACCCATTACATCAAGTAAAATAAATTAACTACTTAATACAAGGAGCTAGGGCAAAAACCACATCGGAAAAGGGCCCCCCCTCTATCTAAGTAGGTAGAATCAGGTCTCAAATTTGAAAAACTTGAAAATATGTTGCTGCAATCTTCATCTCTGTGAGGTAGAGAAGCAGCATGCATGGTGTGTTGTGCATAGGTATTCTGGGTCCTGGCATGTAGAATTCTCCTTCTTCTCCAAAAATGATGATGGAAGGAAGGAGGAATGGAACCTTTGTCTCTTGCTAAATGAAGAGGTGTATGATCATATCCATTCTTCTAAATGTAGTGAGACTGAGCCCTTTCCATATAGCATCTTACAGGGAGTCTATTGCATCTCTCTAAAAGAGGGAATATTGCATGGCATAGCGCAAGGGTCTTTCCTTTCTGAGTGTCAGGTGATTTTCCAGTCATCTTCCTAGCTTCTAGTTTGGAAGTAGGGACCGAATATAGATCTGAGTCACCCTGAATCTCAATCTCATAAACTGATAAAGATGGATCTGCAATACTAGTAGAAGCTGTAAAAGAAGTAGATGCAATGATTTTACCTTCCCTTGCAAGTGGCTCATTAGAGGAAATTTCAACTCAAAATGGGCCTCCTAAAATGAACTAATAAAATAATAGTTAAAATAATAAAATAATATTTATGAAGGAAGAAAAGAAAAAAACTACTTTTTTGTTTGTATTTTTGACATATCTCCCTATGTTTTTACTCAAATTTCAATCGGGAGAGCTCGTTGGATGCGGAATTAAATTATGCATCCAACGAGTACCCACTCGTCATACTTTTGACGGACCCCGCTACCCCAAAAACAAGAAATACCTGAAAAAATGGAATGATGACATCATCATTCCATTTTTTCAGGTATTTCTTGTTTTTGGGGTAGCGGGGTCCGTCAAAAGTATGACGAGTGGGTACTCGTTGGATGCGGAATTTAATTCTGCATCCAACGAGCTCTCCTGATAGAAATTTGAGTAAAAACACAGGGAGATATGTCAAAAATACAAACAAAAAAAGTAGTTTTTTTTATGATACCTATCCCCAAATTTATATTAAAAAAGTGTTTGAGACCTATACGGCATTCCAAATTTAAAGCAATTTCATTGGATAACACATGATGACATGGAATTTGAATTAAAGTTAAAAGGCCCATTTTGAGTTGAAATTTCCTCTAATGACTGAGACTGCACTGGTTTTGAAGGAGGCATGAAATGTGATAAATCATATGCTTTTGAAGCATGATTTGTAGTACCCTTTGCTATGATTCTCCCAGTAGAGATATTTGTGATCTCCACTCAGTTAGCACCAAATATCACTCGCTTTGGAGATCCAGTATGGGTCATCTAATAGACAGATAATAGGTTTGAAGCTAGGGAGGGAACAAATAGCACATCTTTGAACCTTCCATGTTCAATATTGATAGATCCCTTCCCTTTTGTTTGGAATTTACTTTTATTGCCCATTTGAACACTAGGACCATCAAAGGACTGAAAATAAGAGAATAATTCTCTGGATGCAGCCATATGGTTGGAAGCTCTAGAATCAACGAGGAAGACATGTGCTGATGTGTAGCAGGCCTTCAGTGCATGGCCTTTCCTTTGGTATTCTTCATCTTCTTCTTCTTCTTCAGAGTCACCCTTCCTTGCACTAGTAGGTATAGAAATTTTATGTTTATTCAAAATAAGAGCCACTTCATCAAGTTTTCTTCTCATACAGGAGCTTTCTAAATGAAAGCCCCTTCCACAGTAAGAGTAGAGGACCTTGCCTTTTTGTTGTAAAGGAAAGTATCCTATGGCTAGGGTTTAAGAGGCCATCAACGTACTGGGGTTGAAAGAGAGATGCACAATGTTCAAAAAGTATATAACAGCAAGTGTTAGAGATAAGAAAGCTCCACACCTGATTAACTGAAGGCTGGTCCAAGCTTTCTCTTCAATCCTCTTCTTGCTCCTCTCGCTCCAAGAGACCTGCAAAACA
>LPNX010505193.1:448889-483414 GCA_001517045.1 Pseudotsuga menziesii
AAGATAATTATGAGCATTTTCAGACTTTGGCATCTTCTAGAAAGTTTTAGCTAACTGAAATACCTTTCCAACGGTGTAGAGATGAGGTCAAACGGAGTTACAGAACTCAATATATAGGTCCTCCAAGATAGGTGTTTTTACAGTGACTTCCATGAGGTGCTGACATGCAACGAAATCATGGGAAATTGGTCACAGGAAGAGATGTGTCATTTTAAGCTATAACAGTTTTCCATTCTTCTTACTTCTCTTCAAACCTGAAGGCTCTTTTTACTTCTCTTTCTTCACAGGAGACTCACCTCTTTGCTTCCCTTTGTCAGTCGCTACCTTATCTCCTTTTGCAACCAAATCTAGATCTTTGGAAGATCGAATGATCCACATTTGGATCAATTTATCATTCTCAGAAATAAGAGATTGGATGAAGGCATTAAGAGTGGGCATCTTCCAATTTGTAGTAGTGAGCCTTACTGTTTGGAAGGTGGATACAAATACTGAGTAGTCTGAAATGAGCTTTGTGACAATGGAAAGGATGAGTTGATCTTCATCCTTCTCCACTTTGCATTGTTTCAACTGATATATCAGGTTCTTGAACTTTGTGAACAATTCATTCAGTGATTTGAATTTGGATGGATTAATAGTGATCAGATCATTTTCTAGATGATGGATTCTCATCTCATCCTACTTATCAAATAAGGAGGCAAGCTTGTCCCAAACCAACTTGGGACTCTTCAAGCCTTGTATGTGGAATAAAAGATCTCTAGAGACTGAGGAGAGCAAGTGTCCATGGGATTCATCAATCCTATTCTAGTACTTTTCTTTGTCATTATTTAATGATGGCATTGCCTCTATTTCTTCTATGAGTCTGAAGAGCTGCTTGGTGCAGAGCATTACCACCATGTCTTCCTTCCACTGGTGATAGTTGAATGGAGTGAGAGGCTCTATTGGATGAGCCATTTTGAATACAGTAAGTAGGACTGAGCTGCTGCAGTGAATGCAGTGAGAAGAAAGAGCTACTTGTAGCCAATGCTGTAAGAAAAGTTGATAACCTGTCACACAATCAAACATACAAAGTAAGGTCAACAGTTTGCACTTTTGGAATTTCCTTCACACCCAGCATAGTTGATCAAGCAAGCTTGATCAACAATTTCCTAACTTGGGATATTAAGTGGTAAATTCTCTGCTTCTGGTGTAGTACTAGAAGGAGCAATTTGCTCAAAAAAATGATCCAGCTGGAGATCTGAGGACAAGAGGTGTCTTTTCCATCGAGGCTCTGATACCATATGAAATTGAGCACATAGATCTGTAGACAAACACTCAACTCACAAAATAGATCACACAATTTACTCAGCAATTAAAGAATGAAAGAGTGCAAAAAAGACTTGCAGCTGTGAATGCTTTCATTAATAAAAAAAAGTAATAAGATAATAATTACAATGAAGTACAATGGATTTAATAGCCACATGAAATTCGAATCCACATTAGGAAATTCGAATCGTAGACTCTACTTGACTGTAGGTAACTAAGACCTTGTCTAAATCACTATCGGAGGACTCAATAGTTAACTGACCTTGTCTAAACCATAACTGGAGTTCATTGGAGCTCTAAAACACAACTCAAGTGTTACATTGAGTGTTGACTAAGGCTAACTGACTACGGTAGGTGATAAATGCGCCCCTCCTGAGTGCAGTCATGTAACCCTAGTGCTAACTGAATGTATAGGACTAGAACTGAATGTAACTGAATCCTAACTTAGCTTGACTAGTCATTAATGAAGCTGAATTGACCTTGGTTGGTTTCGACACTCTGAGTGGCTCCTAAATTGTAGGGATTGGTCTAGGAGGCTCCTAAACTGATGCAATTAAGTGCAATCAATGTAAGTAAGCCTCAATTAATGTTTCCCACACTTTAGTAACTGAAACATGTGCCCCAATTAGGCCAAGTGGACCCAATGGTGCTAATGACTAAAAATAGACTGGATGGACTCCCGATTTAGACATGACTCCTGATTTAGACATATGAACAAATTCGACAAGGGAGGATTAATAATCCTAACAAAATTTTATGGTCCCAATAAGAGATTGCATTCCTTTCTTATTGTGGGTCAATGTTATAGCTTTGATCCTTTCTGGTTCTATTGAGATGCCTTTCTTATAACTTATATGACCCAAAATCATTATGTATAATACAACAAACAAACATTTCTTTGGATTTAATAAAATACCATATTTCTGACAGTGTTCAAAATTTTGTTTTAAATGAAACATGTGTTCTTCTCTTTTCTTAGAATAAACGTTAACATCATCCAAATACACTACCACACTTCGACCAATTAGGTCACGGAAAGCTATATACATGGCCCTCTGGAACATTGCTACACCATTGATAAGTCCAAAGGGATTCCTTCTATATGCAAAATTTCCCCATTTAGTTCTAAATGTAGTCTTCAATCTGTCTTCTTCTGCTACCAATAATTGGTTGTAGCATGAGAAACCATCTATCAAATAAAATAATTCTGATCCTGAGACCATCTGCAATATTTTTTCCATGGGTGAGACTGGGTAGCTATGTTTATCGGAGACACAATTCAAGTTTCTAAAGTCCACACAAAGTCTAATCTAACAATACTTTTTCCTTACTGGTACTAAGTTTGAGACCCATTCCAAATGTTTGACTTTAAAGATAATTCTTGCATCAAGTAGCTTCTTCACTTCACTTTGAATCAAAATTTCCAGCTTGGGGTGCATCTTTCTTAGTGGCTGCTGAAATGGCTTGACTCCAGCTTTGATTGGAACAACATGTTTTATAATTCGGGTGTCATATGTCTTCATATATTCATATGTCCAAGAAAAAACATCTTTTTACTGTTTAAACAAGTTAATGAATTTGTGCCTTTCTCTAGGTGAGAAGCACTTTCCCAAGTTTACATATTTAGGCTCAACTTCTGATCCCAAATTTACCATCTCAAATTGCAAAGATGAGCTGTGTGTTTTAACATTAGCTGGTTGTCTAAACTTGTTATTCAAATCGAACATTCCTTCCAATGTTCTAAATCCTTTGGGTATAAAGTTTCCACTTCAAAGGTTCGCTTAATGTTCTTCTTCATCAATTTCTGCTCCCTTGAAATTCTCATCATTTGTCAGAAACTCTAAGATCTGCGGGTCATCATCGAACACTCCTAGATTCGTGATATTATCTGGTATAGTAGGCCTGAAAATTAATGCAATAGAACATTGATTATTAGTTGGCACAAGCCTGGTGGCTGACGTAGCTAATAAATCAGTTGTTGCATTTTTCATCCTAGGAATCAAAACTATATTAAATGCATCGAAATTCAGTAGCATATCCCAGACTTCATTTCGGTATCCTTTTAAATGTGGAGATAAACAATGGATTGTGTTTCGACCTTGTTAGACAATGATTCCAGAGTCTCCATAGACCTTTAAATTCTTAACCTTGAATTCAATTGCCTTTTTCAGTCCTTGTATTAATGGTTCATATTCAGTTTCATTATTTGTGCATTCAAATTCTAATTTACATGAAATAAAATGTTTATTTTTTTCTAGATCCATCAAGATATAGCCAGCTCCTGATCCTTCCTACATTTTTGAACCATCAAAATACAGTACCCAAAACTTATCTACTAAATCTACTGAACTATTGCTACTTTCTACATCTGAAACAAAACTAACTATATTACAGTCAACTTTATCATCTCGTGAGAACTGAAGAGAATGGGTTGTGTATCTGATCTAGTATTGGCTTCTTTGGCTTGGTAATTCACTGGTTCTAGCTCAATGAAATAATTCCGCAACACTGGGTGTGAAAAATTTACTGGCTCATTCTTCCCTTCCAATTTTGTCACATTGTGTCTCATATGCGTCTCTCTCATCACTTTAATTTGATTTTGACATCCTTGATATGGTAACCATAAACGGGACCAATCAGTTGCAAAATATCCATCTAGTTTCACAGACCAATCTTGGCTCAAAATCAATCCATAATATTCTGGTATGTCATCCATCATGATGTCTATGAATTGACACACTCTCTCATCTACAAATAAACGTATCAACACGTCTTCAATTTCTCCCACCACTTTCACAGTTGTTCTATCCAACTATATTATCTTTCCATTTGATGGCTTAGGTTGGCCATTTATCCTTTTACATATTGACAAAGGCATAACATTTGCAGATGCTCCTGAATCAACCAAACAATTGTGCACATTATGATTGAAAATTTCAAATGTAAGCAAAAACGACAAAGTTATGGATATAGACTTTCCCCCAATACTAGCTTCACTGATTTCTTCTTCAGACTGAACATGTTCTTAGGTTTTACTAGTTGGTGGGTTTAATGCTTCCAAAAGTTTCTTCTTTTGTTGAGGTAAACTACACATCTCAAACAAAGAAATATTAGCCTTGGTCTTCTTGATGTCTTCTATTTTATCGTACCCCATCTCATAGTCTATTCAGTTTTTCTTCACACCTTCTACTTTTATTTTAGCCTCCTTTATAGGCTTACTCACAGTTGGAGTATTATGATTGGTTATGACCAAATCTGGTATAAGTTGGGTCTGAGTGTTATTCCTGGATTTCTTCAATTTTTCTTGAATTCTTTTAATCTTTGGCAGTAGTGTGTTATCTTCAATTATTAGACCCTTGCTTCTGGTTGTGACATTAACATCTGACATTTTTATTTATGCATTAGGTTATTCTTCTTCTAAACCCAGCATAGGTGCACAATCCCACAACACCATGGTAGTCTCTTTAGGTGTCTCTTTTTATTCGTGCAATTTTTCTTCCTCATCCATAGGCTCAGTTAATTTAGAAGCAGGTAACTGATTCATAACTAAACTAATAGAATTAATCCATTGTGAGAAATTTTTTTCAAAGTGAGGATGTTGATGGAAAGTACAGAAGTTATCCATCCCTAATTTAGTAAGATTCATGATAGAAGGACTATGTGTTGGAGGTTTATAAGAGCCACTTTCTTCTTTTCTCTTATAATAGGGCTTGAATTGCTTCTTGTCTTCTCTCTTATTTTCCATATCAACAATCTTATTAGACAACTTCTCGACCATCTTGACTACTCCATCCAATTCATTTGATCACTCCTCCTTGGTTCTAGTCAATAACAAAGGCTTCTTACTAATGAAGGCCTTTGTGTTTGGTTCCACCGTATACTTGTTTACACTTTTTAGCTCAGCCTCTTCATATGTTGCAGCCAAAGTAGCTTTAACTGATCTTTTAGCAAAAATGACCATTTCAGGGCCAAGAGTTGATGTGTAATATTTAATTAAAGTTTCTTCAGCAGGTTTTATGGCTGCATTGAAATTTTTTAACTGTGCAGCAAACCTATGAGTGAAGTCCTGCACTTTTTATTTTTTTCCTTTTTTAGAACCAATAGTTCATTCATTAAAGCAACAGTAGTTCTTTGGCTACAAAACTTGTTTTTAAACATTATTTTGAAAGTGTGCCAATCTGTGATTGAATTGGATTGTAAGACAAAATACCATGACATTGCTTTTCCTTTGAGAGTACGAGGAAAAATCCTACACACCACATCCTCATGTTCAAGTGCTAGTGCTTCCAAAACTAAGAAAAAACTCTATAGATGGTCGTCCACGGATATGCCTTCCCCTGGGTCAAATCTAGGCAATGACTTTTCATAATTCTACAACAAGTCATGTACTAGAGGGTCTAAGTTTAGTGGTGTTCTAACCCTCCAAGTTGGTGCAGGTGGATTGGCCTGATTTGCATTCGGGGGAACATTTCTAGCCATGATTCAAGATGGAGACTGAGAAAGGGATTAAACAGGGGTCCGAAAAGGTGAACAATTTGGGGATTCTGGTTCCAATAGATTGAGAAGTTGTACAATTTATTGCAAGGTTAAATCTGCCAATTCTTCAAAATCTCTGACTAACAGTGCATCCTCTAGGAAAGGGCACTCTTTCTTGTGAACTTGTCTTTTAAGTAAGGCAAAAATATTTGGTAGTTTTCCTAGTTTCTTTGCATATGACCTTGTGATTCTTCTTAAATGATCCACTACTTCATTAGAAATAGGATAGAGATACTTTGTATCATCTGAATCAGGTTTAACTTTTCCTTCAGGCCTAGGCCTTTGGGGAAAATTAGTCTCAAAACTGTCATCGGTAGGATGTTCTCAAGGAAATGGATTTCCTCAGCCAACCATGCACTAGCGACCCTCATTCTAGCACCAAAAAATGTTGAGGCCTGGAAAATCCTAGGTATCAATGGTAGGGATTCTCCCCAATAACCGCTCCCAATTAGCTCACCTATTTTTTTCTATGGGGAATCCGTCTGGTTTATGGTTCGACTACCATAGACAGAAGTAACAGTTTAAATTTGTTTTACCAGTTGCGGCCCAGTCCACCGTTTAAGAGTTTTTTATGTTTTATAATGATGTGCAAGTGCCTAAAATTAAATATAGCTAATCAGGAAGCAAAGGGTTCACAATGTGATGCATATGTCCTTATTTCCCATCTTATCTCCTTTATTTCTTATTCATAGAAAGCAAATAACATCTAATCTAAACTAAACTAAAGCTAACTAACATATCCCCAGGGAGAAAGATGATTATTTGTATGAGTAATGTATTGTATTTTATGCACACGAAATTTTACAGACAGCTGATATAATTCAGAATATGTAGAACACAACAGAAAGATTAACATAGAGATAGCTCATTGTTTATTAAAACATTCATTACTCATTTGTTGAACAAAATTCAAAACAAGGAAATGAAATCATTCATGACTAAGAAATAGTTCAAAGTTAGAACGATCTCACAAATTCACATAATCGGATAATACATAAATAGTTATATCTAGCCATCTGCACAACATGCATTTGAAACTCCACAACTACTTCTCCAACAGAAAATTTGATCCTCTTTATTATAATCAAAAATAGTTCCTCTTACACTAAGTGTTTCACATGAGAAATCTAGAAAAGTACCTATTCTATTCGACTTCACCTATATTTATACATCTCAAAAAACTCTTGGTTTTTCTACCCGTTGGGTTTCCTTCACATTCATTTACAAAAGATTTTTCTTTTAGTGAACTCTCTAAATAAGGGATAAATACAAAAATTATTACAAATAAATTTCCATCTATACAAAAGGACAAAACACTTAAGTGGGCCCATTTAACTCATCAAAGAATTGCTTCCATGCCTTAACATCTGAAGCAATTATCTCAAACTCAGTTGGATACAAGAACTTGAATGTGACTTCATGTTTGGAATCCTGAGCCCTTATGTCAGCCATCCTTGCTAGGAGTAGTCAAAATTGATCCTCTAAAAGGAATTTACTAACTGTAGCTTCAACAATCACATTTTTAATCACCCTTTCATCTAAGTTCTTTATCAACTGTATGCTGAGCTCCTCTTCCTGAAACCTAGAATGTAATTGCTACAAATCCTCTTCATGAGGTGGAAGCTCATCCAACCTCCTCTGAGATGATGTCTAACATCTGTTATAGGTGGAGAGTACTTACTTGGAAAACTCCTTGCATTTTTTTTTCTGAACTGCCTCTACCAATTTCTCAGCGGCTCTGTTACTGAAACCTATCAGTTCATATTCAAGATGCAGTCTTTCTGGAGTTTTGACAGGTGCTTTTTCTAAGGGTTATTTGGTTGTTTCCACCCATGTCAATCTTCCTTGAATGAATTCTACAACATCCTGATTTTTGTCTTTGAACTCTGTAGTTGTGGATGATATTTATTGCAATCTATATTCTATTTGTTTGAGTTTGAAGACTCCTCGTGCTATCTAAACCTGCATCTGATAGATCTTATTCCTAAGAAAAAGAGCATGCTTTGTTAGAGGTGTTATATCGGTCCTTTATTCATTTTCTACCTTTAAAAACACCTCCAAAGAACACTTTTGAGCTTCTAATCCCACTTCTTGGCCCTTCAAAATGTCTTCCTCTCTGATCAGCCATAGACTTCTATGCTTCTATCTCTACAATTTTTTTTTCCAATTCCTCTTTCTCCCTGCTAAGGTTCATGTTTGAAAACTTCAAAGTATTCCTCTTTTCTTCTAGAACTTGATACTCTTGTTGAAGGTTTTCATAATCCGAAAGAGTAGCTTCATACTTTCTTTTTGATTCTCTACATACTCTTTCTTCCTTCCTCAAGACCTCCTTCATCTCAGCCATTTTACCCTTGCATTGCTCGAGGGTCTTTGTGAGCTTATCAATATTATGAGCATTCGCATATGCACTTGCAATTCCCAAGGAATCCAATTGATTCAAGTTATCTTCCACATTTTTCACTAATGTCCTTTCTATCACTGTGGTGATTGAGGATTGGTTTCTTATCCTCGGATTCTTCTTCATCTTCCACACGATTGACTTCTTTTTGGGATCAAACTGTACATATTCTAAGCATGCAACTTCATAATGCTTTGATGTGGTGAATGGAACCAAATATAACTCAACTAAAGGAAGATTCCCCCCTGTGAGTATAATTCCTTAAGTGGATGGAAGGTCCTCAGGGCTTCTTTGAACAGGGCTCCATCTTTGATCCTCACCAACTACATCATACTGACTTTCCTTGGTTTTTTCTTATATTAACCTTTCTTGGTCTTGTACTTCTGGTTCCAGATTCAAAGATTCTTGGGCTATGACATTTTCTAGTTCCACAATCTTTTCTTCGATGGCCTCCTCCTTATTCCTTTCTTCTTCTTCTTTTCTAAACCTAGCATCTTCTTCTTCCTTTTCTCGCTGCTTTTCTTTAGCTAAGAGCTTTATGGCCCCTTCTACTATTCTTTGGGAATACTCTTATTTTAATCTCTTAGCATCTTCCTCCTCCTGGTTCTTGGATTCTAGATTACTACTTCCACTGCCTTTGTCCTCATCTTCTATGGTATTCAGATTCAACTTCTTGTTCAATATGGGAAAACTGTAAATGTTCCTATACTTCTCTTCTTCTTTTCCTACATAGTCAGCATACTCAAAATTCACTTTAAGTGTTTCCTTATAGGCTGCAACCTTTCCTTGAGAATCATTCAGATGAAATTCATTTTCACCAAAATGGAAATTTCTAGCTCTTTAACAAATTCAGGTGCATTCTTGACTTTGGTAAAGTTGTAACTACCCACATAGAAGGGTAAGGGTGGGAACACATCCTTCTTCATATCAAACAGGTGGCTTCCAAATCCATTCAGAAAGAGTTGTCTAATAGCTTCTTTATGGACTATATAATATGTTGCATACTTTTGTAGCAATGAGGGTGCTTTCATTCCCGATACATCCTCAAATAGATGCCTTCTTCTAAGAAGAGGTAATCCCCATATTCCTTAATAAATTCTGAGGATCCTTTAGATAGACATGGACATTCTTCAAGAAAAATCAGTTTGGATAAGGGAATCAAGAATTCTTCACAAATTATCTTTCTTATAGTGATTATGATATTTATGAGACCCCAACATCTGGTAAGATGTATATATAGGGGCTTTCCCTCCCTTCCATGTACACTATATCCCTTCAAACTGATGGTGGTAAAGTATGCTGTCTACTAAGAATGAAGGCATATAAAATTCATACTTGTTGAGGTGTAGAACCTCTTAGGTTGCCTTGATGGAGGTGGACAAAATTTTGGCTATTACGTCAGCCTAGTTGAAGACAACTCCTTTCATAGCTATATGGTAGATCAGTGTGATCCACCCAAAATTGTAAAAATTCCCATCAGCTCTGCCATAAATCTTGTTCAACAATAGAACTATTAATCTGTATGGGGTCTTTAGATGAGTTGTCTCATACTCTTCCGACTTCTTGTTTCTAAAAGTATTTCCCTCAACCATAATCATCTTAGCTGTGGAAGTGTAATTGAGTTTCAAACCCTTCACCCATTATGTTGTCATGCCAATCTCCTTTTCGGGCAAACTGTATGTTGCTGATAAAAATGTGGGTGCAAAGGATGCAAATCCTTTATTCTCCATATCATTCATCAACATCCCTGTTGTGTCTATCCTAGGAATAATCCATCCAATGACTTATGCACAAGGGAACATTTTCATTCTAGTGGCTATCTTGGTTATCCCGGATCTTACCACGTTATCATACAGGGTCAGGTCTTCCAACCCTGCTTTTGGAACTTTCTTTTCTGCTAGCCAATGATAAATATGGCCCCATTTGAACTATGGATCAGATCCAGTTACTACCTTTGTATCCTCATAAATGATCTTTATCCTCGGTACGGGTGCAACTTCCACAATTTCTACATCTGAGTCATAACCAACAATCTTAGCTTTCTTTTTACCTCTCTTCATCATACTATCTAGCATAGAATGAAAAAACTAGAACAAATTTAGTAATTACATCCTTAAATGAATTTATGCACTAAAGCAAAAGGATACGGTATGCTAAGCAAACTATCCAACAATCATCAACATTTGTATTACCTTGATTTCTTCAGCTTTTAGGTCAAGACAAAGGACATAGGTCTGTGGTTTAAATATTGGAATTAAAAAATTTGTACCTAGGCAACCCCGGCCTTTGTACTCTAGAATAGAAAACACGATCTGACTACTGAAAGGATCTTTTGCACTATGGCCCAAAACCCTGAAAGGTTTATGGCCTAAAAATATCACTTAGATGCGCAGGGTGGCGATGCCCTGAGTTCACATCTCCGAGCTTAACATCCCATGGCCAAATAACACAACTCCAAAACCTATGGGGTCTTCTTGAGATTAGAAACCCAAAAAACCTAAAAATACCTGGAGGTGAGAAAACAATATGCTCAATGTCGGTAAGAAAATCGGGCGTGCAGACCATCGCAATGACCTAGCAGACTGCGAGTAAATAATTCTATGGTCTAACTGATAAAACTCAGTGTAGGTATGGTGGCAAGGGTAAGTTATAACCCTAATAGGAAACGATCAAAGTTAAAAAGAAAGGAAACCCCCCCATTTAAACTTGCAACCAAACTACCCCACTCTTCTCGGGAAAACTGCCAATGACAGCTCAAAATCCTATTTAAACTTCTCAAACAAACACAAAAGGATAAAAAAACTACCTGGAAGTGAACACATAGTCAGAGGTACTCAGTAAGGACATGCCACGTAAGTTCTGCAGGAAAACTCCACCAATCGAATGAGCTCTCGGACTGGGTAAAATGCAACAACACTTTCAACCTTTCATCATAAAAAACGATGGTGAAAACACCCTTACCCGGGTATAAATAGAAAATTTTCGACTCAAAACTTTAAATGCAGTAGGTAAAACAATTAACTCACATGCGCACAGCCAAATTCCATTGGCTCCAACTTATCATATCAGGTAAAAACGATAAGTCATTATGCAAAGGGCCCCGACACTAATGACTTGATGCCTCATAAAACAGTATCAACAATGGCCTAAGACTCAACAAAGTTCCCAACTTACATTGTGACTTTGAAAATCAAAAGGTAACATGCAACAAATAAGGAAAGATTATGCCGTAGCATCTCCACAACATAAACTCTTCCGCCGTAGCGGGATTGGTGAGAAATGGATTGTCAATAGGGAAAGTCCTCCATAGTAGTGGTAGTAGCAGAGGAAAACATCCACCATAGCAGGTCTAAAAGATCGGCATGTTTACTGAAAATAAACTACACACATTTCCATAGTTGTGGCAGAATGATAAAACCACCACTTGACAATGGCAGGAAAAAAAGTCGAAAGAAGTTTCGATCCTCAACTCTACTCCCCCTCCGTCATTGCGACATGAACCCAATAAGCATCTACCATAGTGAAAATCAATCCAAGAAATGAATAAAATAATAATTGTTGTTGCGGCCAGGACTTAAAAAGCAATTCGCAAAACTAACGGGGTTTTACTCGCCAGCCAAAATAAAAAATTCGTCCGCTTCTACGGCTCCAAATCGAAAATATTTTCGCCATAACAGCTCAAAAACCGGGAACCACCCACCAAATCGGGATAAAAATGATCGGAAGGATATTCGATATTGAAAATAAAAATATACCCACTGTTGTGACACAAAATCAATAAGTTTTCTGTCATAGCAGCTTGAAATCCATGTACCATCCATCGTAGTGGGATGAACAAAATCATAATCCTTTCCGATATCAAATCAAAAGGTCACCCGCCATTGCAGCTTGAAATAAAAAATTTGTCCATTGTAGCAGGCTATAAACATTTTCTTCCTTAGTAAAAACAAAAATTTGGGAACTCTTCCATGATAGGAACAAACCACAAAATTTGGATTTAAAACTCAAAATTGTCTAAGAAGCAAACTAGGATTCTAAAGGGGGTCCTAAAAAATATATTAAAAAAATGGGGATAGTTGCAGTAGAAACAGAACCTATGTATCACTTTTGAGGTTCCTGTTCATCAATTACATGCATTTAGCTCAGGCATTTGCATCTCTTTCATTCATTTAAAGGAAATTACATAAACAGTGGATCGGGCCGTAAACGGTAAATATTTAAACAACCTTAGATCTACGATAGTCAGACCGTTAACTGGACGGGTTCCCCATATCAAACAGTGGATGTTCTAGTTGGGATGAATTACTGAGGAGAATTCCAATTGTCCGTACCTCAAATTTTTCCAGGCATGAACAGGTTGTTAATGGAGATCAATTAAAAAGATATTGAATATAAAGAGGCCTTTTTGACTAGTTTTTGTATCACTACTAGTCAATTGATGTGCCCCCCAAGTTTTTGTGTTTTTAATTAGAAAGATTTACTAAATCATTTAATAACAATTATATAACTAACTTATCATAGATCAAATATAAAAATGGAACCAAAACATGGACCTTGGTAGGTGAGAAGCGGTTCAATACATATGACAATTGACTTTCCAGAGGAGGTAGAGAGATAAATCACTAGTATGCAGCACCCAAAAAGTAGCATACATTCACCTAATACCAGCCAAAAGAAAAAAGAATCCAAAAATTACTCATCAAATCCATCTGGTAGAAAAAAGGAACCATACTTGAAGATAATTCCCTACTAACTGAGGATTGAGGAAACCAATCAAGAAGAGAATCATGGATATCATTGACCATCATGGATATCATCAACTAACAAATGAAATGACTATACCATGAATCAAACTTCTAACACAATTTAAATCAAGCATGCAAAGTGGTTTTATTGCACAAAGATCACAATTAATCAAATCACCTATGCACAAGAAATGTTCACTGGTTTCTGTTCCCATAAATACTCCAAAACTAGAATATTGTTGGAAAAGTTTCTACTTTGAATTAGAGTGAGAACAATATATCAAAAAAACATAAAATTACAGTCAGATCTCTTTCCCATCGAATACCAGCAACCACAAATGGAACCCATGAAGTTGAAACATCAACCAAAATAAAGGTCATTGAAGAAAAAATGAAATACAATAATAAGTAGTAGCATTGATGCCCCTACAATATCGACTCAATATCACAATGAAATACAAAATGAAGGAGCATAACTGAGAAAAAAAAATGCAAATTTAAGATAATGGGGAATGAAGGATAACAAGTGGGTTGATGAAGCTAACAAGTTAGTCAAAGACAAATTTCGTCATTACTTGAACACGCTGCTATTGGCAAACCATGGAAATGTAAAATACCAAATAGACAAGTTCATAGTGAGAATATGATTTGGAATATATCCTCATTGAAACTTTGTAATCAAAATTTAATTTTGGAAAAATCAAGTTTTAGCCTTGAACTCGAAGAGGAAGGACCAAAAGGCCTCAAGAAGGTGAAACAAACTACCTTGATAGTTGGTATTCTACGAATCTCTTTTAAACAGTGCTATATTTATGTAGAAAGGAATCCAACTAGAGGGGGAATTGAATATTGGAAAGAAGAAGGGCATTGATAGAGAAGAGTAATTGAAGAGGAAACCTGCTTGAAGGTGGATGGATGAAGGAGTTATTGTTCCTGTACAAATATGAGTAGAATGTTAAGGCCTCAATGATGGCACATTACCCCCTATAGAGTGGCGTGTTACCCCCTATATTATGGTGCATTACATATTATTAATGTTGGATTTGGTCTCTTAGTGGGTCTATTACTTTCTATTCTACACCTTTGTCTCCTATATATAAGAAGGGGATGTTTTCATTTTAGTCATCATATTGTATATTGTCTTGTATTATGTACTTAGTACATTGTGTAAGGAGATTCCCCCCTCGAATAGGATTTCTATTCATCTCCATTATTCAATATTAAGGAAATAATTACTTTATCTTGGTTTATTTCTTCTCTTTTTATGCTATTTATGGGACTTTATTGTACAATATTTAGTATCAGATCTCTTTCCTAGGGATTTGTTTCTTCAAAAGGAGTCATCTTGGAATTTTTCTACAACATTTTTTATACAAGGTTTTAAATAGAGAAACTCAAAATACATATTGATAAAAGTGTGTGTGTGTGTGTGTGTGTGGTATAATTTTCAGATCCTGAGATATTACATAATCTGAAACATTTGTTGTTTAATCAATGGTTTTTTAGTAGCCCAAAAACTAGTCACAAACATGTGTTTTGGATAAAATGGTTATAACCAGGGAATGCAAGATCCAAATTATGTAGAACAGTTGCATCAAAAAGAGGATACACTGCAATATATGTGGTATATGTTTTAGACTCATATACAAAATATTGGACACATGTAATTCCATACAAGTTCGATCTTCTAAAACAACCAAAAATAACAAGTGTTGGGATATTTACCATATATTTTTATTGGCACCTCATAACTATGTCATACCTATGGAATTGCATAAAGGAGATAATAGGATAATGTAGGAATAATTTTCAGACTCAAAGGATCTAAAATTGTAGATTTATTTAAGTTGCAAGGTCATCTAGAGAATTAAGCTCAAAACCATGCTTTTACAAGGTGAATATTTTTTAAGTTGAATAACTTTTGTTATAGAGATGCACTTGGGGTGATTCAAAATTTGTGGTCAAGAATATATATCGTATATTTGTTCTAAATGCATCATAAAATGGAAAAATATATAGCAAATAATCCTCCAGATAGTTCTACATGGACATATGATGAAGGTGAAGAAACGCGCAATGACATATCTGATTTACAAGAGAAGACAGTGACAAAAGATGCACTAACATCAATCCTAGGAAAATCCAAAAGATGAATTGGAAGGGAAAATATATTATTTGAAGGGTTTAAAAAGGGACATATAATATTTGAAATAAGGGTTGACAAGGTTTCTACAAGAAGGGCTTCCTAAAAGTGAAAATATATCCATTGAAATTCATGATGAAAACAAAAAGGAACATACCTCATGACTTTCATTAGAGGAAATGTCAACTCAAAATGGGCCTCCTAAGGAAAATTAATAAAATAATAGCTAAAATAATAAATTAATATTTATAAATTTTGAAGGAAGAAAAGAAAAAAACTACTGTTTTGTTTTTATTTTCGACATATATCCCCGTGTTTTTACTCAAATTTCAATCAGGAGAGCTCGTTGGATGCGGAATTAAATTCTGCATCCAACAAGTACCCACTCAGCATACTTTTGATGGACCCAGCTACCCCAAAAACAAGAAATAACTGAAAAAATGTGATGATGACATTAAAAACACAGGGAGATATGTCGAAAATACGAACAAAAAAAGTAGTTTTCTATGATACCTATCCCCAAATTTATATTAAAAAATTGTTTAAGACCTATACAGTATTTCAAATTTAAATCAATTTCGTTGGCTAACACATGATGACATGGAATTTGAATTAGTGTTAAAAGGCCCATTTTGAGTTGAAATTTCCTCTAATGAAGGACTCTAACTCAGGGTAAAAAACCAGCTACATCCCAAAGATCTATATGAGGAATTTTCATGGGATGGATTCGAGAACATGGATACTATAGATGAAGTAGTACTTTGAGCTGCACGAGGTGAAATACACATAAAAGGTACACATTGCATCTTTATAGTTGGAACCTAATTAGTTTGTGTGGTATAAATGGATTTTCTCACATAAATCACTTGTCAATTGGAAATTTACTATGGAGGAATTTATAGCACATTATGAGGAAACAAAGAGAAATACCTTCTTTACCCAGTTGATAAATCTAAAACAAAAGGATTCAATTTGGGAGGACATTGAGAACTTCCAAAGATTGATTATAAAGGTCACTGATATTCCAAAGAATCATTTGACAAATGTCTTCATGGAGAATTTAAAGTATAACATCCGATATGAGGTTTTCCCTTGGGAAACTAAGTCCTTGGATCATGCATTTAGGGTGGCAAGAAAAATTGAAAAAAAAATTATGGAAACAAGGAAGTCTACCACTTACAACTATAAATAAGGAAGTGGGGTCTCTAGTCATCCATAACCTACAAGGTTGACACATAAAATAGAGGAAAAAAAAAGAAAATGGGATTTGTTATAGTTGTGATAGAAAATATAGTAAGGGAAACAAGTGCACTAAGAATAAACTATTTTACATTGATTTTGAAGAAGAGGAAGAAAATGAATAAGAAGCATCAAAAGAAGAGTATTCACACCAGGAACCAACACCGAGGATTAAAGAAAAATAAATCCATCACACCATATCTTGTAATTCTTTAGATGGAATTAAAACTCCTAAAACTCGCAATATAGAAAGATATATTAAGAATAAAAAGGTAATATCATTAATTTATTTTGATAGTACTCACAATTTTATTCATTGTAAGATAGCATGGTATTTAAATTGCTTTATATATCCAACACTAGAGTTTCAGGTGATGGTTGTAGATGGAGGAACTATATATTTCTTAGGAAAATTCCATAAGATAGATCTCTCTATGGGAGAGTATGTCCTAAATAGGTCAATTATCCCCGTCCTAAGGGTGGGGATGATGTGATCCTAGAGTTCCAATGGATACAATCCTTAGGAACAATAACTTTTAATTTTCAAGAGATTTCCATAAAATGTTTTTATGGAGGAAAATAATTTGAGTTAATAGGTATCACAAGGAGACCTGGTAAGATAATAAAAAATAATGGCATGACCAATATTTTGCAAAAAGAACAATGAGGTGTAATTACACAATTTTTCTCTCTAGATGTTCAAACACCTAAATTATCCATCTCTTCATATCTATAGAAGGTCGTCAACAATTTTCCTAAGGTATTTGATGATATTTCCATAGGTCTTCCACCTACTTGAGATCATGATCATGTTATTCAATTGGTTATGGGAACTGTTCCTCCCAATATCCAGTCTTACATATATCCCTATGCCCAGAAAAATGAAATTGAGCATATGGTCGCATAAATGTTAGAGGATGGAATAATTCAACCTAGCTAAAATTATTCCCCTTCTCCAGTAATATTGGATCAAGGAAAGGATGGATTGTGTGTATGTGTGTATATTGTAGAGAGCTCGACAATCTCACTATGAAATATAATTTCCCCATTCTGGTTATTGATGAATTGTTAGATTATTTACATGTGACAATTTACTTCACCAAGATGGATCTTCTCTCAGGTTATCATTATATCATAATGAAGAAAGAGAACATTCCAAAAATAACATTTTGAAGTCACGAAGGCCATTATGGTTTTTTGTTCATGCCTTTTATCCTTACAAATGTTCCTTCCACATTTGAAGGTTTGATGAATTCCGTCTTCAATTCCTTTGTTCAATAATTTGTGTTAGTATTATTTGATGATATACTAATCTACAATAAATATTTGGAATTCCATGTGCAATATGTTGATAATGTGTTCACACTATTGGGGAACAAAAACTATATGCAAACCCTCCAAATGTCTCTTTGGAGTACAAGAGGTGGAATACCTAGGTATTATCATCTCTCATTAAGGCATTACGATAGACCCTAACAAAATTAAAGCAATGCAGGAATGGAATATACCTACAACCCTAAAACACCTTAGCGGATTTCTTGGGTTAAAGGGACATTATCACAAGTTTTTTCATAATTATGGGAGAATAGTAGCACCCTAAAAACATTCTTGAAAAAGGATGCATTTTCATGGACTCTGTATGCAACTAGGGCTTTTGAAGAAATCAAAGAGGCAATGTGCAGAGCTCTAGTCGTAGATACACCCGATTTTACAAAAAACTTGATTGTGGAATGCAATGCATTGAGGAATGGCATTTGTGTTATTCTAATGTAAGATGGAAGGACCCTTTCCTTTGAAAGATAACCAACTAAGGGAAGAATCTAGAAAAGCAAATTTATGAGAAGGAAATGATAGCCATTCTGCATGCCCTAAAGAAATGGAACCCCTACCTCATAGGAAGACATTTCAATGTTAAAACAGATCATGATGGTCGTAAATATTTCTCATAACAAAATCTATCTTTAAAAGAGAAGCAAAAATGGGTGACAAATATGTTGGGATATGACATTGAAATCATCTACAAAAAGGGTAAGAAATTGTTTGTGGTAGATGCACTCTCCAGGAAATATGAGGGTGTTGAAGCATTTATCTATGCTATCTTCGTCATCCAGCTAGATTAGATAACCAAAGAAAGGGATGAATGGAAGAGTGATCGTGAAATATAAACATTCATTTAAAAGATGTAGTAGGATCTCAATGCCTCTAATACATTTATGTGGAAATATGACTTGTTATGGTATAAGGTTTACTTATCTCTTTGTAAGAGTTTTGAACTCAAGAAAAAGGAACTTTTGGATTTCCACTCCTCAACGGTAGGAGGGCACTCAGGCTTCTTAAAAACCTACCACAGTTCCAAGAAATATTTTTTGGATGCTCTTAAAACTGATGTTCAAAAACTTGTAATGGAATTTTTGGTTTTCCAAAAAAATAAAGTGGAAATAATTAATACCACGTGTCTTCTACAACCACTTGCCATTCCAATCCAATAGTGGACAAAAGTATCAATTGATTTTATCGCAGGTTTACCAAGTATGAAGGAAATACTACCATCATGGTGTTTTTTGACAGAATTACTAAATATGCACACTTTTGTGCACTATATTACCCTTTCAAATCTAGAATATTCACCAATTATTTTATGGAGATAGTCCAAAAACTACATGGTAATCCAAATATTATAGTAAGTGGTATAGATACCATTTTTACTGGCAATTTTTGGACCAAATTATTTCCTTGTTTGGGTACTCTATTGGCTCATAGCTCATCTTATCATAATAAATCTCATGGAGAAATAGAGATAGTGAAAAAATGTTTTGAAGAATATCTTTGATGTTTTGTAGCTGATAAAAAAGTACAATGTGTCAAGTAGTTACCCTTGGAAGAATGGTGGTATAACACTTACTTCCATGCATTAGCCAAAATGACCCCATTTATGGCACTTTATGGCTATCATCCACCATCCATCACATATTCACTAAGAGACTCATCTAAGTTTCAAGTAGTGGAAGACCATATGGAGCATCAACAACAAGTTCTTCAACTCTTAAAGGACAACTTGACTTTGTCACAAAATCGAATGAAACAATAAGCATGTCAACACCGTAGTGAACGAAGCTTTTATTTCGTGGATTGGGTGTTTTTAAGAGTAGAAGGGTGTTTTTAAGAGTAGAACCATAAAAAAAAATTTCCCTGAAGAACACCAAGAAGGATAATACATTATCACCTAAATTATGCGGTCCCTATAAGGACATACAAAAGATTGGTAGTATGGCCTACAAATTGGAACTTCCTGCATCTTCACGAGTCCATCCAATTTTTCATGTTTCATGTTTAAAGAAGGTATTAAATGACAAGATACCAGATCAAATGATATTACCATAACTTGATGAGGAAGGAAAAATCATATTGGATCCTAAAGAAATCACTAAAACAAGAATCATACATCTACGAAATCGATCAATTCCAGAGTATCTCATTAAACAAAAGAATCTACCCACAAAAGATTCAACATGGGGAGACGAGTCCTGTATAAAACAACATCCAAAACTATTTCAGTGTGGATAACATCAATTTTTTATGGGGAGGTCCATGTTAATACCTCAATGATGGCACATTACCCCCTATACAATGGAACATTAGCCCCTATATTGTGGTGCATTACATATTATTGACATCGTCTTGGGACTACTAGTGGGTGTATTAGTTTTTGTTGTACACCTTTGTCTTCTATATATAGAAAGGAGATATTTTCATTTTAGTCATCATATTGTATCTTGTCTTGTATTATGTTCTTAGTACATTGTGTAAGGAGTTTCCCCCCTCATGTTCATCTATGTTCTTCATTATTAATACATCGATTACTTTCTTTTGGTCTATTATACTATTTGTATGTTATTACTAGAACTTTGTTGCATAACACAGAAGGTTGTTTGAGCTATGAAATATGTAATATTTATAGTGAATAATAATGCAAGTAAATCTCATTCAAGAGTGCATATCTCACCCTATTCTCATTGTTTGAGTCTTCTTTTGCTACAAGTACCTGAAAAAGTAAATATTGATCATAAAGTGATCATGGAACTTACTCCAACCATATTCTTGATAATTTTTTTATGTTTTCTTGCATGACCAACTCACATTATTGACTCTCGATTGAAACCCAAAGCTACCTTCTCCTTGGCATGAGCTCCCACCCACTATCTAGCTATGACAACTCTTGCATACACTAATACATGAAACAAAGTATAAATTATATTAAATTGAAATACGCCTGAGACTTGATAGTAATCGTAGAAGTAGGCACAACCCAAGCAGGGATGAAAATTTTGGAAATTTCAATAATGGTAAACAAGAGTTTAAAGTTTAAAACCACTTTAGTTTCAAACTTTATACTTTCATAATCACATCTCCAAAATCCAATAACCATTTGATTAACCATAGTTCGAAATCTAGTTTCATAATTACAGTACCAAATTCCAATAACCATTGGACTAACCATAGTTATCAATCAAGATTTCCTCATTCCAATCACTCAGTAGCATTAATTATAAAATAATGAAAAAAATGATGAATTGATTATAATTCTAAATTCTGACCATTTGTTGAACAATTGAATTTAGGATTTATGTGATTGCATTTGCTTTTAATACCTTACTTATTCTCCTTACATATAGTTTGGTTGGGATTTCAGAAGGAATAGTTGTCAAGATGCAATAAGTGCTTGAAGCATGTTGTCAGCTAATTTCAACTATGAAATCTTGTTGAAAATTAATTATCATTAATGTGTTTATTTTATACCAAGCTACAAGCTTGCCATGAGTGATTGTCAATTAATGTTTTATTTTCTACAATACTATCGGCTTACCAGAAGTGATTGTCGATTAATGCTTAGTGCTTAGGGTTGTAATGTGCATCACATGTGATTACTGGTTATAAATTTGTGGAAAATATTTGAAAGGTATAGAATCCTGGAATTTATGGATTACCTTTGTCAATATAATACAAATTCTCCATCCAATTTAACCTAGGATAAAGAGCTATTAAATCACCTTATTTTGAGAAGTTTTCTTATTCAAATCCCTTAATTTTGGACAAGTTTTCTAATCAAAATATGTAACATAGAGTTATACCAAAAATGTTAGATGTATAGCATTAGGAGTCATTCTCCAAGGGACTTGTGTTGTATCAAGTCTGGAACTTGTGTTGTATCAAGTCTGGAACTTGTGTTGTATCAAGTTCAGTAACTTGTGTTATATCAAGTTAAGAGACTTATCTTGTATCAAGTCAGGAAATTATGTTGTATTAAGTTAAGGAATATTGTGTTGTATCAATTCCTATTCATCAAATATTCCTATACTATGACATCATGTTGTATCAATACCAGAATCTTGTGTTGTATCTATTTTGGATTCTTGTGTTATATCAAGACTGGTCTTATGTTTTATCAAGACCATATAGCTTGTGTTGTATCAATCTAGGACTTTTGTTGTATCAAGTCATGTGGATATGATATGTGATGTATTGCTAGTCATGGTCACTAGGTGATATAAGTATCCTCTAGGGATTAGATACCCCTATAGTGATTTACTTTAGCATATGACTATATGACCCAAGTTAATACATATGATAATTAGTATGGAACAATCCTTCTGAGTATTATATAATAAATATTATTAATTAATTAAACACATTTAGATCATGCATAATTTAATTAATGATAAATGAGATGAGCATAGAGATAAAGTAAGGATTCAAATTACCCATCTCAAACCTCCAACAAACTTGAATTGAAAACACATAAGTTAATTCTAATTTGTGAAAAAAAAAATTCAGATAATTAAGGAATATCTTCCTTGATTTATGAAAAGTGGTTTTTTGTGGATGGAACTGATTATGATCCCTAAAGACATTCAATTAAACTCCTAACTAATGGTCAAGAATATAGTTGATGATTGAGTTCACTTCAATCAGTTCACATCCAATTCAATCAGTTCACATTCAGTTAAAGGTAGTAAACATAGAGTGAATTCATGGAGGGCGCATATCTTATGCATGAGTGAAAATTTTGAGGTGACAACTTGGCACCAAGTCAAGGAAGGTTCATAAGGTTAATGTATGAACAGTGCACATAGTTTTGATACTGCAAAAAAGAATGCAACCATTCGCTACCTCCCATTGTATGACTGAATAAGATTGTGATTAAAGTGTTATGCAATTGGCAAGGATGACATAGTGTTCTAAGTGATCTCTATTCTCAAGTTTTACTTTGATATCTCTTATCAGGAAATATTCAAGTGTTGTAAAATAATTCTTTGCAATTATCTATCATACTCAAAGGATTAATGGGTTTTTCATCCTCTGGATTTGGAGGGTTTTCCCAAGGTACATCTTGTGTCTTATGGATTGAATGATTTGTGTGTTTGAATTATTTATGAGCTCTTCATGCAATGGATTTGTTCATTAAAATATTTAAAGTTAAATAATATTTAATTATTGGTCAATATTTGACACGGTATCAGAGAAAGAGCATGAAAAGAGTTGATTTTTGTGCAAACATTATAAACCTACGTAGATCTTGAATTATTGAGCAAGATCTTGAAGCATTGGCATCAATCTCCATCCGACCAGAAGACCGAATTCAAGTAACCTCAAACTTCAACACATGGGTGGTGAGGGTGACTAGCATTCTTGAAGAAAATGATCTTAATTTCTTTGTTACTACTGTGATCGAAGAGCCTACTACAAATGCAGGAAGAACCAATTACAAGAAGAATCAAGCATAGGAAAATATGATCATTTTTGACTCCATGAAGGACAACCTTGTGTCGATGATCACACCATTGAAGATGACAAAGGATTATTTTAATAGACTCACATGTATTTATGAGAAGAGGCCCCCTACTCAAAAGAGTATTTGAAGAACAAGTTCTTCAACATGAATATGGAAATAGATGAGATCGTAGCTTCCTTATTCACAAATATTTCATAGGTGAAGGATCAACTTGAAAACATTAGTGTGGAGACATATGAGGATTACATTATTCAAACCACTAGTAGAAAATGAGAAATTAATGACTACAAAAATGACTAAAATCAGGCTATAAACGACTATTTTTGAGTCGCTGACTAATAGTAGCAAATTACCACTATCTTATAGCTAGTCGTATTTCACTAGTCATTAATAGCTTGACTTAGTAGTCATTGATTTAGTCATTGATTTGGTCATTGATAGACAATGATTTAGTCATTGATAGACAATGATTTAGTCATTGATAGACAATGCTTTAGTCATTGATAGTCAATGATTTATTCATTGATTTAGTCACAGATTTAGTCATTGATTTAGTCACTGAGTTAATCATTGATTTAGTCGTTGATTTAGTCACTGATTGCAACCATTAATGACCAAATATATGACTAAATAAACTACTAGATGTTAACATATTAATGACTAAGCTAAATACGACTAAGATACAAGAAATTAGCTACTAATAGTTGTATATATGTGAATTTAGTCATTTTTGTAGTCACAAATTTATGATAGGGCATGGAGGAATCGAACCACCAACCTCCTGCCTATAATTAGGCAGGCGCTCTACCATTGAGCTAGCACCCTTTAAGAAGTTGTTATTGCTTGACAATGATGATATTCAAACAAATTTATGATAGATATCAATCTACAAACTACATAATTATTACTATTACAACTTACCGCACTACTACATTTCGACCAAAAATCCGACGGCTGTATTGTGAGATTTTTGACACTTCCCTGTCGCATGTACGACACTATGATTTTTTTTAAGTGTCGGTTATTCGACATCTTTCCAATCTGTCGGTTAAGCGACGGCTCAGTTTACCGTCGGTTAAATGTAAATCGTCGGTTATTCGACACTTACAGGCCGTCGCTTCTACAACATGGCCGTCAGTTCACCAAAGAAACCCATCGCTTAACCGACGACTATAAGTGTTTAAAAAAAAAATCACCTACAGGCCGTCGCTTAACCGATGGCTATAAGTGTTTTTTTTTTAAATCACCTATAGGCCGTCGCTTAACCGACAGCTATAAGTGTTTTTTTTTTTATATATCACCTACAGGCCGTCGCTTAACCGACGGCTATAAGTGTTTTTAAAAAAAAATACAAATGCCAGATTACTGGAGACACACCTTGATGTTGGATACAAAAAAATATTGAAGCATAAGAGTAAGCTAAATCAAACAAAAGACCCCAAAAAATTCCACAAACAGAGGATTATCACCCCTTTCCCTTCATAGACAGAGTGAAAAAATGGAATTTTCCCACTATTTCAGACCACCAAGGAGCGAAAAAAAGGAAAATTTTGCACCTTTAATCAATAGTAGGGAGCGAAAACAAGGAAATGCTGATTTGTAAGCTTTGCTGGGGGAGTGATAAATTCATATAAGGCTGGGAAACATAGTGATTTTTCCTAAATCCAAGAATGGATAAGGTATTAAGTTCAAGAAAATTCTCAATAATGAGTATAGATGATAAAAACTTAGAATGGAAACACAGTGGAAGATGTTTAATGACCCACACAAACACTCAAAGGGATAAAAAAAAACTAGGGAAGTTCCTCAATGGAGTCACTAGTTTTTGTTGTAGGAAATTATCCCTGCAGACAGGTAGAAATCCTCTTGGACATGAAGGTTCCCTAGACCCCTAATATGAGATAGAATAAAAACAAATGGACTCTAATATCTCCTAGATATAGTTTACACACAAGTAAACAATGCATAGAAAGAAGAGGAGAGAGTAGATGGACTGCCTCTACCTTGATAGTTGTCCTAGATTCTCCTTGTTGATCCAGCTCCCAACTCGTAGATCCAAACTTGTGAGCTTGCATACAAAAGGTAGAGAACAAAAACTTACAAGTGTATGAAATAAGATCTAACTACCAATTAGTAGAATCAAAACCTTCCATCCCTCCAAATATCCTTTGAGAATCATAAGACCATAAGGACCAGAGTCTCTAAGTATTCATTATTTGAGATAAGGTATGAGGCTCTCCTTATAGGGTGGAGAGGCCAAACTACTTTGTAGAAAGATGTGGATCAAATGAGAAGATGTTGGATTAGAGGATATTGAGGTTACTTTGAATGGTAAGTGAAGTTATACTTGAAGGATAAGGTAATCCACGGAAAATAATGTTCAACTCTTGATCCTAAACTCAAGGAAAAGTAGTTGAACAAATTTGTCACTCCCCTAAGGAAGGTCACAGAGTAAAAAATAGGGGATTTTTTCTTCCCAATACACTAGTAAGGAGTGACAAAGTGGGAATTTTAGCTCCCTAAGAAAGAGACAAGGGGAGACAATTCATACCATGGCTCAAAATAGGGTTGGTTGAGGTGGATTTCGATCCCTTAAATGATAGGAATCCTCCCAAAACATGACCAGGGAATAAACTATCCACATGTTGAAGGGTCCTAACATACCTAGGGAGCACAAAAATCATGTCCCTCATGGTAATGGAGCATGAAAACCAAACATGACATTTTTAGGTGTATCAATGTATTATCCACCACTGCGCAGGGGTCCCTCTAGTTACTACATCAATCACCTTGGCCTTATGAGCCTCAGAGACTCATGCCTCCATTTTCTCGAGAAAGGTGTCCACCCTTTCTATTCCATCAAATTTTGGTGGATCGTGCAACTTTGACCCGATACAACACACTGACTTGGAGATCAGGGTGCATCTCCATGAGGACACTTAATACAACTGATTCTTCCATTGGTCCAATGCATCCTAGGATTCCGTATCAAATAATAATAATAAGTCTTTATTTTCCTAATTGTCATTTATGATAAGAAATGAAATCATCTCCCATTCTCAGTTGCCTCCCAGATCAAGAAAACCCTAATTTTCTAAGATGTGGTAGGGGCAGGTTCCAGAATGAAATAGCAATGTTTCTTTGTGCAAACATACAAAATATAAGATATCCCCTAGATGATTCTTAGAAAGCCTATGTTTGAACTTTGACCACATAACTTTACAAGAAGATGGAAAAAAGAAGAAACTTCAATGGAATCTCTGTAATTGTCCCAGATTGATTTTGTATTTCCATCTAGATTGTGTGGAGTTCATTCCTTTCCTTAATTAAGCATCTGAATAGTATTGGTCCCTGGTTATAGGATTCCATCTAGCTGAAGGTTGGATAAATTGAAAATCAAGGAAACCCATTTCGCATGGATTGTGGCTACCGAGGAGAGCTAAAATGTGTATAATATTTGGATGGTATGACATACCAAACATACGGCATAATGCTCACGACTCTTAGGGTGTATAGGTTTGACTGCAAGTCTCTTGAAGAGACTAGACTAAAAACATTTTTTTGGGAGCAACCTTATGTCATATATTGATTGCATAGTACCATCTATATAGTAAGGAGTTCACTCATTGTGTTCAATCAAGCATTTGCAGTCTTAACCTCTAGTTGCCTAGTTGCATATAGTTTTGAGTTATTTAGTGCTTCAAGTCACAATTACTTTTGGGCAGACAACCAAATCTTGAAGAGGGTTCTATTTATAAAGGAAAGTGTGGTTTAATTTTGTGCGAGGATCATGCTTCACACAAGCGATGAATATGATGTTGAATTGAGTCATCGAATAGCTACAATACACAAACAGAAAATCCTTAAATGAAGTTATATTGGACATAAATATATTGATATGTTGCATAAGAACAACAATGATGATATTGTTTAATACTAATAAAATCACCACAGGGCTTAGCTAATCATCCAAGTGACAAGTTAATAATATAGTGACCGGTTAACCAGATATAAGCTGTCAGAAGAGGATTATAATCTTTATACTCAAGTAGAATTCGGGCTTATTGGATCAACCCCTGCAAGAAGCCCCAATGCTACAGATGGTGGCTCTGTTCTTGAGTATTCGATTATCGCATGTTAATACAACAAGGCAAGTGACATGAAATGATTTATCTCTTAAGCAGATGGGAGTGGTGTTATAAGGTTTTAAAATGTCTTTATTTTTGGTCTAGATCCATGGTAAGCTTATGTAACATCTCATGGCTGAAGAGGGAGGCAGTTGATTTGATGGAACTTATGTCAAATAAAAAGAGAATAATGAAATATGGCAAATTAGATAATTGTAATGGGATGACAAAGGTACTCTAGAGAGAGGTGATGACTTGAGCAGCTGAGTCCCTTTTCGGGGGACACATGGATGGAATCTAAAGTGATACCCAGAAGCTACTACAAGGATCTTGATTGCACTGCCAATGGACATTTTGAGATGGTGCAAGGGTGCATTCTGGCTTCCAAGCAGCTGTGGGGAGCTCAAGCCTCAATTGCTCCTTTTTATTTTCCTTTTCAATAAGAGAATAAGGTAAAACACAAATAATTTTAATTGTGGAAACATGTGTGTAGCTAACAGGAACAGATAAGTAATAAATAATTAATGAAAACTTAGATTTGATTTCATTGAAATTCCCCTAGTTTTCCCAATAGCTGGGCCAGGTTTCGGCAATGCTTTTTGGGCTTGATCTATTTTCAGATAGAATTGTTTGTCATCTCATTTAAATATGGAGGGTGATAGGGACCCAAAAGCATGAAATGTGTGATGGGATGATATAGATTCAAGAGCAGAGTATGGTAGAATAAGAACTATAGAGGCATTGATGGAAAAGGGTAACTCTAAGAAGGAGTTGCTTGAGCTGGAGTGGAGTAGGAAAATAAAGGATTTGGTGAGTTAACTTGCTAGTTTAGGATAAGACGAGGAACATAGGGAAACTCATTTATAAAGGAAAAAGAGACTGTTGAAGTACCAGAAGGAAATTACAAGGAATGCCAAGTTACTATTGCATTGCACTATCAGCTGCTTCTGTACCTGACAAAGAAGCTTCATGGATATCAACATAATTATCAACACTGACAGTGTTACAGAATTTCAGGCATATCAACATCAATATCAATAGTGTTAGAGAACTTTCACATTTTGTCATCCCAGGGATCTAGGTGCCAATAGAACCCTTCAAACATCAGGAGCCCACTACTAAGTAGCTAAACTGACTGGAATGGTCAAAAACAGTTTGTGAATTAGATGTTAGCCTGAGAATAACTTGGGGAGAATAGGATGAGTTCTGTCTTGCAAATATTCCATTTTGTTGCCACATGTTTTCTATTTTAAAGCATACAGAAGCACATAAATTAGTGTCTCTCTTCCAACAGGGATCCATTTAACTTGGATGCTAAGAGAGCTTCAACAGGGACGGTCCAGCCTGGTCCTTATCCTAGGCCATTATACATATGACATCCCCAGTTTCTCCATTTGGGCCTTTAGTTTGACAGACAGGCAGTGGGCTCTTCTTCTGATTCATATGCAGTTTGGGCTTGTCTTCGAGTTCTGTTTGTGATCCAGTCAATCTTCTAATGACGCATTTTCCTTTTCAATAAGACAATAAGGTAAAACACAAATAATTTTAATTGTGGAAGCATGTGTGTAGCTAACAGGAATAGATAAGTAATTACTAATAATTAATGAAAACTTCGATTTGATTTTATTGAAATTCCCCTAGTTTTCCCAATAGCTGGGCCAGGTTTCGGCAATGCTTTTTCACTACTTCTCAAGGGATTAGTGCTTCTGGGTCTGTCCTTCAAAATGGTGATTATGGGTCAACTAGGAACATCCCTTTAAATCGACAGTAGATCCATCCATTTTGAAAACAGGTTCATAATCATTGTCAAAAGTAGCCACATTTGGAAATGTTAATGATGAGAAGTGAATTACAAGTAACTGGGGTATTGGTTATGTGGTAGGCTGTTTAACTACAATGCTAACGTCAAAGGACAGATACAGTTTTGAATTGAGAGGATTCTCTCTTGCAAGTTGCAATAGATACCTCTAGCCAGGCTACTAGTGTTTTATTTCTGTCAGATAGTGTCCTGTTAGAGTCCTCGGAATGTTGTTATCCTTTTAGTAAAATTCTTCAAGAGTTCCTCCATTGATTTCAAACTGAGGGCAATGTGTTAAGAGACAGAATGTTATTGCAGGGGAAAACTATAAAAGGTCTTATTCTCTAATTCATACTAATTTGCCTATTTAAGCTACAGCTTAGTAGCTGCTTGCTTGTACTGTGCCATGCAAATTTTTAACAAATTCTCCAAATGAATGCAACAATGGAGTTGATGCCTGGTTTTTTACAAATCTGTGGTGATGGTATATTTAAGGTCTGCCTTTGTCTAGTGGCCTGCTAATCAGTTGCGGAACAGTGGATCTGACTTGTCCAGCTTGTGACCATGAACATTCGTCACACGTACTTTGTTTGGGGCATTCTGGCAGTTATAAAAGATGTGTTTTTGCATGCATTGTGAATTGATCTAAACTCAAGAACTAAACAGAATGATCATGAGATATTTTCTCTTCCCTTCCAGCAGGTAGTATTCAAAGATCAAAATATTGTGAGTGGCTGCAGTGTTACCCATCCAACTAGGCATGCAAACAGAGGTTGGGTTATAATACTGATAAATGTGGAAAGCAGGCTCATCTGAGGAATCAGGCTCGACTCTTAGGAGATTATTTTCTACTAGTGGCATCTTCAGGCTTCCATGATATATATATGTTATCTTGTAAGTTCTTTCTGCAGATGATATTGATTTTTTTTTGTGCTCCTCTATACATGGCATGCATATTGGATTGTTCCATTTCAAGAACCAGCTTCTATTCGGCAGTAATCTTCTCAATGCAAGAGGATTCTATGCTAACAATACCATGTTTGTACCAAGAAATCCATGTGCAAAACTTGCACCAATATGGGTATTTTCCAATGGGATTTTCCTTGTTCTCATGTTTAAAAAGTGAAGTTTACAGCATTACAATTGCGATTGGATATTGTGTAGGATACTGCAAAACATCTTTGGTCAATTATTTCCCGGTGAAAAGGAGTGTTATGTGTTATTCATTGATGTAATTCAACATTTTGACATCCATATATGGACTTGTAGACAAGACAACTTTAGAATGCAACTAGGAACAAGCCTATTTCCCACCCATTTTCAACTATGAATAACAAAGAATACTGGTCATTTACGTTCTCAATCTTTTCATTTATAGGAAAAATATGCACAAGTCAATCACATATCTCATACAAATGATTAAAGTGGGCCTTATAAGAATCAAACACAGATTGCAGAGTTAAAAAAAGAAGCACCCAAGTCTGACCTTGTAAATTTTGTGGTAAAAGACCTCAAGTAGTCGCAGCTCTGCATTTGGGTTGGATAGCTCCACCTTCAAGAACAAAAAAAGCCTATCAAATTTTCTCCGACCTGATTGTAATGCACCAGCATATCACTCAAGCGATCAACACCTCGATGCTTAATTGGTTGAGATTTTGGTTGCTGCGAATAACAGTTGTGTGACGTAAGCCTAAGTTTTGAAGGATCACCTAAATCGAGTTGATTTGCAACCCTCTTAACAACATCATAATAAGTGTCCAGCTTTGACCTGCAAACATCACAGATGAAAGCAACATGGATAGAACAAGTTTCAAACCCAGACAAAGCTCCTACACATTGAACTTCTTTGACATATTAAAGTTCATTGCATATAAATAGAATTGTACTTACAGTTCAAGACAAAAGTCATCTTCTTTTGGCTTATCCAGATGCCGGAAATGAACAATCTACAGATCACATGCAATCAGAAATTCAACGTATGTTAAAATGACTTTCAAAACCAAGGAACAAATCATGTTCTTCATGAAGCACACATGCCTTTCTACACGATAGTTGCAAGAATGACTTCTTCACTGATAAAGGCAATAATTGGCAACTTTGCTCACAAGATGTAATGAGATTGAGTGCTAAGGAAAGCATGATTAGCCAACTATCATTGGTAAGTTAGCCCCCCTGAACTTTTATATATGCATTCCATGCAGCCATATCTAGGAGCAATAAACATAATATGCAGTTCCATTCTCATTAAAATACATGTTTTCTTGATTTCGAAATTTGATGCAATAACTTCATTAGAAGATAAGTATAACTAAATACTGTTATCAAACCATATGGTTGGAAATAGGCAAACCATGAAACTGAATCTATGCTATAGAAAAGCAGTTAGGTTAGATTAGTCCCTACTGCAGAATTGGTAATCTACTGATACTAAATGTTTCACGGCAATGTTCCTTTCTAATATTTAACCTTTTGCAATATCCTTTGTTACATTTCATATATCCAACATATCATCCAACTAAGCAGCCGGTTTTGGAGTCACTGTAGTCTCAGCAATGGATATCCACATTGTAACACCTTACAAGTTATAACATATAAAATATGGATATCTACTTTGCAGACCATTTAGAGCCACTATTTAGTTGTATTTTGGTTCAGATATGTATCCCACTCGGTGTCATTCTGCTATATTCACCCGTAAAATGCTATATAAATGAGAAAACTTTACATAGTTGTGTTTAATGGTTTGGAATCTGGATTTGCATGGATGTACATGATAAGATTTTTTTTTAAATTGAATATTTTCAGTATTTTTTGGTCAGCCGGTTTGTGTCCTGTTTTTTACCTGTTCAGGTACAATTCTTGTTTTTGGGGTCGATATGGCTCTGTTCCAGACCAAGCCTCTTCTAGAGTAATGTTTTACATTGCTTTCATGGGAGATCTATTTAGCAAGTACAATGCAATGTGTACTGCTAGTACTTGTTCGGTATTGCCTTACATTGTGGCATGCCTTCAGCCATCTATGTGATTCATATGTGCAGGACTTTCACAATTATACGATCTCATTTGATCCAGAGGGACTTTAACTAGATCTAAGGGCATGTCTAGTAGTCATGGATAAATGACTTTACTTGAAAAAACTGAGGTCTTTATGTTGATGTCCATATCTATTTAACTTTTTCTTTTAATGATGTAAAGAAGTTATAAATATCAGTCACTAATTTATTGAATTGGTAAACAGCATTCCTCTTACTTTGGAGTGGTCTACTTCAGCACCTCATGATCTTTTGGTAGTTGGCTGTCATGATGGAATGGTAAGATTGTAACTGATTATAGCTCAAGGCACATCTAAATTTTATTTTAATGTTTTTTTCAACAAATCTCTGGACTGTGGTATACCATTTCACAATGTTGATGAAAAAATAAATTAGTTTTGTCATGGGTGGTTTTGGCTGAATGTTTAGTTTTTGTGCTGCCTTTATTAGTCCACGACTTCACACAAAAGACGCTGATACATCACCTTTCGGAGTTCATATGAGCCATAATATTGTAGAGAGAAGTAAAGGGTGATTTTTTTTGTAGGGGTATATAATGCTCAATGTTCGTGCAAAAACAAACCTAAATGGAAGGACATATGTCACTCCATTGCAAATTTGTGGGAGTGTTTATAGGAATCTACATCATTGAAGGTTATTGCTAGTAAATGGATATCTTACTTTGATGTCTCTATATGATTTTTTACTACGAACTTCAACTTATTAGGGTCAACTTTTCAATTTGGTATGTATCCATTCTGGTTTTTTTGTGTGTCTGTCTTGCCTTAAGCTGAAGTATATTAATTTTACCATATGAAACATCATATCTTTGTATTCATGGCAGGTTGATCTATGGAAATTCTCCCCTAAAGCTTCTTCTCAAGGTACTGTTTCATTATATATCTTTCTTGCTGCATTTTGATGGGTTTCCCCCTTATTTGATCTTCATCTGACCAACAGTTAGTAAATTAACAATAATGATTCATTATTTTTAATTTTCATGTGTACTTGTATATATAAGCATGTGTACAATCTTGTATGTATGCATTTATGTGCTTTGTGTTGTACAAAATATGGGTGAATTTATGAATTGAAACATATATATTGGGGTGATAAAATACTCAATGTGAGAAAAAAATCTGGAGAAGTATGACATATCAACACATATAACACTCATCCATTCTTACTTAAGGTATAGCTAAACGTTCATATAGTCAGATATTGGTATGATGAGGAAAGATTCTTCTCACTAAAAGTATGAAACATGCATATTGCAAATATGAAGTTGGATTCCATATGAGTGGTAAGTAGAAAAATGGCAAAGCTTGACCTCTGGTTGGAAGAACATATATTTATGTCTTGGGTACATTTTTATATTGGCGCTATGCAAAGGCCAACAATCTTTGGAAAGAATCTGCTAACTTTGCTTAGGATGTGTTTCCTCCCCAACCTGCTCTTAATGATAAAATCCCTAAACTACAAGGTGCATCCTGAGAGGGAACTACTAGGATGGTTTCCAGTGTCAACTAAGCAGTCTATCCTCTACACTTTAGGCCATCTCTCCTTCAACTCAAGGGGTGTATCCCTAGGAAATAGGATTATTAAAGCTAGACAATTAGGTACAAGGTGATATAAGAGTGTAGCTTTAGCGGACTATGCTATAGATAAAATAACATCTTCCTCCTCTTATGTTTGTCCTGAGACTTTTTAATAGTGGTAGACTATGCTATAGATAAAATAATGTTTGACCGAACTATCAGCATTCTTTCCACAACTATTTCTTCTCTGTATATTATTAAGAACCTAAGTTGTTTAAACGTTATTAAATTGGTCTAAATGTAACAATTCACAAGATGATAATGGAATTTAGAAGGTGTGTAATCAAGAGATCAAATACCCATTGGCATTTTCATCACTGCAACTTGCTCCACGAGAAATCAAAATCTACATGCCAGATATATATTTTGTACATTTAATCACAAGTGCAATCTTTCTAATTTTTAAACAAGAAAAAGATGAAAATACTACAAGTTTGATTAGGATATAAAAATAAGCAAATTCACCTGGCAGCACTGAATGTTTCCAATGCAAGCAGCATAGTGGAGAGGTGTACTACCTGCACCTGTCAAGATAAAAAATACATGAAGATGAAAAAAATTGCATTTGAAATAACTTGTTGAAATTTTCCATTTGTATGCAATGATGCATCTATTTTATATATAAAAAGTACCGATTATGCCATGTTTCCTTGTTAAATCAGGATCTAAGAATACGCAAATTCACCTGGCAGCATTGAATTTTGCCACCACAATCAGCACAGTGGAGAGGTGTACTACGTGCACCTGTCAAGATGAAAAATACATGAAGATGAAAAAAATTGCATTTGAAATTACTTGTTGAAATTTTCCATTTGTA
>LPNX010505193.1:483656-494449 GCA_001517045.1 Pseudotsuga menziesii
GTGAAGGGTAGTAATACCTCCATCTATTGGTTTGTTCGCAATCCTATAGCATGAACTGCAATAAAACCCCACATATGTCAATAATGGCTGTAAACTCAGATATTCAATTGCAGTCATTTCATACAATGATACTTGCCTCATATCAAAGTTGACTACTGATTCTTTTTTCCCTTGTTCTGCCCTTAAGTTGTTCCAGAAATCAGGTACAATGGGTACAGCATCAGCAAAAAGAAGTCTCACGCACCAGGAATGGTCATTTACGGCTGCACAATGAACAGCAGTTCGACCATTAAAATAGTCTGCCATGTTGACCTGCAAAGCCAGGTGGAGCTTGAATTGTTAATTAAACTTCCTTAGAGAGTGGTTAAGACAAATTTGGCAGTAAGAAACATTGGGATTATCTCACATTTTTTTTATGCAACACGAGTGTCTGAACCACCTCCCAGTGACCATATCTACAATCTTGCATAAAATTTGTCTGTGGCATTTTAAATAATTTAAAATGTTCTTTTTTCCCTTGTTCTACCCTTAAGTGGTTCTAGAAATCAGTTACAATGGGTACATCATCAGCAAAAAGAATTCTCACACATCGGGAATGGCCATTTACGGCTGCACAATGAATAGCAGTTCGACCATTAAAATAGTCTGCTATGTTGACCTGCAAAGCTAGGTGGATCTTGAACTGTTAATTAAACTTCCTTAGAGATTGGTTAAGACAAATTTGGCAGTAAGAAACATTGGGATTATCTCACAATTTTTTTATACAACACAAGTGTCTGAACCACCTCCCAGTGACCATATCTACAAGCTTGCATCAAAGTTGTCTGTGGAATTTTAAATAATTTAAAATGTTAATAAAGCCGAAAATTACCTGTGAGTTGAGTAAGACAATTTTTACACAATTACATATCTTGAACTATGTGAAATCAAGATAGATGCATGAAATAAATTAAAGTAAGCTGCAATAAATCTCATAAAGGACCTTGCAAGGTACTTTTATGCATGTGATCCATTTACAAAGAAGAACAGATTCCTCCATTGTGATGCATAGCATAGCTGAAACATCTTATTCCTATAAAAATATGAAATACATGAAGCGTGGGAAGTACCTCAGTGTTGTGAAGATAGTCATAGATATCAGAGGCATAGAATGTGCACATCCGAGGATCTCTGTTATCTGCGTCGATGTCTACAATCATATATTCTTGCACCCCTGCTGCCACTGGAGTCCTTTCTTCAAATAGGTGGACTATAATAAGTATCATTGTTATAACAGTTAGCATACAAGAAATTGCAGCTCACATTGAATAGTGAAAAAAATTTAAAAACCCCTTCAAATTGTGAGAACTATGTTTCCAGAAATGGGAAACAACAAATGGGAACAACAAATGGGTCTAATGGATTTGGGGTAATAAGAAGCATGAACTCCCCCCAACCCCCTCTAGATTATGCATATAAATTCGATTGGTAATGCACTTTAGGGTCAGGACATGAGCGGGAACAAGTATGGGACAGAAACAAGAAATGAACCCTGGATTTGGGGATTAAAAAACAACTTCCCTAACACCCTCTATATTATACATAAAAATTTGATTAGTAATGGACAAATATATGATCAGGCAAGGAGCGGGAACAAGAATTGGAACAAAAACAAGAAATGATACCTCGAGTCAGGTTTCAGGTCACATAGCACATGAGCGATGAAGAAAAAACAGTTTATTCATAAAATTACCTTCCAATGGTTTTGAATTTAAATGATGCTTTGATATGTACATGTTCTGCAAGGTTTTCTGCTCTAGCGAAGCCATATCTGAGGCATTGCCGTCGATGGGTAGAGCCTCTGTAATAATTGAAGAATGAGAAGCAGTTGTATTTGAAATCTTTCCCCCTGTATATGAAATCTTGTCGTTCAAATTAGAGGAACCAGAGATACTACAGGACACATTGTTTCTCAGAACCCTTAGACCAACATTATCAGGTTTTGCAGTGTGTTTGGTAATAGAGGATTTTGCAGGACCCTTTTGAATTTCAGAGTTTCTTGTGCCGCTGGGAGTCCCTCTAGCCTTGGCTTCTGAAGATGCCGATTAGCTAATAGATCCCTTTAAGACAAAGTAATCAATTTTTTACAATTTCAGACATAAATTTTCAAAAGCAAACTGCCCAGTAAAATTAGAATAAAATTAGAATAAATACCAAAAAAAAACCTAAAACCCTTGCATTCTCTGAATACAAATGCCAAAACCAAGAAAACCCATTTGGATAGAAATTGGAAAATGGGGAACGCCGTGCTTAGATTGGGTAGATGCCTTATTTGTCAAATTGGAAAGAGGAACACATTTCCTAGATTGCTGAACAGGTGGAACAACGCAGCTCCGCGGTCCGCCATCTAGAGAGACTCTCTTCGGATTCAAATTGTCTACATTGTCCCTCCGTGGATTATCTGCCCTCCATGGATTATCTGCCTGATGACAACCAATTGAGAATTGTATTGGATGAAGAAAAAATGATCGCAACAGAATTGGATTAGGAAAAAAACGATGCCAATAGAATTGGATTAATTGTCTTTTTGCCGGGACATTTCAATTTTATTTTCAAACTAATTTTTTTATTTATTTTTATGTCTTTCCTCGTATAAAAAAGTTACCTTTTCAATCATTATGTAGAATTCTTTCATTAATAAATTTAAGGTAAAATTATTTCATTAATAAAAATTTTATTAAAGAATTTAAGTAATGAAAAAATTAGTTTTTATTATATATTTATCAAACATCTAAAAAATGACTTACCAAAAATAACACAAATCAATAATTAATACTCATTAACATTAACATTATGCAATATACACCTCCTAACATTGATATTATCTGCATTTAAAATTTGATTTTAGAAACACGTTTTAAAATTTTGTTTTTCTAAATAGTAAAAACTAAAAATAAAATGACAGCATAGAAAAATAGCATCAAAAATACATTTTGAAAAATTGCTTACGCATTTGATTTGAGGTTTTCCCATGCTGCTACCCATTCACAATAGGTACCCAAAGATAAAACTGATCATGGCAACAAGGTTTGTAAGAATCGCCCTCAATAAAAATATTCTAACGAATATTTCCTTTCATAAGAAGGCATCGACTCTTGTATCAACTTTGGGATCGACTACATGGAATAGCATAATGATAATCAACATCGACTCTTTATGCATACTTGGATTGATTAACAGCATCGCCACCTGATCACATCGACTTATACATGAAGTACAAACATCGAGTGTTATCAACTCTTGGGATCGACAAACACTTGTAAGCACTGTTGAAAAATGGTTGTAGGTTTCTTGATATAACACAAATCATAAATGACACCCTCTAACATTATGCAATATACACCCATCATATCCATATTACTTGCAATGAAAATTTGGGTTTAGAAACCACTTTCATTAAAGTTCGACCTCTAGAAAAATTAAGAAAAAATTAATAGCGACTTATAGAAATAGATAAACATAAAAAATACGTCATTAATTTTTTACCAAAATTAAAACATCACTTCCTCTCACATATGGAAAATTAGTATGCATTTAGGAGGTACTCACACCTCTCACACCTCGCAAATTAGTACTAGCTCTTTCTTTGACAATTGGGTTATGTTCCAAAGCACTACAGACCTCTCTTCTCCCAAAGTTGTAGTGTTGCTTACCAAGGTTACTCTAGATCTTTTACTAAGGATAAATGATGCAGGGGAATCACTCTTAAATTGCAATGTGGCCATTCGAAAATTAATATTCTAAATTTTACAAAACGGAGTGGGTTTCCCTTAATTGATTCTCCATATGTTTAGGTTAGTGGTAATCAATTTAGTGAACTAGTTCTGGAAAGAATCGAGTTAGCTTTGCTGTCAATGGAAGAGTTAAGTTAGAAATAAGATAGAATGCAATTGAATTAATTTAGGATATCTTGTGAAGCTGTCAGATTGTTAGCAGAAATTTAGGCACTAACTTTCTAATTCTATATTTAGTTTCCTTCTCCTTTTGTATATATTTTGAATTAGTTTGTTAAAAGGTTGGATTCTCCGAGTAATGGAAAGCTTATTTCTGTATGAGATTGTTGTAATCCCCAAAGTTAATCAATGAGTCTTACAATTCCTAGGGGTTGCTCATGAATCTTACAAATATAACAATCTTAAGCAGATTACACAGTTTTAGTATTTGGGAGAGCATTATACTTTACTACAAAAAAAGAGGTGCAACACCAGGTAAAGACTTGCACAACTCCTCTCGTAAGCGTTTCTAGAAGGGGTCCCACAGGGAAAGTAAAGAGTCTAGGTCCATCCCTTGAACCTTGAAGCGAGGAAATTGTTAGATATTATAACCTTCAGTCTGAAATCCTATACACAACATTTTTGGTCTACCAACCCTTGGAATTGCTAGTTCCTGAGTTTTATCTGTTAACATAGCAATATTATTATGAACCTGGGCAGGTCTAACCTATTTTTAGGGCTGCAACTTGTGAAAATCACGGGATATCCAATAATGGATTTGATCCTTATGGCCTATTCTAGTGCATCTATAGGTGTAGGGATCCTCTGTTACTGTAAGGGAATTATGATCTAGCCATTTCATCTCCACCACATCCACAACAAAGAAAAAAAACATGAATAAAAGAAAAACACAATAGATAATCAAGAAAAACACAGAACAAACCTGAAGGTCTAAACATTGATGACATTCTGAAGGCAGTGGAGACCTAATGTGAAGCTCAATACCAATATTTAACAGTTTCCATTTCTATCCACCAACACCAATCTCGTCACCATGTTTAGAATTGCCTGAATTCCAACTCCATTTACTCTTCTTAGATGTGTCTTCAAGCATCTTCTTAGATTTAGACAAATTACTTGTAAATCTAGTCCTCTTAGCCTAAATATTCAACACAGTAGGGTAGGGTTGTGATTCATATAATGGGGCAAGGGTTTCATTTTCGGTGACCACGACCCCGGCCTCAGCTTGTTCTTGCCCTGCTTTGTAAATTCTTTGATCCATTCTCAGAATCAGCTTTGCTTGTCTGCACTTATGTCATTGCCCTCAATAAACCAAACACTAAATGAAGGTTCACTTCATTACATAAAAACCCCCGGTCTGCAATAGGGCATCCACTGTTATCTCGGGTATATCTTTCTGGTTTGCGGAAGCGTTAGGCGCTCTATAGTAGTTTACTAGGGGATCATGTGCCATACATAGCGGTGTGGATTCCAGTTGGTCATGTAGGAAAAGAACCCCTCCCTTTTCTATATAATTTAGGGATGGGCACATCATATCGTATCCTTCTTTCCAATATGTAGGTGCAACATATCCATAGCCAAATGGTGTCTAAAGCAATAAAACAAGGATGTCTGAAGGAAAGGCATATAGGTGGAATTAGATGTACTCACAAAGCTTATCATTGACAGGAGACGCTACTCGCAGCAGCAAGTGTGGATGCAATCCATATCCAAGAAAAAGCGTACCTAATACTTCTTTATTTTGTTTGCTTTTGGATTAAGCCTAGTAACCAAACCCAACGTCACCATGACTCCATGTAAATCATATGTTATAACACTATATTTAAACCATATGGTATAATATGGAGCCTAAACCATAAGCGCCAATGTTTAAAACATATCACAAAGACATATGTTTATATCCATTAAAACCATACCAATATAATGTGGATTATTATATTATTATATGCCACATCATAAATCTTAACCATATCTTTATCCAAGGTCATGCCACGAAGAGATTGTATGCAAGCGGTAATGTCAAACTTTATGTGTTATAACCATATAACATAAAAAAATGCCATCGCTTGAACTATGGAATTATAATGTGGTAAGGTTTAAATATAGGTTATGTAGGGATAGACATATTTGTGTTTGGTTAATTTTATTTATATTACTAAAAATGATTTTGAGTATTTTTTTAGTAATATTAATAATATATAGAAATATTCAACAATGTTAATTTTAACTTTTGATTATTTTTATTTTTTTATTTTTGAAGGTATTTGGTTTTATAAAGAAAATTTGACTAGTCAAGAAAAAAGAAATTAAATTTTCAAAGATAACAAGAAAAATGGAAACAAATTTATACATAAAAATATATATTATATATTTGTCAAAATAGGTTGTTTTAAATTGTGTTTTTTCCAAGGTGTAAATGAAAAAATTATGGAATCTCTATTTATTGAAATATAAATTATATATTTTGTTATAATTTATTGAAATTTAGATTATATATTTTGTTAAAATATAGTTTTTTAAATTGTTTTTCTAAATATAGAAAGAAACATGGTGGAATCTTTCTATATTAATGGTTTTTTTTTATTGTAAAAAAATATGTAATTTGTTATTCATAAGAATCAAAATTACATCATAGTTGTTCATGTAAAATCCCCTTCAAAGTAGGATAAAAGACAATATTGAAGCCCTGGGAAAAACATTACAATATCCAAAAATAAATGAGAGGGATTCTACCCATCAACCTATAGAAACAAAAAATGCAGAAAAGAAAAAATAATTGTGAGACAAAAAATAGCAGGGCTCTGGAAAGTTGTCATGCAGATACAACCTAAAACTGTCCAAGGCAAAACCAGAATGGAGAAACTAAAAGCAGGTAAAGCGACCTTCAGTAATCATGATTCTATTAATTGAGTACTTACATAAGTGAAGAATACCAGGGAAGTCTCCTATCGCAAGATTTGATAGGTTGTCCGCATCAGAATTGAACTCCCTGTACAGGTGCCTGAAGGATAAAGAAAGAAAAAAATTCTTTAGGAGCCCAATCCTTTTCAACCAACAATCATAACTCAGTGACCGCAAATTGGTGAGACCTCTGGCCCAATCAATTATGACCTTTGATTCGCCAAAAATAGAAAGCTAGAGAATTTTTATTTTTTTTTGTGAACCATAAAAGCCCCCATAAGGCTAAAAGTTCAGAAAAAGTATTACTGCCACTCCCAACACCCATCCTTAGCTTGAAACTATGAGAGTCATATATACGGAGGATCATGCCAGTACCACAATTTCCATCCTGCTCAACCCCATTAAAGAATCCATATATGGTATCAGATTCCAACACCGGGATGATTCGAATCTTTTAAACTTTTGGGGCACAATCTATGTTCCATTATAGAAAACTTGCCACAATCTAAGAAACAAGTAAACGTCCTTGCAAATTTTAATCACTTCTTCTAATGTCTACTTCAATTTTCCTTTGGAGCGTGTGAGGAATGTCGATGTGCAAAAACCAGTGACCTTTGCAAATAGTGGCATTCCATAAGGGTGCTCATGCTTTTCCCAGGTTGAAAGCTCAAAATGCATATGGTTATGAGCGCATAGGCTGGAGACGATGATAATTGAAAATATAAAATGGAAGCAGTAACTTCAGCAGCATTGAGACTTGTAAAAAACCATAACAACTGGTTATTGATTGGAGTGATGAACACAATCGAAGTGGCAAGAACCATACCTTTGAAGCACTTTGACTGGTCACTGCGAGATCCTGAACTGGATTATTGTCTGCAAAAATAGGGTATCGAGTGCAAAAACAGGGGAGCAGGGGTTGAACGATACCTTCAGCCCAGAAATACAAAGTTGGCATGTTTTTTTGGCCATGCATTAGATGCATTTGGTAAGTCTAGGTGGAGGAGGCGCATTCGAATGGCCGGTTCTCAAGGGGATGTAGGGCTATGATGCTTCTATCTAGGTAACCATATATATGGTACTGGTTCTAGTACCTAATTTGTAATTGATGTAGGAACATAATTTTCCTTTGGAACGTGCTTAACCGGGTTTGCTTCAATGGTGCAGCAGGGATAAAGATGGTCAAGAGAAAATTCATCCAATTGCTTTGTTAGATCTCTGAAGATCGAGGTCCGTGGCACTAATATTACTAATAGAAGCTAGACAACTTACAAAAATTACACTTATTGCCAAATTTCCAATTTTCCATGACACAATTAAAAATGACTAATTCATATTCTTCTATCTAGTCATTTTTTATGTCATGACTAAATTAGTGGTTTATTTTAGTCATTTTTAACTCTGTCACTTATTATCTAGTCATATTTGTTAACTGGTGACTAAATTAGTCATTAATTTTAGTCGTTTATAGTTAGGTCAATCAAAATTGCTCATATTTAGTAGTAAATCACTTGGAAAACCTATGGTGACTAGAATTTTTAGTCACCTAGTAGCTAATTCCTCATTTTGTACTAGTGAGTCTTTCAAAGTTCACCTGCTCATATATTCCATTTAATGTAGTAAGAAAGGTCTCCCATGAGGATGGGATTTCATTAATGGAGGTTCACTAGTACAAAATGAGGAATTAGCTACTAGGTGACTAAAAATTCTAGTCACCATAGGTTTTCCAAGTGATTTACTACTAAATATGAGCAATTTTGATTGACCTAACTATAAACGACTAAAATTAATGACTAACTTAGTCACTAGTTAACAAATATGACTAGATAATAAGTGACAGAGTTAAAAATGACTAAAATAAACGACTAATTTAGTCACGACATAAAAAATGACTAGATAGAAGAATATGAATTAGTCATTTTTAATTGTGTCATGGAAAATTGGAAATTTGGCAATAAGTGTAATTTTTGTAAGTTGTCTAGCTTCTATTAGTAATATTAGTGCCATGGACCTCGATCGTCAGAGATCTAACAAAGCAATTGCATGAATTTTCTCTTGACCATCTTTATCCCTGCTGCACCATTGAAGCAAACCTGGTTAAGCGCGTTCCAAAGGAAAATTATGTTCCTACGTCAATTACAAATTAGGTACTAGAACCAGTACCATATATATGGTAACCTAGATAGAAGCCTCATAGCCCTACATCCCCTTGAGAACCGGCCATTCGAATGCGCCTCCTCCACCTAGACTTACCAAATGCATCCAATGCATGGCCAAAAAAACACGTCAACTTTGTATTTCTGGGCTGAAGGTATCATTCAACCCCTGCTCCCCTGTTTTTGCACTTGATACCCTATTTTTGCAGACAATAAGCCGGTTCAGGATCTCGCAGTGACCTGTCAGAGTGCTTCAAAGGTATGGTTCTTGCCGCTTCGATTGTGTTCATCACTCCAATCGATAACCAGTTGTTATGGTTTTTTACAAGTCTCAATGCTGCTGAAGTTACTACTTCCATTTTATATTTTCAATTATCATCGTCTCCAGCCTATGCGCTCATAACCATATGCATTTTGATCTTTCAACCTGGGAAAAGCATGAGCACCCTTATGCAATGCCACTATTTGCAAAGGTCACTGGTTTTTGCACATCGACATTCCTCACACGCTCCAAAGGAAAATTGAAGTAGACATTAGAAGAAGTGATTAAACTTTGCAAGGAGGTGTACTTGTTTCTTAGATTGTGGCAAGTTTTCTGTAATGGAACATAGATTGTGCCCCAAAATTTTAAAAGATTCGAATCATCCCGGTGTTGGAATCCGATACCATATATGGATTCTTTAATGGGGTCGAGTAGGATGGAAATTGTGGTACTGGCATGATCCTCCGTATATATGACTCTCATAGTTTCAAGCTAAGGATGGGTGTTGGGAGTGGCACTAATACTTTTTCTGAACTTTTAGCCTTATGGGGGCTTTTATGGTTCACAAAAAAAAAAATTCTCTAGCTTTCTATTTTTGGCGAATCAAAGGTCATTATTGATTGGGCCAGAGGTCTCACTAATTTGCGGTCACTGAGTTATGATTATTGGTTGAAAAGGATTGGGCTCCTAAAGAATTGTTTTCTTTCTTTATCCTTTAAGCACCTATACAGGGAGTTCAATTATGATGCGGACAACCTATCAAATCTTGCGATAGGAGACTGCCCTGGTATTCTTCATTTATGTAAGTACTCAATTAACAGAATCATGATTACTGAATGTCGCTTTACCTGCTTCTAGTTTCTCCATTCTGGTTTTGCCTTGGACAGTTTTAGGTTGTATCTGCATGACAACTCTCCAGAGCCCTGCTATTTTTTGTCTCACAATTATTTTGTCTTTTCTGCATTTTTTCTTTCTATAGGTTGATGGGTAGAATCCCTCTCATTTATTTTTGGATATTGTAATGTTTTTCTCGGGGCTTCAATATTGTCTTTTATCCTACTTTGAAGGGGATTTTACATGAACAACTATGATGTAATTTTGATTCTTATAAATGACAAATTACATATTTTTTTACAATAAAAAAAACCATTAATATAGAAAGATTCCACCATGTTTCTTTCTATATTTAGAAAACCAATTTAAAAAACTATATTTTAACAAAATATATAATCTAAATTTCAATAAATTATAACAAAATATATAATTTATATTTCAATAAATAGAGATTCCATAATTTTTTCATTTACACCTTGGAAAAAACACAATTTAAAACAACCTATTTTGACAAATACATAATATATATTTTTATTTATAAATTTTTTTCCATTTTTCTTGTTATCTTTGAAAATTTAATTTCTTTTTTCTTGACTAGTCAAATTTTCTTTATAAAACCAAATACCTTCAAAAATAAAAAATAAAAAAATAATCAAAAGTTAAAATTAACATTGTTTAATATTTCTATATATTATTAATATTACTAAAAAAATACTCAAAATCATTTTTAGTAATATAAATAAAATTAACCAAACACAATTATGTCTATCCCTACATAACCTATATTTAAACCTTACCACATTATAATTCCATAGTTCAAGCGATGGCATTTTTTTATGTTATATGGTTATAACACATAAAGTTTGA
>LPNX010505199.1:4396-15452 GCA_001517045.1 Pseudotsuga menziesii
AGGACGGACACCTCAAATCGGTAAGATCTAATCTTTTGTTATTTCCATTCAAGGTTCTCATTAGCTTGATGATAAGCTTGGTGAAGTTGAAAAATTCCAAGTATGGAAGTATTTGATGTTGGTTGCTACATGGGCAGACCTGGGTTTACTGTAATGTACCAACAACACCCCTAGCTCACTGGCCCTTTCGGCGACAGACTGCGGAGCGGCCTGAAGTCTCACCCGAAGTGATTCTAATGGGTTGGAAAAAGACTCAAGTGTCTTCGACTAGGTTCTATAGCATCCTATGTGTGCCTCACAGCTCTTCTCAGCCTGTGAGGTCGCTTTCTCTCCGCGATGCGCAGTTTCCTCTTACTCGCAATGACTCTAGCCCTTATCGCATCGCCGCGTCCTCAGCAACACGTAACTCTCTCCTGTGCTCTATCCTTAACCTGTGGTACCACGCACCATAGCTCCTCTGATGGTGCGATATTTCCTCCCTGCAATATCCTACCGCTGTGACTCAACGTACCTAGCGTTACTTGTGTTCGACTTACAAGACTCAACATAAGGTTGCTTTATACTGCGACTCTTAACTGTCTTGATTGAAACATAGAAAAACTCTTATACATAATACTTAAAGACTTCAACTTGCATTTATCCTTCTATAAGGCTTATGAACTGATTAACACATACATGCATTAACGGTAAGCAAAGTTCATGTAATGAGTCACAGATACAACAAGTAAATACAATCACATGAATCAATCACATAACACTCTGATTTTACGTGGTTCACTTCCAGGGTAGAAGCTACGTCCACAGAACTGTGTTTTATTATATCTTGAGAGAGTACACAGTTCTATTGCACCACATATGCAGCTAGAGATCTTCTGGGTAACTCCACACTCACTGCCTGGAGCCCTTCTCTCCTAGATATCTTCTCTATCTCTATATTGCCTTCTTGGAATTCTCTCTCTCTCTCTCTCTATGTCAATCCCTGCGGATTGTTATATACATGCTCAATGAGCTAGCTACTGGTTACAGTAAGATAACTACTACTGATAATAGAACCAGAGCTTAGCTTCTATATTACAGCGGTGTGAGTATCTACTTGTATAACTACCCAACCCTTTTACAATACAAAATACAACCCTTTATAGGAGGCCCGAAGGTCTCGCCATTACAACACTGTGGGCCTGTCCCAACAGTAACCCAAAACCCTAACTAGTGACAGTTGGCATATCTGTACTTGGGGTAGCCGCTTTCTGTCACACCACTGCTCTCTGCAGTCTTCCATGCTTCTCGGCGCTGACCATGGGTACTGTTCACCGCTTCCTTTTTCTGTCCTTTGTCTTCAATACCTCGGCCTCGTTTCTCCTTTTCCTTTATGAGGGTAGTTGATCCCTCCTGTCTTCCACCGCTGCCTTCAATGCAGTGGGTGAGCTCTCTCTTCTCGATCGCTCAGGTACTGTCATCTTCTTTGATTTCTCTGCCCTTGTAGTCATAGTTTCCGGCTTTGCTCTACAACTAGAAACATGCTATGGCATCGTATATTTACCTTATATCTTCATCTTTGCCAAATTGTCTATCTGCCAAAATGACAGCTTTTGCTGTAGCCGCGGGGCTCTACTCCAACATTTGATCTCTCTAAAGAAAATGAATTGGACACCTACATGAGTAGAGAGTTTCCAGTTCCAAAGGGAGATGAGGCTCAAAGCTTTACACCAAAAGAACTTGGTCAAGGCCAAGAAGATCATTGCTGATTCAGTCACGGATCAACTTGTACCATAAGTGTATTCCCTAAAAGACACCAAAAGAGATGTTTAATTCATTGACCAAGCTATTTGAAGGAAAGAACATACATCAAAAGATGACCTTAAGAAACAGGTAAAAGAAGAAGTGAAGAATAGCCACCTTGAAAGTCCTCCTAGGATCATGGGATTCATTCATGTGAGGAATGTGTGCCAGAAGGAAGTGATTACTTTTAGTTGACTCTGGGAAGAAGAAGAAGCTCAACTCATAAGAAGAGAAGAAGAATATGGGAGCAATTGAAGATCAAGCTCTCACCATTTAAAGAAGATCCATCAAGCGATGAGGAATATGAAGAACTCAATTCTTGAAGAACCTCTTATCCATCTTATCATTTGGATAAGAAATGATGATGTCATGAATGAAGAAGATGATGAAGTAGAAGGATCAAGAAGGAGTCTACCCACAAAACGAATAAAAGAGAAGTATTCAATTTTCATTTCATGATATTGTTTTGTTATACATTTGATTATATTCAGTTGATGTGTTATGCATGATAGACTGGTTGCATTAATGACAGTAGCAAGATATGGATGAATGTTGTGTTGGCTAAATAGTTCCATGATGCATAAGAATATGTCGTTATGCATATGTTTTATGAAATAGTTCTAACCATGCAACTGCTGCATTTGAATTGTAGGAGAGGTCCTGTACAACCGCCTACAAGAAAAGAAGGATGAGACTTATTTCGAAGAACAAGTGATGACAATTCAATAAACATGAATATGAAGCTCCCAGGGTCAGAGACATCATGACGAAGGAAAGAGATTCAGAGAGCGATAGATCCACCTGGAAGGATGAAGACCACCATGGCTATGAAAGAAGCTATGATCAAAGAGTAACAATTGATCATGAGGAATGATGTCTATGATATGGTTTCGAGACTTGAAGGGAAGTCCGTAGTATCCTCCATATGGATCTACCAGAACAAGTGTACAAAGCAAGGTTTGTGGTTTACCTCAGAAAGAATAGAATATGACATAACATACTCTATTGACAAGTATATATCAAGCATAGAACCACCTGTAAAGAATGAAGAGGGAAGATGATACTCCACTTCAGGGGGAGTGACTACAGAAGATATCTGAGTTTGACATGGTACGACATGATGGACAACTTCCTGATGGATCGAGACTTTACCAAGAGTAAAGTGGGTTCCAACCTTCAAGGTTGAATACAGAAGACTAGGATATGTTGATGACCTGACAAGACGAACTCATGGAAGATGTTATGATGAAAGAATACTAGAATGATGTTTGGGATACAATACTCAAACTAGAAAGAAAGAATGTGGTATCTTCCAAATGGATTTGTAAGATAAAATATGCTATTGATAGAAGTAAGGAAAGACTTATGGCTTCTCTTAAAAAGAGGGAATTAATTTTGAAGAGACACTTACTCCAGGAAGCAAGGTATACTTCCTTCAGAACTATCATGGTAGTTTCTTCCATGATGAAGTAAAGACAAGCCTTCCTTAATGGAATGATTGAGGAAGAGTTTTTGAAGTTGAAGACAGATGGAATCACATATGCAAGTTGAAGAAGGCCCTATATGACCTAAAGCAAGCTCCCAGAGCTTGGTATGGAAGAATATATAGTTTCCTGACGAGCATGGGCTTTTCCAGGAGTAAGGCCGATCCTGACCTTTACTACAAGGTTGTAGAAGATGAACCTATCATACTATTACTATATGTGGATGATCTATTTCTAACAAGGAATGAGAAACAAATCGCAAAATGCAAGAAGAAGTTCGCTGAAGAATTTAGACCTTGGTCTAATACTTTATTTCCTAGGTCTGGAAGTATGAAGGAATCTTTCTCAATCAGGGAAAGTATGCAGTGCAAGTTTTGAAAAGATTTGATATGTTTGAATGAAAAGCCATGGCCACACCCATGGATTCCAGTTTGAATTTGTTAGCTGATGATTCATCAGAGTTAGTGGATGTGACTCAATACAGATAGATTATTGGGTCATTGATGTACTTAAAAAATACCAGACCAAACATTTGTTTTGCTGTGAACACCTTCAGTCAATATCTAGTTCAACCTAGCCAGGTTCACCTGATAGCCACAAAACATGTGATGAGATATCTGAAAGGGACTATAGACTTTGGTCTATATTATGATGGAAACTATGACTACAGATTGTATAGCTATAGAGATGCAGATTGGGATGGAAGTATCTCAGATAGGAAAAGCACATCAGGTAGATACTTTTGTTTAGGGTCTGCTTTGAGTTCATGGTTTAGCAAGAAACCGTCCAGTGTTTCTCTTAGCAAGGCTGAAGTAGAATACATAGCAGATTGCTTTGCTAAGTTGTGAAGCCATATGGCTTCAGAAGATGATATCAGGTCTCTTTGACCTGAATATGGATACTACAATGATTCTATGTGATAACCATAGTTGTGATGACAGAGAACCCTGTGTTTCGTCATAACACATAGAAATCCGGTATTTCTACATACGAGATAAGATGCAGATGATGATGTTTCAGTATTTGCATACTGTAGATGTAGATGATGATGATTCAATATTTCTATACTGAATATAAAGATGATGATGTTTCAGTATTCCCATACTGAAGATATAGATGATGATGATTTCAGTATTCCCATACTGAAGATATAGATGATGATGATTTCAGTATTCCCATACTGAAGATATAGATGATGTTTCAGTATTTACATACTATATATGCAAATGATGGTGATTCCGTATTTCTATACTGAATATAGAGGTGATGATGCTTTCAGTATTTCTATACTAAAGATATAGATGATGATGCTTTCAATATTCACATACTGGAGATACAGATGGTGATAGTTCAGTATTCACATACTGAATATGTAGATGATGATGTACTGACGAAGCCTCTGTCTCGAATAAAATTCAAACACTTTCGAGACAAGCTTGGTGTTGTTTAGAAAGACCTTCCTTGAAAGGGGGAGTAGTGATGTTGCAGTGGGATTGTATCATCCTTGGGCTCTTACCCTAAAGTGATCCGGTGACCTTGGTCCTCGAGAATGAAGAGGGATTGTATCATCCTGGGATAATGTCCATAATAGATCCGGTGACCTCGGTCCTCAAGAATGTGGCAGGATTGTATCATCCTTGAACCTCGGTTCAGAATGGATTCGGTGACTTTGGTCATCGAGATGGTGGTAGGATTGTATCATTCGTGAACCTCGGTTCAGAATGGATCCAGTGACTTTGGTCCTCGAGAACGTGCTAGGATTGTATCATTTGTGAACCTTGGTTCAGAATGGATCTGGTGACTTCGGTACTCGAGAATGTGGTAGGATTGTATCATCCATGAACCTCGGTTCAGAATGGATCTGGTGAATTTGGTCATCGAGATGGTGGTGGTATTATATCATCTGTGAACCTTGGTTCATAATGGATTCGGTGACTTCGGTCATCGAGATGGTGGTAGGATTGTATCATCCGTGAACCTCGGTTCAGAATGGATCCGGTGAATTCGGTACTCGAGAACGTGGTAGGATTGTATCATCCGTGAACCTCAGTTCAGAATGGATCCGGTGACTTCGGTCATCGAGATGGTGGTAGGATTGTATCATCCGTGAACCTTAGTTCAGAATGGATCCGGTGACTTTGGTCATCGAGATGGTGGTAGGATTGTATCATCTGTGAACTTCGGTTCAGAATGGATCCGGTGACTTCGGTACTCGAGAACGTGGTAGAATTGCATCATCCTTGGACTTAGTCCTAAAGTGATAGGGACTAATTATCTCATAATCAATCCAGTGACTTCAGTTGTCAAGAATGTGATGATGATGATGTTTCTGATCGAAAGATCAGAATGTGATGATGATGATGTTTCTGATCGAAATATCAGAGTGTGATGATGATGATGTTCCTGATCGAAAGATCAGAGTGTGATGATGATGATGTTCCTGATTGAAAGATCAGAGTTTGATGATGATGATGTTTTGATGATAATGATTTTTTGATGATGATGTTCCTGATCGAAAGATCAAAGTTTGATGATGATGTTTCTGATCGAAAGATCAGAGTATGATGATGATGTTGCTGCTGATCGAAAGGTCAAAGTATTGAAGATGTTGCTGATCGAAAGGTCAAAGTGCTGAATATGCTGCTGATTGAAAGGTCAAAGTGCTGAAGATGTTGCTGATCGAAAGGTCAAAGTGTTGAAGGTGTTGTTGATTGAAAGGTCAAAGTGCTGAAGATGTTGCTGATTGAAAGGTCAAATTGCTAAAGATGCTGATCATGATCAAAGAGTTGTTGTTATTGAAGATTGAATACGAAGACTATATAATGTTGAAAAGATTCCAATGATTTATAGATGTGTTACCCTAATGATGTTGATGATGTCCTCTATATCTCTCCTACTATTGTTGTTGTAGAATACCCTTCTCATTAAGGGGGAGTGTTGAAATATTGTAACTTCAAAGAATATTCTATATGTATCTTTTTTGGTCCCCGATGGTCCTATCGGGAGAACCACTTGTATTAATTTGTACCCCGATGCTTCTAATTGGAATAACTATTAAGAGTCATGAGGTAGTCCCCTCTAATTGTAAAGGTGGGTCATTAGCACCCCAGTCTGGTTACTTGAGCCTACACGTGTAACTCGAGACTACATGATTAACTCGATCCTACATGTCAGATTTAATTATTAAAGTGAACGGATGAATATAAATAGAGGTGTGGCGCTCCTCATTTGGAACACACACTCTCACTTGTGTAGCGCATTAGTGGAGGAGAGAGGAGTAGCTGGAGAAGGAGGAGGATCAGGCTTTGATCTCCTTTTTGCATTTACCTTTTATATTTTGGGGCATCTATATTGAGGAAGCTTTTGCTGGCTTTTTCCCTTTAGGGTTTTCCCAGGATAAATCTTTGTGTTCCTTTTGTATGGTTGTGCTTGTCTATCTTTCAGTGATCCTGTTTATATTATTTTGTTATAAAATTGAAATGAAATAGTAATGATCTAGCTTAGCATATGAAAATTCAGCATGTACGTGGTTCACCCAATCCATGGGTTACGTCCACCAAGTTGTTGCTTCATGTAATATTTATCGAAAAGAAGGTTACAACCAGCAACTATTTTGCTGCCATACTCTTTACAAAGGAAATGCAAAAGTGTAAAACTCAATTATCTAAGGACCTATGAGGCATACCAACGAATGTATGTTTTGTAAGGAAAATGGGAATCTTTTACACAAGGAACACATATGCAGGTATATTCCAATATATGATAACTCATATCCCCGTATCTCCATTCACACCATTCACATGTAGATAACATGTCCCTTCTTTAACAAGGATATTATACAACTAGACACTTTTAAGTAGGGTTTAATAACTTGAAATAGAACTTGACCCTCATACACCAGAGGATTCTCCAAGTAAGGAAAAATGATTTCTTCAAAGAACACTTCCACGACTACTCCTAAAATTCATTTTTTTCAAGTGAGAGTATAAGCACATTATTAGTAACAAGGTGGCTTCTCATAAACTCTAGGTTTAGAGTATATACTTAACCCATTATCTGAATTACCACATTTTTAAAGTCTCCTACGAAGCATGGACCTCTCAGATTTAACGCTTGTCATTCATATTCTGGGTTAGACATACTAAAAAGTCATAATATATCTAAATTGAGGATCTAAATTCTTATCAGTCCTAAGTTAGATGAAACGTAATAAGGCTGGAAATCACAATCGTTGGATCTATGAGATTGTGACCCTACCATTTTTCCATCTAGCGATTTCGATTTGTTTGTAACATATGTGTTGGCTATTTATAATGCATACGCTGGGTTTATACTTGGCGACACACATCTACTTGGTATGTCCCTAAAATCGAGATCATTGGATCTATAAACTGCAATCGGACCCTATCAATTTCTCATCAATTCAATACTCATACCTAATGATTATTTATACAAAACATAGATTTATAAAAATAGGCCCTATCGATTTCCTATCGATTTAATACCCACCTGTTGGACCCATACACGGAACTTGCAGATCTACGACGGTTGTATCATGAGTATATAAATCGAAACCTAACAATTGTCAGTCGATACCCACAGTTAACATGACTAAAAAATGGGAGAAAACTTAGACGCTGGATCTGAAAAATCACTTAGTCAAATCGATACCCACATCTTAGATCCATACCCCAAAAAAATGTGGTTGTGGATAAAAAATGTATAACACATTTTGCATTCAATACATGAGCATAGATTATCTATTAATGCAGACTTGGGTCTGTCTACGCACACCAAGCTACTCCTTTCGTAGGCTATGGAATCACCATAGACCTTTCATAAAAGGAAAATCAAAACAAAAATCTAATATCGCAGGCTATTATTGAATCTAGAAAAACCAAAGGTGTACATCTATAATTTTCAGAAAAATACGTGGCGATCTTTGAAACAAATCATGGGGGATCTCACAACCAACGGATCAGAAACTTGATGCCTCAATAGACAAACTTGCAGTGAACAAAAAAAAGGGAGAGGTGAACCCTCACAACTTCCTTCTATTCACATCTTTCCCTCGACGAATCACGAATGCATAACTCACAGATGTAGGGGTTCTGGTTCTGCAATCAAACAAAACTCTTACCAGGTCCACGTGCAGTCCCTCTCTTCCTTGCATTTCCTCCTACTTCTCTTCCTCCAATTTACTTCCCAGTTGGGATTTTTTATAGATCCCCTTTCACAAAGAAACATTTATTGTCGGTCCTCATTGCCATTACACCCATCCTCCTTTGAAGGGATCGTTTTTGGAAAGATATGACAAGTACCCTAAAAGACCCCACCAAAATATCCAAAGAGATCTCTTAAATCAGTAGGTTACCCACGTGTTCTTTCTCATAAATTAGAGGGGTCAGAGTAGTTTAAATATTACAATGGAAACAACATCCCCCTTTATTAGGAAAAATCACAATTCCCTAATTTAACTCATGCAGTATCCCTCCAGGCTTTAAGGTATCAACACTTAGCTTTGATATACATCAACACTATGCTTAGGGTTAATAGAAAAATTGGTTATGACTATATATATATATGTATATATATGTAATGGCATAATTTAATTAAGGTATTTAATATATGTCACCATATATTAGTCCACATAATTGGTACATCATCATTAAATCGAAGTATGCGGATGAATGTACCTTCCTCTCTATGGTGTCATGATGCCCCTTAATAAAATTCATTCTTAGCTTGTCACCCCTTTAAGTCGAGGTCAAAAGTGTTTGAAAATATACCCTATCACTAACGTCTCTTAGTTAGCATAAATATGGGGAAGTCGGGTCCCAAAACTTACCCTTAGAACCTCCCTACTCAAGGGTGTATGCGATACCATGGCATCAAGGTAACAGTTCCGTAACCATTCGTCTTTTCTCCTAAGTGGTTATTCTTTTATTCTTTCTATTTCCCATCATTAAGCTGCATTGGCGTCCTAACTCTCCTAAGTCTACAACTTAGTAAGTTGACTTTTATAAATTTCAAGGTATTTTCTAGTGGGGCCTTGGCCTTGAGCTCCTCACCAGAAAAACAAGTACATTTGAATATTCCAAATTTACAAATCATTTAGTGTATGAAAGAGGGATATTACATCCTCTCCCCCTTAAAGATAACACCGTCCTCAGTGTTCCTGTCTTTCAACTGATTTCCTTCTTCTATCCTGTCTTCCTTTCTTGTTTTCGTCTTTCTGTTCTGATATCCTTTTTCCTTACTCATCTTTGTAATACATAATTATGTAGTCATTTTATAGCCTTTTAATTGTATTGTAATACATAACTTGTCTTTCACCTTTCTTTCACATTTACACATTAAGACATGTAACCATCTAATGACTTGGAAAGTTCGTTAACACATCTTTCCTTTTCGTTGTCTTTCAAACTCTCCCTGGAGTTCTTTTACCAATTCTCCTATGGAATTACAACAATTTCGTAGGTTACTCTCCCTTTTAACTACTAGTTAAAATTTTTCTCCTTAGTGACATCAAACAACATCCTGTCTTCCAGATGTCTAGTTTTTTTTTTTTGCCCAGGTCTTATACTTGCCACATCATATGCTTAACACCAATGTGCTCACGCGGCAATCGCTTTCCTAACACCATTGTGCTCCTGCAGCATATATTCCTAACACCAATGTGCTCACGCGGCAATCACTTGCCTAACACCATTCTGCTCCCGCAGCATTCGATTTTTCCTTGTTCATATTTAGTATAAATTTTTTAACTCTCACTATTTGTAATGCACACTCCTTAGTGCTTAGCATGACTTTACTATCATTGTCTGGATTCATGAATCAGCTACAGGGTTAGTCAAAGCATCTATTGATAACCTAGAATTTAATTAATAATTTATTCATCATTCATGAGTTACATAGCCTTGTAAATCATCTAAAAACATTACTCCTTACTCATTTCTGAGTAATTGAGCGCAACTTACATACGCAGGCATATTTATATACTATAATGTACGTCAATTGTAGCAATGGTCATAATCTTGGTGAAGCCTGCAATGTCAGTATGTAAACAATATCATCCACAATTAATCCCTGGTTATAAAACCTTGAGATTCGACAATTATAATAAGTAAAACATCACCCATACTTAACCTCATTATTTATGGCAGCAAATATTTTTCTAACAGTCAACTCTGACTAATAGTGTTCCTAGCATATACCATTATACAACATTCATCAACTCACTTATTTTCAATATCAATATATTTAGACATCCTAACTCATCTATTGTTTGGATAATTACTAGGGATATTCCAACTTTGTACCACATTCATTAGTGGAAATGCCAGGGACATCGAAATTTCAATAACATTAGTAATCCAAAGTAAACAAAGTAAACTGTTATCATAATTTCATACCTCAACTAGTTATGTCATGTCCTACAACTATCCTAGTTCATCAAAATGGGAGCCTTCATATAGGTGTACTCCTTCTGCACAACCAGAAATATTAGGCACAACACATCATGCTATTTACCTTAGCTGTATTGTGGTCCAAGTTCATAAGCAGTCTAGTTTTTATTTTTCCTTTTCTTGAAGAAATATTGTAAGGAATGTTTTCGTTTTCTCATAAAAATGTATAAGGAGATCAACCATGCCAATGAAAATGTATAGATAGCTCAATAGTATTTATGTGCATAACTCAATTTCCTGCACACTAATGATTATATGTAAAGGTTACATTATAACAGTGCTATATTGTACTAACTTGAATTCTCTTCCTAACAATTCTGAAAT
>LPNX010505200.1:10026-60873 GCA_001517045.1 Pseudotsuga menziesii
AATTAATTAAGCTTAGTGAATGGTTACATGAATCCTACTTGAAGAATAATGAAGTTATTCATAAGATCACAATTGAAAATGAGCAACCTTTTGAAAAGTTGCAAGACACTTGTTTTTCCTCCTTTCTTTCAGATTGTCAAATGGTAGATTGTTTGGAGTATTCTCATGACATGGCGGATCATGAGAAATTTGTAAATTTGAATATACTTGATGTGTTTGAGTATGAACTTGAAGAGATCCAAACACTTGATGTGGTGGAAGAGGAACTTGAATTGTCTCTTGATGAAGGTTATGCAATTTTTAAAGAAGAGCATGATTCCTCTACATTGGAACCAATATATGACAAAGGTTTCACACTTTTGAAGGAGCTGCATGATAATACCCATATGGATCCTTATCATGATGAATATTCAACAGTTTTTTATCATTTGGTGAGTTAGTTCATTCTCCTACATCCTACAATTCCATGTTTTGCAGCGTTAGTCTCAATGAAGTATGGGTGAAAGGGTTCTTTTTTATGGTGCCACAGGAGGAGTATAAAACTCCCATATTTAATTTTTATGATGACATGGTTCGAGAACACTCTTATTCACATTTGCAGTAGAATCCTTTGTTACTTTATGATGATGCACATCTACATGGATGCACCTATGATATGCATTTGAGTCACTTCAAGACTCATGGTTTTTCTTGCTCAACACTTGGTTCATTTGATGTTGGAGGAAATTCATCCGACACTTGTGTGAAGAGGGATATGATGGAGGAACATTATTATTGGAAGAAACATCGTCTGTTATTTCGTGATGATATACATATTCATGGGTGTATTGATGAGACTTCTTTGAGCCACTTGAAGTCTTCGTGTTTTATTTGCTCCTTATTTGGTTCATATTTTGGTGGAGGTTCTTCATTCACTTCTTGGATGAAAGAACAAATGGTTGATTATTATTTTGATGCATATTACATTATTTGGGAATAGCATTATAGGACATGGGATCCTCACCTATGTCATTGGAGCAGATTTGACTAGTCACTTGAAGCATGTATGCACTTGGCAAATGGTAGTCTACTCACTTGGAGGTATAAGCACTTTCATGATATTTTGATGAGACACCTCCTTGATGTATCTTTTTATTATGTTGTTATGCACTTTGATGATATATATTGTGTGCTCATTATGTTTGGAAGAATGTATAAAATAAAATGGGATCCAGGAATTCTCTTTCCTAATAGTATGAGTTAGATAGCACTCTTCATTGTTGGAGTGCAATGCAAGCAATGGGACCCCGGGATAGTTTTTAGTGCCATTGATTCCAAATTCTTTAGGAAACAAGCAGTATGGTAGATGGATTCCCCACTTAATAAGGTTATTTTAATTATATTAGTGCAGCATCAAGCATGGTGGTTCCTCTCTAAAATCTTCATGGACTCTCAAAGACTCAAAGTGGGTAGCTCAGTGGCAACTTCAAAGAATCATACAAAAAGCAAGTTCTTCAACAACCATGTTTGAAATTGCTTAAGGACAAGCAATATTGGGAAAGGAGGATTTGTAATGTACCAAATTTTCCATTGGGTCACAATGGCCAAATCACATTTTCCATTTTCATGAAAGTTTTCAAATGGATGCTAAAAGTCAAATAATTGTCAAGGAGGAAAATCACTAGTTTCCTAGGTTGGAGGTGGAAGCTTTGAGATTTGGAATAAGGGGGATAATAAATGATGTTTAGAAATTAGAAGAGGATAAATATTTAACAATTTATCTTATTAAATAAATACAAGATAAAACTGAAGTGGAAATGGAGCATGGAGACACATGGAGACTATGGGGCCCACACAAGCTAGAAAATTGGTGCCACATGGCATCCTCCTCTTGAAATATCGAATATATGGGAATCATAATGTTTTTGGATGGATTATAAGGTTAATATACTTGTCAATATACTTCATAGGTCAAATTTGGGATGAATTGTAACTTACATGGGAGAGGAATAGCCAAATGGGAGTTTCATGGACACTTGGCTAGATTCCCCTTACATTTATGGCATCTATGACACAATTGATGGAGATTCTATGACAGTTATGATACAAGTCAGATATGAAGGTTGACATACTAACATGTAAGGCCTACATCTTATAGGTCTAATTTTGGAGTTGTAGAAGGCCAAGAGGCTCCTACTTGAATTTGGGAGAAGAGGGAAGGTGAAGAGAGAGGCCACATGGCATAGCATGAGCAACCACACCAATTCGACTTGGCCTTGGTTTATGTATGGATTTGGAACCTTAGAAGACCAATAATGTTTATAAAATATAGGGATCATCCATGAGAAGAATATTTTTAATCATTTGATGAATTTCAATTTGTGAAGAGAGAGCTAGTGGATGACTACTTCCTTACCTTAGCCAATTTCGAGGGTGAAAGATTCCCATCCTAATTGGTGATTTAGCGAGGAAAATTAGGTATTTCAAGGAGATTAAATGGAGTCATAAGCTACAGTTTCAAGCTACAGGAATCTCATGGACATCTCAATATCAGCTTGTTCTTCCATTCATCTCGAGTTTTCTTGCCATCTTTCAGCTCTATGGAGTGAAGCGCACTTGGTGAGCTATTCATATATTTGAGGGAGATTATCTTTCTCTAGTATTTTGTATTATAATGTAAATGATATAAATTTAAATTTATGAAAGATATCAGGTTGAAAGTCCAATATATATCATTTATTATTGTCCAGTGTTGAAGAAACAGTGCCATTTCCCCAATACCTTGTTGTAAACTCTTGCAATCTTGATGGAATTGAATATATGTGTGAAAAATTGAAGATTTATGAGTGAATGAAATGTAATTAATGTATACCATGGGTTTCCTATTCAGTAACTAATAATTTGTGGCCATTGGGTCGAATTCATATCATTTGAAGCAAACTACTTCTCGTTTCCCCAAGGGTCCAAAACTAGTTTTCTTATATCTGATTGAAAGAAGTGATTAAAGCCATGGGAGTTCGATTGGTTATGTATATGAGTATCTAATAATGTATTATACATATACCCTACTTCAATTTGATAATTTGAGTGGGTTTCAACACACTTGGGAAGCCATTTCTATCATTCACCTCGAGGGGGATTTGAGCCCCAAAATTGCTAGTTAAAGCATCTATCTTATTCAGAATTTGATATAGACTTGCAGAAGTAATTGGAAGGAAATAATACATCCCTGAATATAATTAAGTTATTATATCACTCATACACCTTCTGGTACAATTCGATACCATTTGGAGCTATTTGGAGACATCTACCATTGGGGGTTGGAAGCTCAAAACTACTAGTAAATTCATGGATTTATCTTGGATACCTATTTGAGCCCAAAACCAAATATGATGATTAAAATATACTTTAATTAATGTCTAATAATAGAGCCAAGTATCATACCCACCATTAGTGAAGTTTGTATAGTGTTGTGAAGAGATTTGTTCCAGGACCTAAGGGGGATTTCCACCTCCTAAATTGACTAGTCTTGTCCCAAAAATTCTTCCCTTGCAAATTGCAGACCCTGGTTGGGTATATCAGTTGATTATATGTTTGATATATGTGATAATATGTCCCATCACCCCTCAGGACCTTCCTCACCAAGTTTGAAAGCAATTGGAGGAATTTCGGAATCAATTGAATCCATATAACTAGAGTTACAAGAAGATGAATTTGAGTACATTGTGAAAGAATTGAAGAATTGGTCATTTTGATAAAATTTCCTGAAAGGGGACATTACATCGACTAAATCCTTATCAGTATAGCCATGCTTTGGTGAACTGATAGTTCAAAAAAAAGCTTTTAAGTGTTATTGTCACACCATTTATGAGTGTTTTCAAGAAATTGAGTGTTTTTCAAAATATTATGAGTGTTTTTCAAAAGATTATGATTGTTTTTCAAAAACTTATGAGTGTTTTGTAAAAAGAAGAATTGATATCACAAGGTATAGAATGTTGTCGCAGACCATGGGTTTGTCACACAAAATATTTTATGTTGCATAAGAATAAATGTTGTCGCGGACTATATGTCTATCCCAAAAGAAGAAATGTTGTCACAGAATATATTTCTATCACAGAAAGAAGAAAAGTATAGCAGACTATCTGTTTGTTGCAAAAAGAAGAAAAGTGTCATAGACTATCTGTCTGTCGCAGAAAGAAGAAAAGTGTCGCAAACTATTTTTCTTTCGTAAGAGAATAACTATACCGCAAGCTATACGTCTGTCGCAAAAGAGTAAATGTTGTTTCATGATGGATTTATGTTCCAGATGACAGTTGGTCACATCTTCCATTAATGCACAATAACTACCGATGAATTGAAAGGATAAGTGACGGTTTGGTTGGCGGTTTCTTTGAAATGATTAGAAAGAATGCCCCATGTGACAGAATTTTCCACCACCTTTCCATTTATTGCATGATCATGTGAATGAACGATTGATTAAACCCATGATATAAATGGTCTTTGCATTGAAGTTTCATTAGTCTATTTCATCTGACTGATTTTTCTGTGTTGAATTGCTTGTCTATAACTATTTGCAACGAATCAAATTTTATAGAGTATGGTCATTTCTATCTCGAGCACAAGACCTGTTCAAGAATCAAGAGTTCAAATTCCCTCATCTACGCCCATCATGGAAGAATAGTCAGAGGTTTTTTCATAGTTACTGGTGATTCCAGAAGTCATTTTGTGACCATACCCGGTCGATGAATCATGAAAGAAATGATCTGGTCGTGGAACTGGTCGCAAGAAGCGAACAACACCTCCACCTGAGGATGAAGCAACATGGTCAGCATCCATGTTACCCAAATATATTCCACCGAGGCCATTTGAAGCACCAAAGATCACTATCAGTAAAAATGCAAAGTATTAGTTGGTATCATCATCCATTCCTAAAGGAGTTCAAGTGATCACAACTGCTATCCCAAACTTGAAGAAATTGGGATTCATTGACCATGACCTAGGCAAGTTCCTAGAAAGTTCCATGGAAAGATATATGACTACTGTCAAGGAAACAGAGGATGGACCGATTCACATTGTTCTAAAGGAATGGGATAGAGGATTTGATAAATTAGGTCTATTGTTGCTAATGCACATGTCACATTTTGGTCACACAATAGAAGTTAATGTGTGCATAAAGAAACTACTAGTGTGATTTCATGACGGATGTCTATGAATCGATAGGAAAATCTCAGTTGATGTCGAGTTGATAGAATTAATCACAAGACTCCCCCTTGTAGGAGTCGACCCAGCATTCTTTTTCACTAGCAAAGACCAGGATACAAATTTGGTCAACAAGATGAAGGAAAAATATGATTTGACACGAGATAAGAGAGGATTTACTATCGCCTCCATCAACAACATTGTTGTTTGGTTCGTAGCCAAGGTCTTATCTAGCAACAGAGCAGGCAAAGAAAGAGCGAGGTGTAGGCATTTCAGCTCCGCGGCTCCATTTGGCAGACTGAAAGTCATAAATGTATACACGCTTCATAGTCCTGCTGGACGGGAGGACTCCGGTTATGAGAACTAGCTTCTTATTCACAGCAGCGCACTGAGATCGTATTCATAATCCAAGAAAGTGGGGATCATCAATGGGAGTTAGGCTTTTGCTGATGTCGTTTAAAGGATCATACATCGTTATTACTACCAAATTATCGCCAATCGCCCACTCATGGTGAATGAAGCATATGAACTGCTCGCTGGTCCCAGTTGTCTTTCTGTCTGCGTAGAAGCGAGGGCTACTCATCAAACACTCCCACCTTCGGCACACATCTTTCAGGTGATGGTGTGATGCATAGGGCACTCCCAGCAAGCACTTTCTAACGAGAACGTCTGGCAGTACTTCCATTGGTATACTTCATATACACCAACTTTTGACTCAGTTTTACCTAAATCTCTCCACTAAAGGCAGAAATAAACTCAGTCACGAAAAGCAGACATAAATAAACTCAGTCACCAAAGGCAGACATAAACTCAGTTGCTCAGTTGGAAATATGAAGGTGGAGCTAAATATATACTGTGTAGGCATGGGACATCATCCATAACTAGCGAATTTTAAGCCGAAAAAAAAGGAAAGAAGTGATATGAAAATGGAGTTAAATATATAATATGTAGGCATAGGGCATCATCCATAGATAGCTAATTTTAAGCCTTAAAAAATTAGTTGTTCATACAAATTTGATTTCTCAATATGTTTATGTAACATGATTGATCTTTCCCGGAGGGAGTGACTTCATTATTTATAAAAATAAAAAATATATTATTTAAATATAATTCAAAATTTATTAAAAAGTTTTATTTACCTATTTTAATTATATTAAATGAGATTAATTAATAAAGGTGTTTTTTTTTATTAATAAATAAATTTTCAGTGACTTTAGTTTTGATAGAAATATAGCCACTTAAAAAGGAGTTAGTTAATAAGTGGACAAAATTAACATTTTTTACTACTTTTTCCTTTAAAGAAGTAAAGTTTTTTTTATTTCAAAATTGAGATGATAGTTTCTTAAAATGGACCAAAACACTTAAGCTCAAAGTTCTCATTAATCAAGTAGAAGTATAACTTAATGTAAAATTCCTATTTAAAATGGGTAAAACCTTTAAAAAAAAGTTATATGGTCAAAGTTCTCATTAATAAAATGTAACTATACAACTAACATAGATCCATCCTAGGGGCTGATCTATTTAAGCCCCAAGAAGCATCCAATTCAATTTATTAAGGTGTTATTATTTTAATGACATTTTATTTTCATTTTCATTTTTATTTTATGAACTAAATATGGATTTTTTTAATTATTATTTTATTTGGTTTTCTTTTTTAATTTTACGAGGTGTGACATAAAAAAAAATTAAATATTTTTATTTTGGTATATAGCCTGTCGTTATCTATAACATGACACATCTCCCCCATACTCTCTCGATGTAAAAAATTCAACTAGAAAGAAGTAAAGCTGGTTAATTGACTCCCATAAAAAAATGAAATTAATAAGCATAATAAAAAATTTACTCTTACAAAAATTAAAATTAATCCATCTAAAACTTAATCTTCAATCTTTTTTTTTTCTTTTTGACCTCTTTTCATTCTTTTGAAGAAAAGACCAAAGTAACTCATTATATGTTAAAAGGTGAAGAATCAAGATTAATGGAGAGGGGATTTATTTATGTATGTGGAAGTCATTTTGATATGGATATCTTCCGCTAATATATACCTTAACTAACTCATTGTATGTTTGTATGTTAAAAGGTGAAGAATCAAGATTAATAGAGAAGGGATTTATTTATGTATGTAAAAGTCATTTTGATATGGATATCTTCTGCTAATATATACCTTAAAAGAAAAATCAAAGTCTCAAATCATATATTTGGTGGCTAAGTAATCTTACAATAATAATTATCATTATTTAAAAATTTAATTTTGTAATTATATTAAATGAGATTAGTTAAAAAAGGTTTTTTTTTGAATTAATAAAGAAAGTCCTAGTTACTCACTTTTCATCAGATATATGGAATAAAAAATGAGTTAGTTATTAATAAAGGCACAAAATTAACATTTTTTACTATTTATAAAAAATAAAAAAAAATTTAAGTAACAAAAAAAATTATTTAAATATAATTCAAACTAGTATTAAAATATTTTATTTATCTTTTTTAATTATATTAAATAATATTAACTATTGGATGTATTTGCTTTTTCTAGTTAATAAAGAAATTTCTAGTTACCTTAGTTTTGATAGAAATATAGCCAGTAAAAAAAGAGTTAATTAGTAAGTGGACAAAATTAATATTTTTTACTACTTTTTCTTGTAAAGAAGTAAGGGCTTTTCCAAAATTGAGATGATAGTGTCTTAAAATGGACCAAAACTCTTAAGCTCAAAGTTCCATGGTCAAATTTGTCATTAATCAAGTGGAAGTATAACTTAATATAAAATTCATCTTTAAAATGGGTTAAGCCATTTAAAAGAGAAGTTCCATAGTCAAAGTTCTCATTAATCAAATGGAACTATAGACCTAGCATAGATCCATACTAAAGGCGGATCTATATGTACCAAGAAGCATCCATTTTCTAGAGGATTTATTTTTTTAATGAGATTCTATTTGGATTTACATTTTTATTTTATAAACCCATATGGATTTTTTTAATTATTATTTTTATTTGTTTTTTTTTAATTTTATGAGTTGTGACATAAAAAATAAATAAAATATTATTTATTTATTTTTGGTTATAGCCTATGTTCATTACCTATAACGTTACACATCTCCCCCATACTGGGTTGTGAGCACCTCTTGAGTTGTAACTGAGTTGTAAGCACACTTGAAAATAAGTAGAGTTTGTTACTTAACTCCCATTAAAAATAATAATAAACATAATACAAAAAAAATTAAATACAAAGTAGAAAGTCTTCTCAAATAACCCATCTCCAATAGCTCCATATTTGCTTTACACATGACCAGAAATACTTACGCTCTTATACCTCCTCCAAGGAACTAGTTTACAGATTTTACCTTCACAACCATCAACTACTTAATAAAACACTTACATGAGAAAATGTGCATAATGCACTTCAAAAAATTAAAATTAATCCATTTAAAAATTAATCTTCAATTCTTTTTCTTCAAGCCATTTTGATTTATGGATTGGATTTGCAAGCCACTTTTTTAATCTACAAGCCATCAAATTCTCAAATCATACATGGCTAAGTGACCTTATTGTAATAAATATAATTATTTGAAAACCTTATTCCCTTTTCTTTTGTTTTAATTTTCTTTATTTCATGAAGGCTAAGTAAAATATATAAACACATACATTCAACACATGTGTATACTACACTTCTAAGAGTAAAATTATACAACTAATGTAGATGTTATTTTTAGCACTTAAAAAATGGAATCTTTTTTTTTTCTCTTCTTATTTTTAATCTCTTACCACTACTTTGAACAAGGAGCCAAAGTAACTGTTAGTACCAATATTGTTAGGAACCCATGTCAATCCCTCTCTTTACTATGTTAGTATATTGTTGTTGGACGCATATGCTTTGTAAGTCGTCCTATAGTAATTGTTGATCCATAGTTTGTGTTATTGTTGTGAGGCACATATGCTTTGTAAGCCGCCTGTAGTATTTGTTGATCCATAGTTTATATTGGCCCATGGTTTTGACCCATAGTATTGGAGCCCATAGTTTATATTGGCCCATGGTTTTGACCCATGGTATTGGCGCCTATTTTTAATATATAAGTGTGTGTTGACGCCAAGGAAGTCACCGTGAAGTTATTTTGTATTGAGCTTGCTCAAAGGAGGTTTCCCCCTCGAAGTGGCTTGCGATTAATATAAAAGTCATTTTGAGTTCTGCTGCTATATCATGTGTTTTGATTACTTTTTTGCTGCAGGGTCCTCACATCTGGTATCAGAGCACTTTCCTTGGCAGAAGTGGGAATTTTTTTTTTTTTTTTTTGGGCGGCTACTTTCAGATCAATTTATGAAACTTTCTGCACAAAATCAAAAGAAAAATATTGCATATCTGAATTCCTCTTTCAAAAATACGCAGTTTCAAAAAAACATCATCTCACTTGGAGTTCTAAAAGTGGAGATATCGCGGATTTAAAATCCGCAATTTTTCAGAATTTCGGTGACGGCCGCGAAAATTGCGGCGCAAAAATATTCTAACCGAGTGTTTAGATTTCTATTCTAATTTCATGGGTAGAAGCAGAGTGGTTGTTCCAGTTCTGGAAACATGCTATAATAGCGATTCTGAGCAATATAGATCTGGTTTTTGAACATTGGGTGGAATTTCTGCCCAATTTTTTTTTTCTGTTGCAGGTTCGGATCTGGGAATAATCCCTCTCCGCTTAACTATGGGAAGTACTTGGGCATAAGCCCTAAAACTCATTGTGAGGAGTACCACAGGAACCCTGAAGTAGTTGGCCCATTGAGAGGACCTGCCAGCGAAAAGGGCAACGACCCCTACCTGATTGACTAGTTCCCACCCGTGAGGTAAACCAAGAGCTGTCGTTTATGGCCAAGCGGTTATCAGTTTTAATTGAGCCGTGGAGTGAGGGGTACTGCCCCAATACGCAAGCCGTCAGACAGCATTGGTGGCCGAGTGAATCCCTTGAACCGATAGGAAGCCACACATACCTGGGGTCCATATCTATTTTTAGTTGCACAATTGCAGATTTCCTCTATCCAGAACTGTTGCCGGTCAGTTCCGCGCCGTTGCAAATCCATCTGTTGTCTATCACTTCCACGCCATTGCAGATCCCTTCCTGAAAAATCTCCTGCTTATGGTTCTCACCCGCACAGGAGCAAAAATCATGGAGGAAGCACTTGTAGCCATCCAAGCCAAACTCTAGGAACTGGATGAAAACTTTCTTGGCCTCCATCTTGAGCATTCAGCTATGAACACCAGACGATAGTCCGAGTCTTCATCAACCAATGCGTTCTCTTCTTCCAGCAATTTTCGCAGTCCGAAGCTAGATTTTTCGTGCTTCAATGGTACTGATCCGAATGGATGGATCTATCGTGTAGAACAGTATTTTCGCCTTCATAATACTTTTGATGTCCACCAAGTTCCACTTGCCTCCTTTCATTTGGAATAGGAAGCTCTTCAATGGTATCATTGGTACATCAAGGCTCATGAAGAGCCAAAATGGCCTGCTTTTTGCCAGCTCCTTTTGCACCGATTTGGTCCAAGTGCTTTTGATGACTTCACAGGAGATCTCACTAAACTTCACCAAACTGGCACTATGAAAGAGTATCAAACTGAATTTGAGAAACTAGCTAATCACACTGAAGGATTACCTGATGACTTCTACCGGAGTTATTTTATCAGTGGTCTAAAGGATGCAATTCGCTTTGAGGTCAAAATGTTCAGTCCCAACACAATGATGGAAGCCCTGGGATTGGCTAAGTTAGCAGAAGACAAGATGGCAGCCCAACAGCGCTCCCAATCCTCTTTTGTTCCCTTCCGCAATATGGGTTCTCAACGACCTCCCATTCCGCCAGCTCCTCGCTCACATCCAATCAAGCATTTTTCTGAAACAGAGATGCAGGCACGCAGAGAAAAATGGATTTGTTATAATTGTGATGAGAAATTCAGTCAGGGACATCAATGTGTTGAACAAAAGATCTATCTCTTGGATGTGGATTCTCCACCTACCTCTGAAATTGGTAAAGAAGTTGCCGATGTAATGGATGCTCCGATTGACACTCAGGAGCCGCCTACTGACCCTCCATCTCAGGACGACCAACCCGAGATATCCCTCCATGCTGTAGCTGGAGTCACTGCCCCCCAAACAATGTGGGTACACGGTTACTTCAAGAAGCTTCCTCTTACAATACTCATTGATTCTGGAAGCACTCATAATTTCATTAACCCTCGGATCGCCAAACAAGATGATTGTTTTATCCATCCTTGCTCCAACTTTGAAGTCATGGTTGCCAATGGGGGCACCTTACCTTGCAAAGGGAAGTGTCGTAATGTGTGTATCTCTATGGGAGATTATAACCTCCACTCTGACATGTTTTCCTTGACCTTAGGCATATGTGATGTGGTTTTGGGCGCTCAATGGTTGCGCACACTTGGCCCCATATTATGGGATTTTGCTGAACTTTGGATGCAGTTCTCCCCCGATGGACACAAGCACACATTGAAAGGATTACAACCAAGGTCTCTCAGCATCATCAGTTCACATCGCCTGGAAAAAATCCTTAAGAAGAGTTCCCATGTAGCCTCCATTCCCTTCAAATGCAACCATCAGCGGCCCCCATTACTCCTTTGGATCTCCAACAAATTCTGGATCGCTATACAGGTATTTTTTCTGAACCAGTGGGACTTCCACCTTCACGACCAGAGGACCATCGTATTCAGCTCCTCCCTGGTAGCATTCCTCCCAACATCAGGCCCTATTTGCAAAAATTCCTTCTGGTATTTTTTGATGATATCCTCATCTACAGTAAAACATGGGCTGAACATCTCCAGCCTCTGGCTCTTGTAATGCAACTTTTCTCTGATCATCATCTCCATGCCAAAAGTCTAAATGTGTTTTTGGCCAAAAGGAAGTTGAGTATCTCGGGCACATTATCTCAGCACAAGGGGTTTGTGTGGATCCTGCCAAAATCGCTGCCATGAACAATTGGCGACCTCCTAAGACACTCAAGAGCCTTCGTGGTTTTTTGGGGCTGACTGGCTACTACCGCAAGTTTGTCAAGGATTATGGGAAGCTTGCAACTCCATTAACTGCGCTGTGGAAAAATGATGCCTTTACATGGACACCTATTACTGAGCATGCATTTGAAAAGCTGAAACAAGCTATGTGTACTACACCCGTTCTAGCTATGCCCAATTTTTCCAAGCCCTTCACTATTGAGAGTGATGCTTACGGAAATGGACTTGGTGCTGTTCTCCTTCCAGATGAACACCCCATTGTGTTCACCTGCAAAGCCCTTTCCGGTAAGAATTTAGCTGCTTTTACATATGAGAAGGAAATGATGGCCATTTTGCATGCAGTACAAAAGTGGCAACCCTACCTCTCAGGGAATCATTTTTGCATCCAGACTGATCACCAGAGTCTAAAATATTTCCTAGAATAGTGTGTATCCTCCCCAGCACAACATAAATGGGTTAGAAAACTCATGGGTTATGACTATGAGATCACTTATAAGAAGGGTACGGACAATCTTTTGGCGGATGCCCTTTCTCACACATTTGATGACCAAGGTTCTCTTTCCGCTACTTCTATGCCTGTTCCAACTTGGTTGCAATCGGTTCAGCAGGGCTATGCCAATAACTCTTCATTATCTCACATCATCCAACGCGTGGACAACAACCCTGTTGTTGTTCCAAATTACTCTTGGAATGGTGCTTCACTATGCTACAAGGGTCGTCTGGTGCTTCCCCAGAACACAGCTCTTCAACAAGATTTCTTCTATGAACTCCATGCTTCTCTGTCAATGGAGCACTCTAGTTTTCTCAAAACGTATGAACGGGCACGGTGCAACTTCTTTTGGCAAGGAATGAAATGGACAATTCAATAGATGGTGGTTGAATGTGATACCTACCAGTGCAATAAGGGTGAAACACCACCCCTTCCGGGATTGCTCGAGCCCTTGCCCATACCTCCCCAGATATGGATAGATGTTTCTATGGATTTCATTGACGGGCTCCCTAAATCTGGAGGCAAGACTGTGATTTTGCTTGTGGTTCATTTCCTCTCCAAATATAGTCATTTTTGTGCTCTCAGCCATCCCTATACAGTCTCTTCCGTTGCTCAAATTTTCCTGGACCAGATCTTTCGTCTTCAGGGAATGCCTTCTTCCATTGTCTCGGATCATGATGCGACTTTCACCAGTCATTTTTGGACTGAACTCTTTCACCACACTGGCACCAAACTGAAGATGCGTTCAGGTTATCACCCCCAAATGGATGGTCAGACTGAAATTATCAATAAATGCTTGAAACCTTCTCTTCGTTGCTTCTCCTCTGATCAACAACATCAGTGGGTAAAGTGGCTCCCTCTCGCTGAATGGTGGTACAATCCCTCTTACCGCACTGCCTCTAAAATGACTCCATATGATGCAGTTTATGTTCTGGCACCGCCAGTTCTTCTTCCTTACACCCCCAGCAGTTCTCAAGTTCAGGCAGTTGACGCGGTCCTTCACATTTTGCGTGAAAACCTTCACATGGCAGGAAATCGCATGAAGCAACAAGCTGATCAGCACCTTTCTGAGCGCACTTTTGATGCCGGTGATATGGTTTTTCTTCGTCTCCAGCATTACAAGCAATCCTCACTAGAACTCAAAGGGCATCATCAGCTCGCTCCAAAGTTCTATGGGCCATATAGGATTCTTCAGAAGATTGGGTCTGTTGCTTCTAAATTGGAACTTCCGCCTTCTTCCCGCATTCATCTAGTATTTCATGTCTCTTTTCTGAAGATAGTTCTTGGCACCAACATCAAAGGCCAAACTATTTTACCAGAACTGGATAATGAAGGATCCATCTTTTTGGAGCCGAAGGCTGTCCTCAATAAGCACACTCATCAGCTTCGCTCTCGCTCTCTCACAGAGGTCTTAATTCAATGGCACGGAATGCAGCCCGAGGATGCTACGTGGGAACCACTCCTCCAGATACAGCGATAATTTCCACATCTAAAGGTTTGAGGACAAAGCTTTTTCTAAGGGGGAGGGGATGTTAGGAACCCATGTCAATCCCTCTCTTTACTATGTTAGTATATTGTTGTTGGACGCATATGCTTTGTAAGTCGTCCCATAGTAATTGTTGATCCATAGTTTGTGTTATTGTTGTGAGGCGCATATGCTTTGTAAGCCGCCTGTAGTATTTGTTGATCCATATTTTATATTGGCCCATGGTTTTGACCCATAGTATTGGCGCCCATAGTTTATATTGGCCCATGGTTTTGACCCATAGTATTGGCGCCTATTTTGGTATATAAGTGTGTGTTGAGGCCAAGGAAGGCACCGTGAAGTTATTTTGTATTGAGCTTGCTCAAAGGAGGTTGCCCCCTCGAAGTGGCTTGTGATTAATATAAAAGTGATTTTGAGTTCTGCTGCTATATCGTGTGTTTTGATTACTTGTTTGCTGCAGGGTCCTCACAAATATTTTCACAAATTCTTGGTTGTACTAAAAGAAGCTAAAATGATGGTAATTCTAAAGGTTAGTCTTTTTGAAAGTTGGAGCCTAGGTGCAGCTTAAGGAATCTGGTAATCACATGGCATACAAAAGACCATGGGATAAAGAGTCAGGAATTAAATAAGTTGCAACGGATCACTGATGATCTTTATATAGATCGACAGTTAAGGTGAATAACACCTTAGGAAATTTATAGTACGACACCAAAAATATCAAGTTAAGCATGCAATAAATCGATAGATCAATGGTTGGTATTAATATATCCTTGACAAAAAGAGCTAGAGTTAATTTTCCTTGATGAGGAGTTAAATACACCAAAATCTAGACACATGGTATCCTTTAAGTTATAACTCCTTGCAAAGAAGGTTCACCAAAATCACATATCACGTGGGAGCTGTGGGTTAATAAAATAGTTTCGAGTTTCTGTCTGAAATCACCAAACCATAAAGTGTCCACATAACATATGTGTCACCCTATCCAAAGGTAGACATGTGATGAGTGGGGCGTAGACCTCCTATGACATTAGAGAAAAGAGCGCCAAATTAGTGGATGACAACTGTCCCTATTTTCAAATTTGAATTTATAAAAGGGGAAATTGTTGATGTTCACGGTTATCCTATTCACCAAAAGGAGAAAGAGGTTGTTGAACCTATGCACCTTCCCACATAGCATCAACAACTAAACTCCTATAATCACCAACAATCTCTACCGGGCATTTACAATATTGGGATGTTACATGCTTTTATTTTGTTATCATCTCGTGAAATTCAACTAGACCAATTTACATGTATACAATGAATTTTCCCAAAATTCCCTAGAAAGATAAATCCAAACTACCCAAAAAAAAACCCTAGTGAAGAGAATGTAAGAAGTAACCATGCTAACATTTATGATACAATAATAATAAAAAATTGGCAAGTTTCAGTAATTCAAGAATCCAAACCCTATCCATTGCATGATATGATCCTTTTTTACTATGGGGTTCTAATCTTTCCTAGTTAGTATGACTAAAGTAATTATTTTTCTTTGAATTTCTCACCTATTGTTCAAACCAATACTCTTAAAGTATGAAGGCAAAGTTTGTCATCAAATCTCTCTAAATTGTTTGTAGTATTGGCACTGGTAGCCTAAAAAGACTGTTCTGCATGCCAGAATTCCAAGCATTACAAACCCTAGATGAAAAATCCTTATCATCTTCCTATCAAACCCTCATTCCTTCTAATATAACATTTTCTTACCGCAACACCTAGAGAAAGAAGTTTCCATCCATTTTATTCCCCCACCATATGAGAGTGTAATATTTTTGATGTTTCAAGGAAAGTAATATTCCTAATCTACATAATTCTATGACATGATAATGATGAAGTAGTATAAAATGTGGTCCTATGGTTTGTCAATATATATATATATATATATATATATATATAAATAAGGTATGGATGCAACATAACCTAAGAATAGTACCATTTGAGGTACAAACCATTGCGAGGCTACCCGAAAGGTATTTTGTCATAGTCTACTAGTTCATAGGACCATTTTTCCAAGACTTTGCTAATGATGTAGGGCCCATAGCACATTGATTCTAGACTCCTATTCAAATATCCACGGTTGTTGCAAATAAACCCACAAATCCTTCCTTGTCGCCGCCATCATCGTTAACTTCAATCAACCGACTGATTAAGAGGTTAAGCAGATAAGAGATGTTCTTGTTGGAGATGATATTAGATGTGATTACAAAAGTATAGTAGCGCCACTATGTAGAAGATGTTAATTAGTGTATACGTTTAGAAAATAATCCACAGGAGTCCAGATGTTCTCATGATTATACTTCATGACATGTTCTCTATTGAACATGTACAAGTCACAAGGAGTAGAATCCTCCGCACAACTGCTCCATACATTGCCATGGAAACTCCATATACCTTCTAACCTTGTCCATGTTCTCACACGTGGATCAAAAATGTGTCCCCTTCAGTCAAATTTGGCTCAACTTAACACCATAGATTTACCTTCTATGAAAACATCGTGGTATCTCTTAACGTGTGGTTGGAGCATAGGAGGAAGAATTTCCCAGCTATCTTCCTCCATGTTATAACACTATTTTTTTAATACTATTTTGATGTATTGATATTTCTATTAGGGAGTCACTTCTCTTCATTATTTATAAAAGAAAAAAAATTTATTTAAATATAATTTAAAAGAGTATTAAAAAGTTTTTCTTTTCCTCGGAAAAAATTCGTAATTTTATTTCAAAGTAGAAAAAAATTACATCTGCACATGAAAGAGGATCACTAGGATCCCTACATTGTCACATATTTACTATCTCATTTTAAACTAAAAATTCAAACTATCCCAGATTGCTGTCCCAGAGCAGCTGTATACATCACTTACAAAACTGTCCCAGACTGTTGATCACAACAGAAAAGTGTTGTCTAAAAAAAAAATAGAATAAACTGGTAGTAGTCATATACTATCAGCTTTAAATATCGTCGAAAAAATAAGTGTTGTCTCATATAAGCATAACCATGTCCCATACTGTAATAAATTCAGTTAGATACTATTGAAATCACCACCAAAAATGACAGGTAACAAAAATTGTGCCAGAGCTCAAATCTATTCCAAGGTTGTATCATGAAATGGTCGATGGTAGTAGTTGTAGGAACCCTCTTGTGAGTGAGAAATGATCCTCCAGATGGCAAATTCCAGATGCCACTGCGTCGCATCCTTGGATAGCTGATCAGCGACCCTATTCCGTTCCCTATAAACATGTGTAAAAGAAATATGATTAAACTGTTGTTTTATGCAGAACACCTCCTCTAGAATAGGTAAAAGTATCATCACATGGCAATGTACATTCTCTTTTTCCCATTCAATAACAAGCATCGAGTCACCAAAGACTTGTAAAGACAAACAACCCTGTTTCAAGGAAAATAAAAGCAGCAGCCTGAGTGCCATTAATTCAGCATAGTTATTTGAACCCCTCCCTAATCCAGCCGAGAAATGAAAAAAAATATCCTCAGATTTGAAAAGAACTCCACCCCCGCCACAACTCAATTGACGAGCTTGTGAAGCTCCATCAAAGAATCCCCAAGGGATATCTTTGTCAATCAGTTCCTCCCGCATAGGTTGAATCTTGTGAATCTTCTCTGGTGCCCTGAAATGATGGATAATTGCAACGATATGTGCCACTACAGCCTCCATCGGGATATGACAGTCCTGAAATATAATCATGTTGCATGTGATCCATATCCCCCAAGGGATGATACAAGGGACAGCGCGTAGAGTGTAATGCCCCGTCCACCAGCTTTGAAAAGCTTGTAGAGTAGAATCACCCTGCCACCCCTCGTTGAAACCCATCTGATTACCCACTTCAGTCCAAATTGTTTGTGAATAACTACATTGAACAAAAAGATGGTGAATTGTTTCATCAGCCTTCCTACACAGCGCACAGAAGCCTGGACCTTCAAGAAATCTTTTTTGCAATATGTCCCATGTTGGATTTTTATTTTCCAAAATAGCCCAGAAGAGTAATTTGGCTTTAGCCAAACATTTTAGTTTCCACAACTGTTTCCACCACCACACCAATTCTTGGTTGTGAGCCATCACATTGAGTTGTATATAACCATGTTTCGGAGTATAACACCCTGAAGGATGATAGTCCCAAACCAATACATCAGCCCTATTTTTCAACCTAACATTTGTAACCCTTAACTTCCTTATATATCCCCTCCAAAGCTCCTGCAAATCATCAGGAATCTCAAGTCTTTGAGCACTGATCCATCCTTGATACCATAATGTAGAATTATCTTGATCCTCAATATCAGCAATAAAAAGACATCCTCTTCCTGCCAAGTGTATTCTTAGCTCCTCAGGAAGGACACGTTCCCCCCCACAGCCTACCCAAGGATTAATCCCAATACGAATTCTCCCATTACCAATTCTCCACACCAGACCAGAGCCAACCAGATCAAAATGCTTTATCACCACTTTCCAAACCACCGAGCAATTTGTCTGAGATTTGTCCACCTTCCAAATCCACTCGATGAGAGTCAAAGGAGCAATATATTTATGAAACACCACTCAAGTCCAGAGACTTTGTGTATGGATAAGCCTCCAAGAGACTTTTGCTCCTAATGCCTTTGCAAAAAGGAAAATATTTTTTGGTACTACAACTTTCTCCCACCTCACCCACACTAGATGCCTATGATCATCCTGTCCTCTCCACAGAAATGTAAAACACAGCCTGCGAATCTGTTCAAGAATCCCCTTAGGCAGCCAAGCAAGTGACATCCAGTAGACGGGTATCGCTTCCAAAACAAATTTTACCAATACCAGTCTTCCAGCCCGAGAGAGCCATTTTTGACTCCAGCTTTTAAGACATTTTTCCAATTTTGACAATAACCAGTGCCAATCTACCTTCAAATAAGAGTTCGGTTTTAAGAAAAACCCCAGATACTTTATCCCTTCATTCAAATCCATAATTCTAAAAGGCACACGTAGAGCAATTCCATGTGTCTCCTGCTCAGATAAGTTCAAGCATGATATAGTGGATTTTTCAATATTAACCACCATACCCGCAGCAGCTTGTACCAGGGATAGTCCTTCAAACACCTTATCAATATCCTGTCTCGATCCATTAGTGAAAAGCAAAATATCATCAACAAAAAGGAGGTGCGTAATATACAGTACCTGGGAAATGGAAATGCCACTAAAAGTCCCTTCTGCTTTTGAAGCCAAGATGAAACGACTGGGACCTTCAGCTACAAGAAGAAACAAAAGGGGAGAAATTGGACACCCTTGTCTAAGACCCTGTCCTGCTTGGAAGAAAGGGCTAGCAGCTCCATTAATGAGGACTGCAAAACTCACCGAGCTGATGCAGGCCATAATCCATCTGACATATTCATAATAGAAGCCCAAGTGTGTAAGCAGCATCCTAAGGTAAAGCCAACTGACCCTATCGTATGCCTTTGAGAGATAAATCTTGATCACAGTTCCTTTCTGTTTTTGAACTTTCAGAGTATGCAGACCTTCCTGTGCAACTCCAATAGCCTCATGTATTTGACGTCCCTCCAGAAACCCAAATTATTCACTAGAAATATGATGAGACAATACAGATTTGAGTCTCTTTGCAATTACCTTAGCGATGATCTTATAAATGCAATTGCACAGTGTTACCACCTAAGTTGTACTTAGTGGTTTTTATCAAGTGAGCCTGGTGAACTGGACAAGGATAACTTGTTCGGACTTCAAGAGACCTATGGAAGTACTTCTGGGAAGTGCTTGTTGTATCATATCACATGTTCATACCCCATGGGGGAATTGTAATAAATGTTCTAGCATGATAGTGTCTGTAAAAGACTCGGTCTCTTCGACTTTATTTGTCAATCCGATCAGCCCAGGGTGTTTTTTCCCTTGGTTATTATTGGTTGTTGAACAAACGACTGATAATTTCTGAGTTTTTCACTCCATACCTCCAAAGTTGGGGTGGTTGGCTTGGCATTTAGTCCTATTGAGGTTATTAGAGTCTATGTGTCAATGTATAAACATGCTAGACATAATTTTTGAGTCATATGAACACGTCTAAGTCCCCCTAGGTGTTTTTCAATTTTTCAATTTTTTAGTTTTTTCAGTGTTTTTTATTAAAATTTTAATTTTTCCAAAACTTCGGCTATTTTTTAATAGTTTAATTGGAAAAATTGAGTCTTTAATAAAAGTGGGCCAAATAATCAATTTCAGTCATGTAGGTGCTCATTTTAAAGCTAAGAGCACCATGTAAACCCATGGACCCACTATTTCCTAAGTTTTGAGTGATCTTCCATGTCACGTCCCCATGCCTCCGACCGGCAAAGAGGACGCGACCAATGCTTCAAACAACCGGGCTAACCGCCCATGAACATATACAGGCTTAAAAATTGCCTAAAACAGAATGCTGAAAGAGAATGCATAGTGGTAAAACATGCACAAATATCATTGCATAACACACACAGATGCATTCATTTAACATACACAGTGGAAACATCAATCATTGAAGCCAGCATTCATTCAACATGTTCATTTCACTTTCATTAACAGTAAATATAGAATTGCAGAGGTAAAATGCACAAGATTACTTATCTTATGAAAGCTTTGCTCCGCAACCAGCTACGTCGCTGCAACGTTCCACCCAACCATAGGCCAGCATGCTCCTCAATCTCTCAGCAATGCTGCCACCCCCGAGCTGGGCATGATTCTCCAAGGAATAAGGGAACTAGCAGGATTACACATAGCCAGGATACACAAAAACACATAGCCAAACCAACCAAGTTGGGTTTATCAGGCCATTAAGGAGTTGATGAAGGCAATTTTCTAAGCTGGTGAGCTCATTACAGAGCCAAGAACACCTACACTAGAACTAGCCTGACCTCTAAGACACCCATCCACACCCAACACAAGGAATCAGTCCCTTCTCTGCTATACAGTCCCTCAGGCCCTGCATTCCATTCCAGTGCTATTTAGGGGTGATGGAGAAGAAGACCAGCCCTCTAGTTCTGTCAGTGTGGTTTCTAGCACCAGGTTTATCAAGCAACCAAGCCAACACCCTTACTCCACACACAGTCCAAAGACCAACAATTGCACTCAAGCAATCAATTCAGCTCTCACAGCTTAAACAGGGGAAAACGAATTACATAGCCCCAAACGTAACAGCAAAAATGGCTCACAATATGGGGAAAAACACACAGCCCTGAAGCTTATCAGTGAGCACAACTCTCAGCAGGGAAAAATGTCCCAAATAGCCTATGCGTGAGGCCAATAGTCGCTGAGACAGTAAAAAACGTGAATGGCTCTTCACAGCCATGGTAAAAACACATGAAACTTCCAAAAACGTGAATGGAAAATGCACCAGCAGCTCCCAAAACGTGAGGAAAACAACCCAGTCCCTGGCACTACAAAAACGACCTCCAATCCCTGGGAAAAATGAAGCCAGCAACCAAAAACGTGGAATGAAAGACACAGGAAAAATTCCAGCTGCTCCCCAAAAGCTCCAACGTGAAGGAGAATGGTGAGGAAAATGAAAAACATGGATGCCTGGCAGAATGGCATACGTTTTTGGGCATTTTTCTTGCCAAGGAAGTCAGAACACGATTTTCAAAAATGGGTCTCTGCCCAATTCGAATTTCTTTTCCCATACTCTTCCCATTCCATGTAATAACTAACTCAACCACATTCTGGCAGAAATAAATGATTGGAGAAAAAGACAAGAAAGGTAGTGGACAGCTTGATGGGTCTTCTCATAGACATTTGGCTTTTCCCCATTGGCCCATGGGTTAAATATTCCACCCCCCCCTTATCCTTAGGAAATCATGCCCCATTCGATTTGGTTGTCGCGACCGTAGCTGGTTGTGGTTATTTTTATTATAGATGCATATTTTACATGATGACCATCATAACATATGCCGCATGCCCCGATATACCACCGGTGACAATTTAAATCCCAAAAAATAGCATAACCGATCAACGGCGGGGCCTTGGCCTTTAGCTCCACACCATGATCATTACAATATATACATCATATACATCTAATGTAACGGGGTCAAAATTGGGACATTACATTCCATCACTCAGGTCAGAAAGCCCCAAAAATCAATTATTGATTATTTTAATTAATAAATTGATGAATAATGGAGCAAATCCAAAATCAAATAAATCAGTGGATTCTCAACCGATTTGACTGAAATCAATTAGATCTGGAGCAGATTCACTGGATCTAACAAATCCTTGACTGAAGGAGGGGATCAAATCAGATCTAGAGTTGATCTACAGTGGTCTTTATGGGGAATTTCTCCCTCCCTCTCTCCTCAACACGTTTTTGGCTCAACTGGATGATTTTTGGTGGATTCTTCAGTGTTTGGGCCGATGTGTCAGTGTATGGGTTGATGTGTCAGCCAGATCAGGCCCCCGGTTGACAAGTAGGCTCAGTTCAGCCTCAATTCTGCATTGATGAACTATCCATCAGCTGATTCCACTTGATTCCATGAGGAATTGCGCCCCCCCTAGGCTAGACGGCCTGCAAATTGTATAAATCAAGGCATAGCCTCCTCTTCCAAGCTAGTGAGAACTGGGATTGAGGTGCTGTTGCTCTTGTGCTATATTTTTTTTCATTCTGGAATAAAGAAGCTTTGGAGGCAAGATCTATGGTGTAATGCTCTTCATGTGTGGATGTTGATTGTCAAATGCTTATGAGGTATAATCTGCTTTTGTTTATCATTTCTTTGCTGGTTAATTGTTGGCCTTGAAGGAGAGAGATCCCTCCTGTTAGGGTAAGAGTTTATTCTAGTTTGATTTATGTTCTTACTGCTGCTTGTTCTAGATCTATTGGATTTGTATGTATTTTAAGTTTAATTGCATGCTTTCCAATCATCTCTTTCGGCAACACCTATGTTTTAACCATCTGTCCGTGCAAGGATTTTTAAGCTGCAGATGATCTCCCTGGTAGAAGAGGTTGAGCTGGTTTGAATCTTCCTCATCTTCAGTATCTTATGAATGACATAGTCCCTCGGTGTTCCACCAAAGCGGAATCCAAATCCCAACATTTCCAGGCTTCAAACACTCTTTCTCTCTCTTCCTCCTTTAAAAATTATTAAACTTTCCTCAAACTAGTTACTTCAAGGTTTCTTTTTAAATCTGATCTATCTCATCAAGAAAAGCATACATATATCTAATTATCAAGATCCCTCCAAATTTCTAGATCTTAGTTTCGTTTTGTGCTTAAAGTTCAAATTCAAGAGATCTAGCTAAATTGCCTTAGTTTCGCAAGTAGTTTATTGAAAAATTAATAGCTTGCTGTTAAGGTAGTTTCTTCTGCTGTTCAATAATTTCAATATTCTGCAATCAGTGCTTTTAATTGGATGCACAAACAGCAAGCCAAGATCCCAAGGAAAGCTTGCTTTCCTTGGTTCCTTTTTCGTCGGTTTAGCTAGTTTAATTACATAGTTTTCTGAGATAAAGTAGGCTGACCCAAAGGCACTCTTAAATTTATTTGGGGAATTTGTTATTCTAATTCACTCGCTTTCATTTAGCAAGTCTGACAGAGAAGAAATGAAGCTGCTGTCCAAAGTGGCTTTTGGAGCGCTCAAATCCCCCTAGGGGTCTCTCTTTTGTCATATAATTTGTAATTTTTTTATATATAAACTGTAATATCTTGGTTTCAGCCTGTATAAGGACCAAGAAAGCTCTGTTTTATCAGTGCTTTTATATTGTAAACTCTGTAATAAAATCATCCTTTGAATAGGCTCTTTCGAGCCCATTCCCCATCCCCCCTAGGGGGATTCGCGTCGGTGCCATTTTCGTCGTTTTCTGCTTATTTCCTTTCACTAGAATTGATCTGATTTGCAGGGTATTATATTTGATCTTGTTGTTAATTCCATATTCCATATCTTATTTTCAAAAGTAATCATAATACTTACCCCACGATTTCCGGAGTGACCCGAAAGGGGAAAGAGATTCGTGGTAGGATTAATCAGAAAACCATATTCGTGTAGTTGTTTTTTCTATCTTTTGTTTTTTCAGCATATTTAAAATTAACCCCTCCTTGATTCCCTGATTGAGATCCACTTGGATCGAAAGAGGTTCTTGGAGGCTTTTCTTTTAAACAAGAACACATCTCTTAATAACTTATTAAAATTTACAAGACTCCAGTGTGTATGCTCTGCACTTGGCTATGGTTCGTCCGATCAGTCAAGCTGTATCAAAAGCACTTGGGTGACTAGCATAATTAGGACTCACCCTCCCCAATTAACAAACCATTAGGTGAAAATCCAACACCTCGACCAAACCTTTATGGTGGAAAAATATCCAAAGGAAGCGGGAACCTACTGAAAAGTGACCTCGGGGCACCGATCTCTATCACACCCTAATGGGTACGTTACGAACACAGCCCCAGAGACTCCATTTCAGCCCACATATTCCTTGCAGGTAGCCGTATAGGCTTTGTTTTGGACATACTCCAAGTCCTCTCGGGTATATCTGGAGTCCCTCTTTAACCTAATTTAATCAATTCATACTTCATTTTTAACTTAAAACATACCAAGATGCAATCACAAAACATTTATTCCAAACACATGCAAGCACACTGATCTCTTTTGACTCCATTATTAAGGCACTGGTCCTTTTGTTTCATATATATATTGTTTATCAGCTTTGTGCTTTCGTGTGTTATTTTCGTATCTTGTCATCTTCAATTGTTTATAGTTAAAATCTTCAAAATCCTAAATAACTGATTTAGTTTAACATCACCACACTAAGAAATCATCCTTAGTGACTTAATAGGGTCTACCCCCCTTGGCTTCGTTAGGAGTTGAGCCTAAATGGAGGAGTCAAGAACAAGGTGACAGCCTTGACTCGAGACTTGCCCCCAAGGACACACCGAGTGGCTTGAAGATTTCTACCACGTGATCCAGGTGTGTGAAAAGCCGACAACACATAGTGAGATGGGCCTGAAGTCCTCAAAACTTGTAGGTTTATCCTTTTTAGGAATAAGGGCAATAAAACTAGAATTGAGTGGTCCATGTATAAACCCAGCCTTACAAGATTCCTCCACAACTAACAAGAGCTCCTCACCGAAGAAATCAAAGAAAACCAAGAAGAATTCCACAAGCCATCCATCAGGCCCCGGGCTTTTATCTTTTTGAAACGAGTGAAGCACCCGAGAAAGCTCCTCCACCGAAACTTCGCCCATCAACATCCTGTTTACCTCCTCATCCACAAAGCTGGGAAAGAGCTGTGCAACTCGAATGACCTCAGCAATAGAATCTCCAGGTTGTGCAGAAAATAAATCCCCAAAATATCTCACACCCATCTCAGCCAGCCCATCAAAACTGGACACATGTTCCCCTTCTACCGAAGACAGGTCCCAAATAGAATTGAAAATTTTTCTCCCCTTGGCATATGCTTGAAAAAATTTGGTATTCTCATCTCCACACTGTAGCCAGATTGCTCTGCTCTTCAACCTCCATAATTCTTCTCGCTCACAGAGAATCACATTCTTCTTCTTTTCCAAAGTAAGGAGTTCATCCTTAGTCTGATCATCCAAGAATCCCATCCCCGGACTATGAAGCAACCTGCCAATAGCCAACTCACAGCCCCTCAAAGTATTATCATCAATAACCCTCTTAGCATGAGCCCAAGAAATAGTAGCCTCCTTTAAGTGTTTCATATTTTGGTAAAAATGTACCCCCGCATGCACCAGAGAGTTTTGTGGCCGAGGAATCCACATCTCCTTAACCAAGGATTGAAAACCCTTGTCCTTCAACCAGCAGGAGTTGAATTTAAATGGACTTGGGGGCTTCCTCCGCCGACCCCGAAATTCCAGAAAAATGGGACAATGATCAGAAATCCCACCTATCCCCACCCACTGCCGAACAAGCTCAACCCCAAGAGCCAACGATTCAGCCACCAAGAACCTATCCAATCTCTTGGCTACCCTTTGATCCCATGTTCTCTTATTTCACCACGTAGGGACAATCTTGGGTGGGAGTATATCTAGAAGATCCTTCCTTGCAAAGGCTTGAATGAAATAGTTTTCCAAAACATCCAGAAAGGCCCTAGGCCCCCAGACCTCAGAGGCTCCCATTGAAAGATTAAAGTCTCCCCCCAAAATAATCTCAGTATCTTCAAAAAAATCCAAATTTAACAAAGAGTCCCAAAAGTTAGCTCTATTCAAATAAGGCCCGTAGATATTAATAATCGTGAGAGTCTTCCCAATCTCAGTGATCCATAATTTCAACCCACACCAGAAGAAATTCCCTAAGAGTAGTCACACCTACAACTTTGCACCTTCCACCCCGATGCCAATCCTCCAGAATGACCCCTTGCATCCACAGCCACAAACTTCCAACCAGAAAGAAAAGATTCCAACACCCTAACAATCTCCTCACTACATCCCAAAGTTTCCTGTAACAGAATTACATCCGGCTAGTTTAAATCCACCGGCCTTCAAAGAGATGGTTTTTTGAGGGGACTCGCCAACCCCCGACAATTAAAGGACATAAATTTCATTTAGGAGACCTCCCCTGGGATTTCACTGCTCTAAGTGCCCATTCAATTGAGGATTGTGTCCCCATCCCTAAATCCACCTTTGCTCGATATTGTGCTTTGGAAAAAAAGGATTTTCTGCCCTGACCTTTCCCCACCACACGCAAGGACAACTCAGGAAGACCTTTCCCCCCCAATCCCTCGACAGATATCTCCCTACTTCTAAGGGCATATCTGATACTTATTCCCTCATAGCTGGTAGAGATGTTTGTAGAAACAATGGAGGGGGAGAAAACACTATCAGACAACGACAACGGACAAGGAGCAGCCGAACAGGGGAAATCTGGATTGGCTAAGGGAGGGAAACCAAGAGACAATAACTCCCCCCCACATCATCAGAAACAGGATAAACAAAAACTGCAGGAGTAGGGACAATAGATATACCCACGAAAAGTGAAGATGAAGCCCCTCGAGTATAGTCCTGCACGGGAATCGGCCTGGAGCCTTCCTGAGTTGGTGAATCCAAAGTAACCCCTGCCTTCAGACTATCATCGAATAATCCCCCAGGCACCTTCATGCCTTTGTCCACCTCGCGTAGGACTGATGAAGAAGGGATTTTGCTGGAAACAGCCTGCACCACTGGTGTTGTGTCCACCTCCCGATCTTCCAATGGCCCAATATTCCTTACCCCCATAGCATCAGTAACCCCCACCTCCTTTGGAGCTTCTAGTCCATCAAAAACTTCTTCAAACAGTGGTTTGCTAGCCCTAAAGGGAAGCGGAAAATTGACCACCAAATGTCCATATGTATGACAGCGATGACACCGAAAAGGCACACCCACATAGTCAAGAATTTGCACAAAGTCCCCATCCTTAGATTGTACAGTTATCTCAGAGGATATTCCCATACGCAGATCAATTTTTACCAAAATTTTGGCTATCGTATACTTACCAGTCTCAAAAAAAGATAAATCAGCACATACATATTCACCCAGATAATTCCCTATTTCAGCAAAATGGTTCTCATTCCATAAATGCATGGGAAAACCTAGAAGTTTTACCCACAGAGGCTCCTTGTTAATCTTTTCCGTTTGCGAATCAAAAAAAGGGGTCGAGCTTTTCAAGACAATAGGAACCCCAAGCATAGACCACTGCCTTCTTAGGATAGCATCAACCTCCTCTTTACTGTTCAAGATGAAAGAAAACCACCCTTTAGTTAAAACCCGAACTTCAGGTGCGGTATCCAGCAAGAGATTCCACTGATATGCTGCCCACCTCTGGAGAAAACCACGTCCAATACGTTTGCCACGGACATGCCCAACCACTACTGTTAATGACATATCCTCTGCCTCTACTAATGAAACATCAACCCCCAGCACCAGCTTATCCCTACGCTTACGATCTTTAACAGCCTTTGGACCTTTATGAGATCCCTCCTTCGCTGACCCCCCATGATTAGGGCCTAATATGGAATCGCCCTCAGGAGACAGTTCATGTCTGCCTAGTATAGCCGCTGCCTAACCACTGGAAGAAGTGGCCACCCTAGGTATCTCCTGACCTCCAATACCCAAGTCAGTACCAATCCCTTGACCAGCTTCCGACACTACCAATGCCCCCACCGAAAAAGAAACAAAATCGCCCTCCAGACCCTGATGTTTAATACCACCTCCAAGGAAAGGGAAGAGGCCCTTTTCTGGGAGCTCCGCCGATGAAAGTGCAGGGAAATTTGTAAAGCACCCGATCTGAGGGGAGAGTGTACTCCCGAGAAGACCAGCGAGGTCGGGCCGTTCTACACCCAAACCCTCAGATGTCTTAAAGTGTGTTAAATCCGCCTCCAAACCCTCTAGACCCACCAATTTGAAAATCGATGAATTCTTGGAGTTTATAGACAGAGCACATTCATTCCTTTCCAACCCCACTACCTCCACGAGCCTAGTGGGGACCCCTGGCCCCCTACCAGTCATCAAAGATCCAGACAGCGCCCCCTATCAACCCAAAGCACCAGAAAATCCTCCTTCAACGAAAATATCTCTTTCATTGACCCCATCTGAGGTGTAATCCACCTCCTCCTCCATGCCTCCCCACCAAACCACTCCAAATCCTATCAATCCACAGACCCGCGCCCCAAGAACGGGCTGGAAACAACCATTGTTTTGTTTTATGTGATAAAAAATCTAGTAAATGATCAGGAATATTTCCCAATTTGGTAGCCATCTTCAGCGTTCAACCTTGTAGCGACTTCCAAAGTCCTCCTACATCAGTGATCTCTGGTTTCCAAAGAAAATCCAGCAATATATGCAGATCTGGATCAGTGATCTTCCAGATCCAACCGTTCTGGCAGATCTGAACCTTGCGATCCAAACTCCACCATCATTCGTTCCTCCTCGTCTAGATTTACTATTTTGTAAAGAAGAATAAAATCTTTTGAGTAATGTAATCGGTATTAAAAAGTTTTATTTAAGTTTTTAATTACATTAAATGAGATTAGCTCACCGAAGTATTTTTTTTCGAATTAATAAAGAAATTTCTAGTTCCCTTAATTTTAATCGAAATATAGCAGGTCAAACATAAGCTAGTTAATAAGTGGACAAAATTAACATTTTTTTCTATTTTTTCCTTAAAAGAAGCAAGGGTTTTGAAGGACTATGTATATGACCCTTTTTGTTCGAATATTTTTCCTTGTTTATGAACTTTCTGATTTAATCCTATATCACTATTTTCTCTCTTCATTACATTTGGAAAATTTTTGGCTTTGGTAAGGATTGATCTCATTTTCCTTGTTATTTTTCAATTGCTGATGATTTGGATAGAGTTATGATGCCATGATTGCCTACTAAATAAGTGGTATTTTTAGGTTCAAATATCATTTTACTTTCAGGTGCCAAAACGAAGGACTTATGAAGCTGGACATAACAGATAGGTAACGATTTTATATATTATTCTCTTGCACGTTATTTTACATCATTTTGGTCAGCTACGCAGCGCATACATGATGATGCAATCAATCCAAGGATCAAAGATTCTATGTCCAACTCAACACTTTGGGTTTTTAATGATTCATGATTTGTTAGGTTATTCAAAGAAGGTGTTGACTGCTTTGACATATTCCTGGATTCATCTCCACTGACCATGGTTTTAGCTCCTGGGGTGGCTCGTGAAAACTTTTGAGAATCGGCAAATGAACCTTATTTGGAAATTTGTTGTAACTACACGATATTTTCAAAATTCTCTCATGAGCGTTGTTGTATAAGAACTTTGAATCTTTTCTAGGGGAGATTAGCCATCATTTTGCATAGATCTATTAAACACTGCTGTGGTCAGACCTTTTTATAAAAAACCTATATTGCCATGATTTTGTATGTGTTAATTAATTTCGTGTGAGTGAGTGGCTTGTTCAACTCCTGTCCCCGAAGGAAGGTCCCCCTTCTGTGACAGGTGTTGTTGTAGTTATAATTTATTTTCTTTATACACGTAGTTGATGTCGATAAAATCAATTCCTCATGCAATTGATGATTTATTAAATTATTCAAAATTGGATTTGGTGTGCTAATCATAGTTGAATGTGAATCTTTGAGTATTGACACGATTGGATAGTATAATTTTCATTATCATTGCTAGTGAACAGAGGGGAATGTGTGGATTATGGACATTGAATCATGATTACTTCTGTGGTGAATGATTTCATTAGAATTATTGTTGAGAATCTGTAGAAGCGGGCTGTTGAATCAATTTAGCTCTTTCCCATTCTTGTATTGTAGTTGTTGTTTATTAAAATGCTTTCGTGTGAAATATCGATGTGTTTTAATCATATTTAATAATGAATTTCTTTTTGTAGTATAGCATACATTACAACATAACAGAAGGTTTGTTAAAGTTGATATTTACTGTTTTTTTTCCTTTAAGTTATGGTGTACTTAGAAGCATATTCACCAACCGTTGCATTTTAATTCTAGTTCTATAATCTATAATCCTCCTGTGTTAAAACCATTCCAAGCTACAGTGTCTAACATATACCTTGTCAGGTAGCTCAGAATCCTTTGTGGCCCTAAGTTGATAATTTATGCACAGCCTTCGATTTGCATTTTATTAGAAGGTGAAAGAAAAGCTCATCATTTTGGCATCGTTGTCGGGGAGATGCCAAGGATATTGCAAGTTTGGTTGGTTATTTTGGTTCTATAGTTGATATTTTTTTCTTTTATTTGTGTGGATTGTGTATGACATGTTTTTATCTGAAAATAGTTAGGTTTGATTTCGGAGGAGGGACAAGTAAGACGCACCGACAAATTCATTCAAATATTTCCTGCCACAAGTCCCTATGATCCTAGATCATGTAAATCATTCATGCGTAGAATAAGAGATATTACAGGTAGGATTATATACGCATATGATACCTCCAGGTACTAACCGTGTAGGAATTACAATAAGAGGAGGACACAGCCAAGGGAGGACACCTTCTTCTAGTGTTCCCAAGCAAGAAATTGAAGAACTCGAGCATTCTACCATGCCCATCGAAAGAACGGTCTTACCAACGAATGTTGGTGAGAATATTCTGGTGACAAAGTTCAATAAGGAAGAAGAGAATGTTTGAGAAGGAGAGATTCTTAAGCAATCCAATGTTAACAATCATTTGAGTGCATAACAATTGATTGCAGAATTAGCTACCTCGGAATATTATTGGGTAAATATGGATGGTGGGGGAGAGAACATTTCCATCGGAGGGGAAACACACCAAGGATATACAAATGGAGAATAAAGCATCATGATGAATACTTTCCAATTCCCAATATGAAAACTTGGATCTACATTTACAAACTACTTGAATAACATTCCACTTTCCGCATTGCCAATTTTCATGGTATGGCAAGTGAGGACACATATACATTTTTTTTTGAATTTTATGTCCTCTATAGGAGTTATGATTATGTTACATATCAAAAGAAATAGAAATTTTTTCCAACCACATTGAAAATCCAAGCACTAAGGTGGTTCATGGGGCTGGCAAGGGATAGTATAGTAATTTGGGCACAAATTAAGAAGCTCTTCCTAGATAAATATCAAGAATATTGTAAAGATAAGGATCAAAAGGAAGCAGTTTTTAAAATGACCCAACAAGAAGACAAAAGCCTAGAAGACTATGTGGAGAGATTCTAATATAATTTGCAAAGATCAAGCCAGAATGGGTTAAATGATGATACATTGAAAATTCTACTCTTACGAGGGATCAGAGATGATTGCATTGATCTGCTGAATTTTATGGGTGCAGAGGATGTGTCTCTACTAAAATATGAAGAGATACGTGACCTCTACAGAATGTATTCAAGGAATTCTTCTAGACTGGGAAGAGGGATTTGGGACATAGTAAACATGACCACCAAGACTTCAAGAGAAGGAGTTTCAAGGATGGAGATTGGAAACCTCTAGGAAGGATTTAAACCTGATATACTTAGTTCCTTGAGTCCCCAATTGGATGCGCTTCAAGCAAAGAAAATGGAAGAGGAGGAAGATCAAGCTTTAGATTTTTTTTCCCTAACTACAGGAAGAGGCACCCTCTCAAAATTTTCCAATTATACAGAGTGGAAATATGCCTTCTATGGTACTAGGAGCACCCTACGAAAGTCTTCCCTTCGCTGCCAGGACTTAAGGCCATATATAGGGAAGGAGGGACAGATGCAGTTTCAGAACCTTTTTTTTTCTTATCTCAAAATCGACCATGGAAACCCCAACCCTCAGGTACGGTACTACATCCCATGCAAACATTTAATCCTTATTGGAATAATGCTCAAATACATTAGTCACAAGTCTCACAATCTCCACAAGATCCTCAAGTTCAACAAAATTCTCAACTTTGGTATCCATTGATTCCACAACAAATATGGCCACCTCCATACCCACAAAATAGCCCTTGGAAATCAAATTGGAGGAATTCAAACTTTGGGAATCAGCAACAAATTCAACATTTACCCCCTCAAATAAATAATTCTCAATTCCCATTTGCACCAGTACAACTATTAATGCAACCGCTTCCACAACCCCAGTTAGACACTGCCAGTGAATAACACACCTCCCAAACCACTTCTTCCTACACAACTCAATCCTAACCCTAATAATAAGGTTGGAAAACCTGTAGTGGCTGTTGAATTACCCAATTATTGAACCTACGCTATTTCCACAGTGGACTGCAATGACATTCAATCATGCTCTGGCATAATTATCAATAAAACTACCTCTCCTATAACTGCGGAGGAAGAGGATGAAGAGACACTAGAAATATTACCGATTTATTTTGAAGATACAATGGTGCGATCAGAAGACAATTCCCCACCAATCCCACCCAGGATCTCACCACAAGTAGAGAAAGAACAACTTTCACCATATCCTGAGTGCTTAATCATACACAAACTTGCACCTCAATCTAAATTTGATCTCTTGGGAGAATTACAGAATGTCTGTGTGAAGATTCCACTATTTCAAGTTATTAAATACATTCCCATTTACTCCAAATTTGTCAGAGAATTGTGTTTGAAGAAACCAGGCAAAAAGAGGAAACACCCCCCAAGAGTTCACGTGATAGGAGATTTTTCTAAATTGATGATGGGTAACACTCTTCCTGCTAAGTACTCTGACCCTGGTAGTCCCATTTTCAAAGTAAAAATAAATGGCATTTCTCTCTCTAATACACTAATAGATTTGGGAGAAGCTATTAATGTCATGACTAAACAAACAATGGATAGATTGGGTATTACACATCTTCGAAAAAATTCTACTATTTTACAGTTTCTTGACTAATCTCCTATCAAACCAGATGGAATTATAGAGGATGTTGTGATTTTAGTAGATTCATGGAAATACCTGGTGGAATTTATTTCTTTGCCGACAAAATCAAGCCTGGGAGGCTATCCTCTAATTTTGGGTCGACCATGGTCAGCCACAGCAGATGCTTATATTGGTTTTTGGTTAGGAAATATGCACATATCCTATGGTAATGTTGTAAAAGAACTCACTTTGTATCCTCCTACGAATCCAATGATACAACAAGAACTTCCCTTATGGCCAAATGAAGAGGAGGTTGAGCAGGAAGATGAAACCCTATAACTTCACATGATCGAACAATCGCTTGCAGTAAAACCACCAATTGAGGATGATTTTCTCGGTTAATTTATCAGTTCTAGTCCCTCAGGAGACTTTATAAAAAAATTTAGTTCAGTCTGCGCTACCCAACAGATTGATAGTATCCCAAGTTCATCTATGACACCTTATACTACTTCTACTCTTCAAGGTCACTCTACAATTAGGGAAGTGGAAATTGAACCTAGTAAGACTTCAAATATCAATTCTGCATTGTCGATTTAGAAAACATAAATGCTTACGCCAGTATTAAAGAAACATAAAACTATATTTGCATGGCATTACAGTGACATTAAAGGTCTCCATCCTGAAATGTGTATACATCAAATCTACACAAAATATGATTGCCTATCAGGAAACCTTAGCGTAGGATGTATCTGACACTCAGAGAGGTTGTCAAAGAAGAACTTCAAAAGTTACTAGCTACAAATTTTATTTATCCCATATCTTATAGCAAGTGGGTGTCTCCACTACTCATAGTTCCTAAGAAGAACGTAAAGTGGCGTATTTGTGTTGATTATAGGGAATTAAACAAAGATACACATAAGGACCATTTTTCGTTACCCTTCATTGGCCAGGTGTTGGACATGCTAGTAGGAAAAAATTATTTCTCTTTTATGGATGGCTTCATTGGTTACATTCATATTAGGATAGCACCAGACGATCAAAAGAAGATGACATTCACATGCCCATGGGGGACCTTTGTATGTTGGGTGTTACCTTTCATATTATGCAATGCCCCTGCCACATTTCAGTGGGATTTTCTCAGCATATTTTTCGATCTTATTCATGACACTATGGAAGTTTTCATGGATGATTTTGCCTCTCATGGGGAATATTTTGCAGAAGCTTTGAATAACCTGGACAAGTACTTACATGATGCAATGAGGTAGATCTTTGTCTCAGTGGTGAAAAATGCATAGTGATGCTCACTCAAGGCGTTGTCCTGGGTCATCTTATATCTCTTGATGGCATCAAAGTAGACCCAACAAAGATTCAAGTGATCCTTAATTTACCAGTTCCATGCACACAAAAAGAGGTACGCAATTTTATCGGATATGCAGGTTATTATAGAAGATTAGTTCAAAACATTTCAAAATATGCTAATCCATTATTTCTGCTTATGTCCAAAAACAAACATCTTGAGTGGTCAAATTCCTATCAACTAGCATGGGAAACTTTAAAACAAAAAGTATCTACAGCACCGATCCTACGAGGACCAAATTAGTCCTTCCCTTTCCTGATTTCTACAGACGCCTCTGATACCACCCTAGGAGGAGTTCTAGGCCAACAGGAATATCATAAACCTTATGCCATATATTTTATTAGTAAAAATATGACTATTTCAAAAATAATTATACAGCAATTGAAAAAGAATACATGGCTTTCATTTACACCATAAATAAATTTTTCCATTACATTATAGGATATCTAGTGACTCATGTCCACATTGACCACTCTGCCATCAAATATCCACGAGAGCTTCACTTGTTGACCAATATCCTATCACGTTAGTTCATATTGTGGGTTTTAAAATTATAAAAAATTGAACAAATATGTTGCAGGTATTGGGGGGATGAGGGGTTTAAGGTGGGGTGGGTAGGGTGGTTTATAAGGATTGAGGTATAAAAAGGGGTGGGGAGGAGGTTTTAAGTATTGGGAGGGGGTTTCAACAAAAAGATTTTGGGTCAATATCTCTCGAAATTAAGGGTATTATTTAATATCCCACGATCACACGTGCTATGTGAGAGGTTCACTAAGTGAATTCCTCATGCAAATATCTTATGAACAAACCAATCACAAATGGTAGAGTCACTCTGTGGCTATTATTATTACAGGAATTTGACATTTCAATAAAGGATGAACTAGGTCAAACTAATGTGGTTGCTGACTTTCTTTCAACAATAATTAATAATAAGGAACCTCAACTGGTGGATGATGCTTTCCTAGATGAGCATTTGTTTGCTATTTCTACTAATGTACCTTGGTTTGCAAATGTAGAAAATTATTTGGTGGTAGGAAAACTTCCGAGGCATATGAAATCAAAAGAAAAGAAGAGGATTGTGCAACAGAGTAGCATATTTTCATGGATCGATGGCTATTTGTTCTATACGAGACCGTACTTGGTGATTCGTAGATGTGTTCGTGAGGATGAAATTTATCCAATTTTGAGAACCTCTCATGATGGCCCATGTGGGGTGAAATTTGCCGACAAACGAAGAGGACACAAAATTCTACAATTGGGATATTATTGGCCTACCATATTTAAAGATGCTCGAGAGTATGTCCGGAACTATGATAGTTTCCAAAGAATGGGACAACCATTATAGTCAGACAAAATTCCACTTCAAACTCATCTTGTGGTGGAACCATTTGAGAAATGGGCATTAGATTTTGCTGCCCATATGAAACCTCACTCCAGGCAGAAATCATATATCCTAGTATGTACAGATTATGTGACTAAATGGGTTGAGGTAAAGGAACTCCCATGGGAAACAGAGCAGGCAGTTTTAGATTTCCTCTATGTAGATATTTTCACAAGGTTTGGAGTTTCGAGGGATATTGTTACTAATGGAGGATTTCAATTCACATATAAACTCATAAAATCTCTTACAACACATTACCATATCAAGCACAGAGTAACTTCACCATATCATCCTCAGGCTAGCGATAAAGTGGAAGGTACAAACAGAATTCTGGAATCCATGCTTACAAAGACTGTTCAGATTCATCAAAGGAAATGGGCTAATAGGCTTCATGAAGCTTTATGGTCCTATAGAATAGCATGGAGAAGTACCACAGGTTTGACCCCTACTAACTAGTCTATGGTAAGCAAGTCACCCTACCAATAGAAGTTGAGATTAAAACATTAAGAACTACATTTCAATTAGGAATTGATTTATCTCAGGCCCAACATAGTCGCCTGCAGCAGCTTAATGAGATTGATGAATTATGATTGGCCTCCATAGAACATACAGCTATTGTGCAACAACAATGAACCAAGTGGCATGACCAATTGATCAAAACTAAGTATTTTAAGGAAGGTGACTGGGCTCTTCTCTCAGACTCCAGATTCAAAAATTTTGAAGGGAAGCTTCAAACTCATTGGTTGGGACCATATGAAATCAAAACAGTCTATGATAATGGTACAATATGAATCAAAACCATTAATGGTGAAGGAACACTTCTTATGGCCAGTGGCCATAGACTAAGACCATATAAGAAACCATTGTCCAAAGAGGAGGTCATCCGTAATAATGCTGCATGCTGGTGTAACAAAGACTTCGAGATCACTACATTGACCTATGAAGAATATATATATATATATATAATAGTGATCTCGAAGTCTTTGGTACACCATCATGCAGCAATATTACGGATGACCGCCTCTTTGGACAATGGTTTCTTATATGGTCTTAGTCTATGGCCACTGGCCATAAGAAGTGTTCCCTATGAAGAATATATATATATATATATAAAATAAAGAAAAATAAAAAGAAAAAGGAGAAAAGAAAAAATGGACTGTGAAAATATTCCTGGGACACAGTCCTAAAACAAGAGAGAAAAATGAAAAATGGACTGTAAAAATCCTCCTAGGACGCAACCCTTAAAAATATGGGAAGACTCTTGCGGAAGAGATTTGTAGAATTAATTTTTTGAGAATATATGAAAATTAAACCCACAATCCGCAATCTGCAATTGTGGAAGATGAAATGTGGATGTAGTTTCGATAAAATTAAAAAAGAATACCCACAATCTGCAACTCGCAATTGCGGAAGGAAGGATTTCTCAAGATTGTGGAAAGGGGGATTACAGAAAGATAGTCGCAGAAGGTTAATTGAGGAAAGATAATTGCATAAATATAGTTGCAGAAAAGAACATTGTGCACACCACTTTACATAAATAAAAATGTGGAAAGGACGTTGCGAAAAAGAAATTTCGAAAGGTCGTGACTAATAAATTTAAACAGAGTTACAAATGATAAGCATAGAGCTAATTTAGAATTGGTTTTTTTTTGTGGAAAGTCACTATGATGATAAGTGATGGTTATATGAAGAGATACATTTGAGGGTATATAAACAATGCATTAAACTTTCAAATAAGATTCTCTGTACATTCAATTGGAAGATCCATAGGTGTACATAAGTCAGAGATAGAATTATCAAATAAGGGTGGTTGGAAGGAGCTAGTGCATGATACAAGCCTGTAAGGCAGTAGTAGCTGGTAAAAAGGGTGTCAAATCATCCCTTCAGTAGTAATTCATAAATGAGGGGCTATTAGCCTCCTTCTAGTAGTTACCAGTAAATAGGGTGTAGTAGCATCCTTGTCTGTAGTTGCAGGAAGAAACCATTTGTAAATACAATTTCACAGTAATAGAAAGTGTTGGTGGTTTTCCCTATTGGGATTTCATGATAATATTGTGTGAACTCTACTTTTATTGTTGATATTTTTAAGTGAAAAAAAATTAAATATATTGATTAATACTGATTCAACCACCCCCCCCTCTCAATATCGCCTGAAATTCCAACAATATTCCTGTAACTTGATAGTCTTTATCATGTTATATCATATCTCCTTGGCCATTTGATTATACCAATCTTATATTCATTAGTTCCATCTAATTTTATCTTCTTTGTATCTTATTGGTTGTAGGTACTAGTGTGTGCAAAGATGGATTGCATTTTTGTGGAGGTAGAGAGGAAGAATGTCAGATTCAAGGTGAGTTTCTCTTACTTTACATTTGGTCATCATTGGAGTGATCTAGGTGAAAGTATGTATCTTTGTGGTGTTTTGTTCTAGATATGAATCACTCATACTAGGGACTTTGGTCTTTATCCCCATTGAATGAAAACTCATATAACATAAACATATGGTTCCATATCCTACTAGCTTTGTTGTTTGGAATGCTGATGAATACCATGTAGATTTCAGCTAGTTTGAGAAGTTAGAAAAAAGTAGATTTTTATAATAAAAAAATAGTGATATGATCTATAAGGAGTTGGTTCAATCTATTAAACCAAAAATAATAATTTTTTAGAAAGATTTGATTAATTATGGAAAGTACCGAAGGTGATAGTAAGGGATAAACATGTCAAAATTAAAGACTTGGAAAATAGAATCATTACATTAAGTGCAAATTAAGCAAGTGATGGTGCTCATACTACAAATATTTTGAAAGAAAAATACAATGAGATAACTCATATTAGAAATCGACTGAAACTCCCAATAATCCAGCTAGTTCAGACCCATGAACTAAGGAAAGACCAAGAAGAGGGTGAAAATATATATGCAAACATGCTACAGTTTAGAAAACTAGTTGAGGATATAAATGATGAGATTAATGAACTTGGGTGGAATATTTCCTTATTGAAGATGTAAAATAATTCAATATCCACATAATAGGTAAATGAATGTGTCAACTCTAATGTAAAATAAGTAGAACCATCAACAAAAGGTGTGTTAACCCAAAAATTCCCTCACTCAGCTCTACATGGCCTACACCACCCAAGGACACCCATGCACGACCCTCATTTCACCTCGTTGGACCCCCACACCCTCAAAAAGGCTTAAGAATGAGCAAAAGGGCTTAAAATTCCCTAAAAAGAGCCAAAATAGCTCTCATAGGGGCTAAAGCCTCCAAAAGGGGGCCAAAACCCCTCAAAGGAGATTAAAACCCCAAAAGGAGCTAAAGATAGGGAGGAAGGAGATAAAATCCCAAAAAAGAGGCTAAAGCCCCAACCAGGGGCTTAAACCCTAAAAAAGACCAAAAAAGCTATAAATAGAGGGGTGGGGGTCACTCTCAAATCATTCCTTTCTTCAATACTGTTATGCTGCCCGAGTGAGTGCCTTGAGACCATTTGTCTCTCAAGCCATTCACCCTCCCTCTCCTCCATTCCTTCATTGAGCCATAGCTCCCCCATTCTCAAGAGAGGTGCTTCTCCAAGCTAGGGAATGTTGGCCCATTTCCACCAAAAGAAGGTATAGTTTATGTTTTCTTTTGTTCGTTTTAGTTTTTCTAACCTATCTTTGCTTACGGGTTTCATGGCCTAGCATGTTCTTGTAGGTCTCCATTGTTTGTTTGCAGGTTTTCTAACAAGTTGTATGCATGGTATTGGATCTAAACCCATAACCTTGTGTGCAGAGGGGTGTCCATTTCTTTATTTCTTGTTCTCTTTGCTTCAGTTTCATTTCAGCTTCATTTTTCTTACATTACCATCAGGAACCCTATCAAGTTCATCCTATAGATGGAAGGTAGCCATTTCTGCCCTGTAGTAAGGGAGAAATCCCTACTAGAGAACAGGAAACCATACCAGGTCGATCCAAAAGGATCCTTGGGTTTATTTTTCAAAGTTTCAGTTTTTAGTTCTGTTCTTTGCCCTAGTTTAATTTTCTGTTATAATCTAGCTTAGATTCATGTTTATTTACATTTCCAATTACTGTTAAGCCTCCTCAAGGCAAATCCGAGTCCATTTGGCCACATACAGGTTACTGTCAGCTGGATCTAACTCATGGTCAAAAAAATTTCAGTTTCTGGAGTAGGTTGCTCTTATCAGGCCCAGAGAGGGTACTAGATTGCTCATTCTGGCCTCACAGGTGCGAACCCTTCCAGAAGTCATCCCACTTCTGTCTGCAAATTCTGAGTGACCCCCTCTCCTATTTCTAGAAACATTTGGTGACCCCCTCACCACATTTGACCCGAAAAGAGCAACCTGTCACTCAGAGTTTGATTTTTTTTAAAGTTAAGGACTGTTAGTGTGGCTCAGCTGCCTCTATCCATCCAAACTATTTTTATTTCTGTTTCTGTTTCTATTTCTATTCATTTCATTTACAGAACAAATCTTGATTAAATCAAAGTGTAAATCAATGCTTAATGGGTTAATGAACATAGTTTGATTAAAATTTACCTAAAATCAACATCTTGCCTAGCCCTTCCTCCTCTACCCAGTCATCACCCTTTGGGGTATTCTAGGATAAGACGAAGGGTGAAACTCATATAGTAATAGGAACTTTACCATTTAATTTTCGAAGCCACTAAAAACAGGTGACTTGGAAGGTAGAGGAGGTATACAAGGAGGGATTCTCACGACGCTCAGCGTCCTCCCTGTTGACCAACCTTGCATCTAGAGGGTGACCTGTGGATCTACGGATGGGCTTAGTCCCATTGTGTTGAGAGAACAACACCCTCTCCTAGATGAAGAGAAATATAGTTGCAAGGTAGTCACCTAATCAAGCTATCATAGTTCAAGATCACAAATGGTAGAAGTCTAAAAAATTATGATTACTATTTACTGCTTTCATTCACAATATTATGAACTCTACAGAATATTCATAAACTATTTAAGTAGCCACCAGATATAATAAAAAAACAAAAGACATACAAACCATACCATATAAATCAACCCAACTTAGTTCATGACGCTGAGTGAGCCAGTAAAATTTACAATTTACACTAAGTTAAACATCTGCAGTCTTTGAGGACATAAGTCCCTGAATTCCATAACCATGGGAAGTGATTGGGCTCAGCCCAGAAACTCATTGTGAAGAGTACCATGGGAACCCCAAAGTAGCTGGTCGCAAAGAGGAATTTCCAAGAGAAACGGGCAGCGACCCCCACCGATTGAGTAGCACTCTGGTGAGGAAAAATCCAAGCGCTATCTTCTGGAAATCTTGGTGGCTGAGTGACCAACTGCAACCAATAGGAAGCCATTGAAACCGGGGTCCAAAAATCATTACCACCATTTTGACATACAAATTTGACATGATTGATCCCTCATGCTCTTCCTCACACCTAAGACATGAACCACCACAGTTCAAGTCAATAAATGGACATTGTCGAGACCATTCTTGATGACCTTCCACACCATCAGAAGGCCACATAGCCTCTGATTCAGATTTAGACCCATATCAGTGTGAACCAGATCTACACACTACACCATCAAGTTCCATGGATGGTGCAAACCCTAATCCATTTTTCGGCGTAGTAATTGCTAGTGGACCCATGTCCAAACCACAAACCACTACCAACACCCCTGCAAGTGGCCCTAGCACGGTCATGCAAACCATCATAAGCCAGCTACAACCACCCATATTGACCAGTTAAGTTGTCCCACTTGCAACAAATGGGGGCAGTATGCCTTCAACCCACACTGTCCCACTTGGGATACATGGGGGCAATGGCCCTTCCACCTACACTGCTCCTCTTACCACACTTGGGGGCACTGGCCCATCCACAATGGTGCCACAAGTACCCCCAGCTATGCAGGTGCATCATGTACCTGGAAACCTCATCACCATGGCTGCCCCATGTCACATCAACCTGGGGTCAAACCTTCCTTTCATGGCATGTATCAACTTGCATAACTTGGCTCGGTTAACAAATGACCCTATCCACCATAAAAAATTTCGTCCTCGCATGCCCAAAATTCCCTCACACATTCCCAAGTTTGAAGGGAAGGCAGGGGAGTGCCCCCAAAACCATATCATGAAATTTCATCTATGGTGTTCATCAAACAACATTGTAGAAGATTCAATCAGGCTAAGGCTATTCCAATGCATCCTCATAGGTGCTACAGCCAAGTGGTACATTGAGCTACCACAAGCCAAGTACCCGGATTTCAACTCCCTGGCTTTCATGTTCCTGCAATATTTCCAACTCCCCGTTAGATATGACCAAGGGGTGGATATCTTGTTATCTTTCCACTAGAATACTATGACCCACATAATTGACCACATCCATGAGTGGCGGCAATGCCATAGTTTGTGTAAGATCCAACTTGATGATAGGATCTTCCTGGATTGGTTCCTTAAAACCTTTCTCCCACCTATAGAAAAGGACATCGCATCTGAACGTCCCCAATCCGAAGAGGAGGCCATCTTGAAAGCCTAGCAGTTTGATCTGATCTATGCACAATCTGGATACCTTTACAGTGTCATTCCAGACACTCCCTGGGAAGGCACCTCCTACCAGGATGCACCGAGGGCATCCCATGCTGCAAATGGCATCATAGGTTTTGTCTCTCACCAACCACAACACCGTCTGACACCACCTACAATACCACCACAACCAAGCAACACCCTTAGTGTTGCTTACCAAAACCAAACTCCAGACTATACAAGAATGATGTCCTAGTCTGGAGCCACAACTTCTTATGCACAAATTGCGCCACTGTAGCAAACCCAGGCATTAGCTTGGCTGACACAGCAATACGCGGGACAAATTCCCACATTTGTGGCACCGACACCTACCCAAGTCTACTATGCACCACCGTTGCAAGCTGTTCAATCCACCGCCCCTACTCCACCTACTCCATTAGGACTAGTGTTTTCATAAAAAAACTGTCCCAACCAGCCAACCCCCAATAACGAACAAGGGAAAGCCAGGAACAACCAACCCCAGAACCAAGGCAACAATCAATCACAAGGAGGCAATCAACAACCAAACTCTCCCAACAATGTTGCGACGAACCAGCCAGCCCAAAATCCTCAATGACCAAATGCACCAAGATGCAATGCTCCGTTGCGAACAAAACAACCATGCACATTATGTGAGGTCTATGGGCATTACACATTCAAGTGTCCATTCATGGGTCGTGCTAAACAAGCCATTAGAAACGAGGTTCAACATGCCACCAATACAATGGACCAAGCCCAACACAACCTGAAACCACAAGGACCTCCCCCTATGGTGCTCCAAAACTCATTACCAGTCCAAGGATTGGTGGCAACCACACCCCCTCTCCAATCCAATCCCAACGCTTCGGGGGCACCTCCCATGATAGAAACAAGTGTCCACCACCTACTAGCTATGACCACTAAAGAGGTCAATCTACAAACCCGACGAAATCAGTATGGAAACAAAACTAAACCCACTGACACATCAACGACATCTACATACAAAACAATCAATGCACCTCTTCAGCTACCCCCTTTCCTGTGCCTCCCCATACGTCGGGTTTCCAGTAATGCCATGGCTAGAGTTGCTGTCAATTACAACATCATGGATGATTTGGCCCAAACACCTACCCCCATGTCCGCTCTTGAGGTACTCAAAACTTTCCCAATGTAGCAGAAATCCTTACTAGCCACCCTTGGGGCCGTAGACCCCTCTAAATCCAAGTTGATTACATTCGACACGGAAAATGGAGAACCGTGAATGCCATCAACCATTGCATTTCAAATCCCTATGTCTATTTGAATTTTGGTTGTGCACCAGTGCATAGTGGATGAGAGGGCATCCACATGTGTTATGTCTACCCTAGTCTAGCAAAAACTTGGATCCCGAATTCTGCAACCATCCTCCACAACTCTGCGGGCTTATGATGGCCACCCCACTAAAGCCCAAGGAATCCTCCCCCATGTCCCCATCATATTAGCCGAGAAGACAGTTCTAATTGACATAGAGGTTGTCAACGCTCAATTGGACTATAACCTTCTCCTTGGAAGAAGTTATATGTATGCCATGAGAGCCATAGCATCAACTGTCTTCCATCTCATGATGTTCCCCCATGAAGGGAAAATCATAACGGTTGACCAAATGACTTATCATGATCTACAAGGGCTAATGGCACCTGCCAACGTTATCCCTACGATCAACACCATTGATCCACAAGGACTAACCACACATGCCAATGTTATCCCTGCAATCAACACCATGGTTAAAAACATACCAGCCTCCCCATTATTGAATGTGGGCCCTAGGTTGTTTGTCGATACCACCATGATGGCTCCTTTCCCTTTAGTGTCACCATCGTCGACACCAAATGAGACTGCGGACGTGTGCATGCTCTCATCCAGCACTACTGCAGCCAAACAACAACCGTAGTCACAGCCCCAACCACAACACTGTCTACATCCGCAACATCAAGAATAGCCGCAACCACAACCTTATCCCCACATACAACCATCAGGGATTTATCTAGGCTCCTCCCGAGTCCACACAATTCCCTTCCTCTTTTCCCCACCTAGTGTCATGAGCAAGCCAATAATAGCCACCTTAAACTTACCCAAATTTACATTGGGAATTCCCATGTGGTATCTTGATCCACCGGCTCAACCACCAATGCCTCGGGTAGTCTTAACCCCCATACAACCCATTATGGTCGAGTCTCATCCTCCACCCAGCCAGCAAAAACCAACCACCGCACCTAGACCCACACTGCCCCACCCAAAAAGGGCAAGGGGAAAAAATGCAAAAGCTACCACTAAACCTCAACAAAACTTTCCTTGTGCTGTTTGCGAAGAACAAGGCCATCCAACTCAAAACTTCCCTAATATTCCCATAATCCACGTGCATTTGGATGCCATGGATACAATGGAAAATCTCCCCGTGGTTGAACTTCCAAGCGGGCCAATCATGAGAAATAAGTCATTGAGAACAAACCATGCTTGTGCCCTTTGCGGATTGTATGGACACTATTCTCATCGTTTCCAAGACTTGTCCGAGTTTCGAATGGCTCTAGCCAACCTCCGACAACATTCCCTTGAATCTGAGATCACCCTGATCAAAGAAGTTCACCCCCCACCACCTTCTTCAGACACCATGTCCATTTACATGATGTCCAATTCTACCGACCCTTAGTGTCTCCACCACTAATGATGATCCATTAGACTTGTCTCTTCATTGCTTCTGCAATGATGAGGAGATACTTGAAGCCTTAACCGCCACAGAATACCCATGGGATGACATGCACCATCCACAGCTGTAGCACCAACCACAGTTGCAACTCCATATGCAACCGCAACCCCAGCAACATTCGCAACCTTAGTTTCAACCTCAACCTCAGTTACCAAGGAAACAATGGGGTTCATTCCCACTCAACATGATCCTTTTCCTTTTCCTACCATTCAGGATCGTGAGCAAGTATGTCTTAGCAACCCGTAATTTACAGGATTTGACACTAGGAGTTCCTGCGTGGTACCTTGAACCACCTACCCTACCTCTGAGACCCCAATATGTGTTGACTCATGTCCAGCCAATTGAGATGATGTTGCACCTACCTACGAGTCCATCAAAGACTCCTCTCGTCTCAAGGCATGCCCCTCTTTCTCCAACAGAGACTGTGGGAAGGGACACCAAAACCACAACCAATAGCATTTACATGATCGCTAGCACTAGTCACCCTTTCGTCTCATTGGTCATGGAAGATCCACCTGATCTACCCCGACACCACTTTCCCGATGATGAGGAGATCTGTAAGACCACCTCTGATTTTACCCCATTCCCTTTAAACCATAGTGTGGAATTGGTTATTTCCATAAAAGACCAGATTTTGCCACCCCACCTTGCCAATGACCTTCGTATCGGCAAGGGGGAATACCTCTTCATTGACTCAGTTGATCGACTCTTGAAGAAGCAGTGTAACGGGCTCTACCTCAAGAGATTCTATGCCTGATACCACCACTATGAGTCCCTTATAGCGTAGTTTTTTCCCTTTTTTTTTGCAATGTTCTTACCACAAATGAAAGACCCCCATTTGGGGGCAGCACCATTAGCTACTAATTCAGAGTCACCCGGAGCCTGTTCAAGACACCTCTCACACCTTTGGGCTCAAATTTTTTTCTTCTATTTCCTTATGAGACCATCGTCTCATGTTTAACAAACAAATTTTGGGACCGCTTCCTAGAAGTTACCTCAATTTTTGAGTTACATCATGGCAATGCAAGTGTCTATAGACCTATACTTGCATCATGCTTTCCTATCACTAATCATGTGGGGTCTCGGACCACCGCCCATAAGGAACATCATTTTTATTTTAACACATAACTGTCTACTTCATCCACCACACCTTATGCAAGTCCCCAGGCCACTACCCGAAGGACGGTTCATTTATTTTGCGTGCATTTGGCATATAATTGCCTCCAAACTTGCACTCACATCACATGTATTCAAGTCCACAATTCACACACTACTCTTCTGACCTCTATCTGAGAGCCACCTCAGTTTGTGTGCCTCTGTCACACTGACTTGCATGCCTCTGTCCTGATCTATCATGTGCATGTATTGCTATGTTTAAGAGCCACCTGCTTGATCCATACTGCACAGCTGACCTTTGGACCACTTTCCACTGTCCCGACATGGGGCACCACCTGTTCCATAGAAATCAACTGACCATACTAGAGTTTCTTTTAAGCTCTTTTCTAACTCCTAAAAGAATGAAAAGATGGCCGAGCGCAGCTGCTTCCTTTCCCACTCGTTAAAGTATAGGAAAGGGCATCTACATCATCTCGTTTATCTCCTTTTGCGTACTATGTATACCATCAAATGAAAAGGAACACCTTGGCACATTCAAGCCAAGACCATTCCCCTCTGCATACTTTTATGCTTTTTCGGGCAGAGGGGTCAAACTTTACGAAAAATCTCACCATGGGTTGTCGTTAAGCTCTTTTCCAGCCTTCTCATCGAGAAAATATTGTCGAGCAAACTTGGTTTCATTCATGCTCGTAAAAGTATCTAAATGAATATCCAATCAGTATAGGTTTAACCTTTTCTGGACTGACTGGACTACCAATGGTAAAGAAGTCTCCCATCCCCTAAAAGGATGGGCAAGCTCTCCTATCTATACTTTTATCCTTTTTTGAGCACAGGAGACTAGCAATGAAAAAGATCCCCCACTGGAGTCTTCTTCGTGCTTTCAGACTCTCTAAAAATGATAGTACCATCGAGCATTTACTTTCTCGAGCTCACAAAAAATCCACAAGATCGTACCACAACGGCGTCTTTAGACACCACCCCACAGAAAATAGTTTGGTAGCATTCCCACTTTGGGTCACCTTTGTTCAGATTACTTTGTAATGTGTCTTCCTTGGATCCCATCAATATCAAAATTTTCTACCTCCCCCAAGTATTTCCCAACTGCAGTGACATTCTCGATATTACAGCTATGATCCCATTCCCATGAGTCAGTTTCATTTGTTTCCTGGATCGCCCTACCATCATACTCTGAACAAAGGAATTTTGAGTCTATTATGCTCCCCCTGCCCCTATTCAAATTTTTCCCTTCCCCCCCCCCCATTCAGTGGGTTAGTCCGCAGATTGCCTCACATCTTTCGGTTATCTCCCTCGTGCTTCTGGTTAAAGAAACATCATTTCCTTGACTAGGGGCAGGTCTCCCTCTGTCAATGACATCACACATATTCCAAAGGATAGAAACAAAGGTCCCTGTATCTTGGTTTCATTAACCTCGTTAATGAGTTCCTTAGACCACTTGAGAGGAGTCCTTAGTGCCTCTTGGGATGGTTGTTTCTCATGTGCTCGACTCCAACTACATCATTGCACCGTTGAGATTTGTACAGGGTATTCATCCGTATAGTATTTGGTCAAAGACCCTGGATGTCACCTAACTCTAGCACATTGATGAGTGTACTCAAGGGACCTAAGCAGGTTCATGTCCCTTATGATTTATGGGTTGCGTTGGAGAAAGTTTTCAGAAGCCCTGGCAGTGCTTCTATATATATTTATGATTGATTCAGCATACTTGTACCATAGACACTCTGACTCTCCATCAATGAGTCCATACAGCTATGTACCATTTCAGATCCAACAGGCTATTAGTCATGAAGATATAGCATTCCATGAGAATGCCATGGGCCCAATAAAGCAGTTCTTCAGATCGGTATTGTATTTAGCCTCTCAGTGAGGCAACCACTATGTATCATCAGTTGTATATGATCAGCTCTTATATTATAGAGAATAGATCACATTATTATTTTGACATTGTTACAAGCATGGGGATTCCTGCCTTGTCCATATACATGTCACACGTTATTTGTATCTCACCCATTGGTGGGAACCATATTAATACAAAAACCAAAATCCACCATGCCTCAGCCTAGGAAGCATCACCTCTCTGCAGAAAATCCTATGATGTGCATCAGCCATACGATGAGCTCCTGCCCTCACGCATTAGGGGAAAATTTGTTAACCCAAAAAATACCTCAATCAGCTCTACATGGCCTACACCACCTAAGGACACCCATGCATGACCCTCATTTCACCCCGTTGGACCCCCACAGCCTCAAAAAGGCTTAAGAATGAGCAAAAGGGCTTAAGATCCCCTAAAAAGAGCCAAAATAGCTCTCATAGAGGCTAAAGCCTCCAAAAATGGGCCAAAACCCCTCAAAGGAGCTTAAAACCCCAAAAGGAGCTAAAGATAGGGTAGAAGGGGATAAAAGTATGAAAAAGGGGCTAAAGCCCCAACTAGGGGCTTAAAACCCTAAAAAACCCCCAAAAAATATAAATAGAGGGGTGGGGGTCACTCTCAAATCATTACTTCCTTTCATACTACTATGCTGCCCAAGTGAGTGCCTTGAGACCATTTGTCTCTCAAGCCATTCACCCTCCCTCTCCTCCATTCCTCCATTGAGCCATAGCTCCCCCATTCTCAAGAGAGGTGCTTCTCCAAGCTAGGGCATGGTGGCCCATTTCCACCAAAAGAAGGTATAATTTATGTGTTCTTTTGTTTGTTTTAGTTTTTATAACCTATCTTTGCTTGCAGGTTTCATGGCCTAGCATATTCTTACAGGTCTCCATTGTTTGTTTGAAGGTTTTCTAACAAGTTGTATGCAGGGTATTAGATCTAAACCCATAACCTTGTGTGTAGAGGGGTTTGCACTTATTTCTTTCCTGTTCTCTTTGCTTTAGTTTCATTTCAATTTCATTTTTCTTGCATTACCATCAGGAACCCTATCCTTCCGTCCTATAGATGGAAGGTATCCATTTCTGCCCTGTAGTAAGGGAGAAATCCCTACTACAAGGCGTATAAGATGTTACAAGCAAGCTTGAAAAGAAGAACATTGAAAAGGAAATCATAGATGTCATGGATGAAGACACCCATACTTACTAAACCAAATCAACAACTAGTACAAGACTAGGTTGAGAAATATGACAAAATGAAAGAGTTACGGGATGAAATATTCCAAAAGGATGAAATAATTGTAGAGATAGAGAGAAAAGTAGTAGAGAAAGAAGATAACATCCATGATTAAAAAAGGATATTGTTGAATTGAAGAGTAAAGTCACTAAGCTAAAAGTGGATGTCGAAGGGGAGTATATGATAAGAATAACAAAAAATTCTTTGTGGAAGAAGATAACCCAATTTTGTATGGATGGCTAGGAACAATGTGAGCTAATTCAAGAAGAATTGGAGATGTACAAGTCAGTTAGAGAAGAAGTGAAAGCATTGGAAATATACTTAGGAGTCTATATAAATATCATATTTGATACCATGAAGAAATCAAGGCTTCATAATATGTGTAAGAACAGGATAAATATCTATATACAAAGAAAAATCATTCTAGCTCATAAACAAGACTTACTAAGATAGGATAAACCCCCATAGGTGACTAAAACACTTTCCAAATCAGTCAAGGAGCTCACAAATTGGCTAAAGAATGAGAAAGTTGTCATGAGTGATGGAAAAACATGCTAGTCATAGAATATGGAGAGAAACTGATGGAGGATAGTTCAGCCACAAAATATAGAAATTTCCTAGTTGATTAGCTTTACCTTATCCATTGTAAAACATGAATAAAGCCGTATAAAGACAAAATATACATGAAGGCACAGTTGCTAATCTGGGAAATCAATAAAGTGGGTAGTATCTAACCAAAATCAATATAAATGCACTCTTGGGGTATATATGGAAAGTATTTACCAAGTGGTTAAAGTGGATGCCAACTACCTAGGCTAGTTGATAGGAAATTAACAATAAATGATTAATTATGTTATCCTAATTATTGAGTGGGTTTATAATATTCTAAAACCCCCCCTTAAGTCTAAATTTATGATGGGATATCTGAAATAATCAGAAATACATATGTATATAGGGCCTAAAAACAAGGATATGGTCACCCTTTACAATTATTTTTATCTAGAAAAGTGAGGTAAGATGAACAACCACTTGGTGAAAATACTTAAAAGGTTTGAGGGGGTGGTAAGGGGTTATAGGTATACATGGAGATAGAGTGTTAAGGGGTTAGAGGTAGATACTAATGGGGGTGTTAAGATATTGGGTGTAAGTGGAGAAAGGGGGAAAGTGAGTGAGACAATGTGTTAGTAA
>LPNX010505232.1:0-71655 GCA_001517045.1 Pseudotsuga menziesii
GCTTAAGCGACGCTTAGGAGGATATCCATCGCTTAAGCGACGCTTGCAAGCCTATCCGTCGCTTAAGCGACGGTTATCAAGCCTAGCCGTCGCTTAAGCGACGCTGATCACCACCATTTCAAAAAAGAAATTTATCTTCCTGATTTTTGGCACTGTTAAAATAAAAAATCCACGCGCCGTCGGAAAAAACCGTTAGATTTTGGATCGAAATATAGTAGTGTTTAAGTGTCATTGTCCACCCTAAGGCAACTCTAGGTGGACAAACACTTCCTAGGTAACTTTTCAACAATCCTTGGAAAAATGTCCAAACTTGTGGCAATTATAACATTCCACTTTTGACATGTCAGAGAGCTTACTTTGAGGTTTATTTCCCTTCTTTTGTTGAGGGGAAGGCTTCTTGAATTTCTTTGTCTTTGCTGCAAGTGCAGGGTTTCCTTCCTTGGTTTCCTTGCCTGAATTCCTTCCCTCTTCTTCTATGCAATCATGTCAAAGCCTTTCAAAGGTTGGCTGATTCTCACGTCCACTGACAGATGCCATAAAGATTTCCCAAGAGCTTGGGAGACCATCAACCACAGTTTGCACAAGGTCATCATCATCAACAATAATACCAATAGAAATGAGTCGATCTCTTATCTGTGCAATCTTTGTGAAGAAAGAACCAACCCCTTCATCCTTGTTCAGCTTCAAAGTTCGTAGCCTCTTCTTCAAGACTCTCTTATGGCTGGGAGCCTTCTTCTCATATAGGTTGGCCAAGGTGTAAAAACATTCTTTAGCAGTCTTCAAAGCTGAGATGTTGGGCATCAATGCCTCTTTGATAGAATCATAGATGATCCTTCTAGCCTTACCTTGCTTCCTCTTGTAAGCTAGCCTGCCAGCATTAGATGTTGGCTCTTCGTTGGCATTAAACACAATGCCATCATGGTCATTCTCCTCTAGTATAGCTGTCAACCTGGCCTTCCAGGAGTTGTAGTTGGCTGAACCTTGTAGCTTATATTCTAGGTCGTCGTAGGGGGTGGAGGAATGTGAGCTAGATGACCCCCTAGGTGTAAGGGAGCTAAGGAACATACTTGTAATGTTGTTGCTCTCTTATTGAGACATTTCCCAAGTTAGTCTTGGTTCCTTGATTTGCCATTTTATCTACAAGGTCATTGTTCTTCCTTAGGATGTGGTAGTAGGTGGCGTGAAGGGTGGTATTAATTTTGCTAATGTGCTCATAAAATCTTTTGCAGTTGGCTGAACCAAAATTATAACCTTTCCTGATTTTTTGGATGACCTATTTTGAATCCCCAAAGAAAATGATTTTTCTGATATTGTTCTTTCTGAGACCATGTCTTTGATATTGTTAGGTAGGCAGATGTTCCATTCTAGCAGGCCTAGGGTGTGCTTCCAGAATTGATCGACCATCGGGAAAGTAAGAAAGAGATGAAGAGAAGTTTCATTTTGGGAGGTGCAAAGAGCGCACCTTGAAGAGCCCTTGAATCCTCTTTTTCTTAGATTGTCTGTAGTCAACAGTTTATCTTGTGCTAATAACCAATAACAAATATTTAATTTTGGGATAAATCAGAATTCCATACCTTTTTCCAGAAGCTTGGTTGAATATTTCCATCGTTGCTTTTCAGGATCTTAAATCCTTCTTTGACTATATAATGTCCACATACTCCCCAACCTTTGATATCTCGATTCTTGCTATTAGAAGGGGCGATACCTCGCAAAAGAGTTATGAAAATTTTGTATTCATTATTGAGATAGGTTGGAGGGTGCAAATTCTTACAACTTTCCCTTTCTCCATTGTTGTACCAGGTTGAGATATCGTTGAGCCTAATTAACCCCTGATCTTCTATCCATCTTCTCAAATTGTTTAGATTTGAGTATGCAAGGGGGGGTGTCCCAAGATTTTATTGGTCCAAATATTGATCCCTTTTCCATTGTGAGGGATCCAGTAAATATTGTCTTTAATTAAAACAACCAAATTTTTACATAAGTTCCAAATTGAGGTGCTTTTGCCCATCCACTCTATATCTAAGCATTTTGATCTTGGTTTTTTGAGATATTTTTTCCTAAGTACCTCCTTCCACCATTCCTTTCCTCCTGCAATAAACCGTTATACTAGCTTGGATTCCATTGCTAGATTCATCAAGCTTGGATCCCTGATTCCCAGTCCTCCTTTTGTTTTGTCCTCCATTACCTTTTCCCAATTTACCAAGCTGAATTTTTTTCCCTGAGTTTTCCCTCCGTGCCAAAAAAAAATTTCTAGCTCTTTACTGATATTGCTGAGGATGTGTTTGAGGGCTAGAAGGATGGCATAAGTGAAGATTGGATAAGAAGAAAAAATGGATTTGATCAAGGTAAGCTTACCAGCTAGATTAAGCCATTGAGACCCCCAGACTTGAAGCTTAAAGTTTCATCTTCTGAATGATATACTTCTAGGATATTGAGTTGCTGGTGCGCTTAGTAATTGTAATCCCTAAGTAAATAAAGGAGGTCCAGTCCATATTAAATTTTATGCCCAAAATTTGAGCAATTTCTCTTAAAGTGTGAGGATTGCTATTCCATCCATATAGCCATGATTTCATGGAATTGATTTTGCTACTGGATACTTTGAGAAATAAGTCCATCGAGACTTTGATCCTTCTTGCGATTTGATTAGAAGCGCTTACAAGCAGAATGGTTTCATCTGCAAACTGGGCATGATTAATGGGCTGAACCCCTCTAACAAAATATATGCCAGGGATATTTCCTTGATTTTTAAGTCTGTTTAACCTTCTACTAAGGGAATCAACGATTAGAATGTATAGAAAAGGCGACATCGGGCAGCCTTGTTGAATGCCTCTTTTGGCTTGAAAAAAGGTGGTAGGCCTCCCATTTATCAAAGGGGCCACCCAAGGACTGTCTATACAAGCTTTAATCCATCTGAAAATTTAGGAGGAAAACCAAATCTGTCCATAACTTGATATAAGAAGGAGTCCCTTACTCTGTCGAAGGCGTTAGCTAGGTCCAACTAGATTTCAATGCCTGCTTCCTTTCGAGCTTGACTGGAGGTGATTACTTCCTGGACCAGAAGGATATTGTCATAGATTTTCCTACTGACAATAAATCCTCCTTCATTCTCTGAGATGAGGTGAGATATTACCTTTTTGATCCTCTTGGAGATTATCTTTGTGAGGATTTTGTAAGAAGAGTTGCATAAGGATATCGACCTGTAGCGCTTGATGGACGTTGGATTCCTTTCTTTTGGGATTAGCGCTAGGAAGGTGGACTTCGTGGCTCCTTCGATTTTGTCCCTTGATTGAGTCTAGATTAACATTATTATGAGATCTTTTTAATAATGTGCCAGCAGCTCCTATAAAATATGATAGTGAATCCATCAGGACCAGGTGCCTTGTCTGGGTGTAGCGCACAAACTTCCTTGTTAACCTATTCTATTGCAACCAAATGCGTTAAGAAGTCGCTATCTTGCTGGAGAATGTTGGGAATATCTGCGCTGAGAGATTTCAACTCCTCTTCAGTGACTTCTTCTTCATCTGTATAAAGACCCTCAAAGAAACTTTTATCTCTGCTTTTATTTTCTCGGGATCATATATCTGTTCTCCATCCTTGGTGGTGATCTCTTTTATGGTATTATTTCTATTGCGCTCCATACATTAATTGTGGAAGAATTTGGTATTTTGATCTCCTACTTTCAACCAAAGGCATCGGGACCTGAGTCACAAATCTTCTTCTTCTTTGCGAAGCAAAGTTTGCAAGCTTCTGCTGATTTCTTTCTCCTGCCAAAGCAAGGCCTTGGTGATATCTGAACTTTCCATTTGATCCTGAGTGTCTTCGAGGTTTCTAAGGAGGGAAGATTTCTCCTTTTTGGGGTCATGAACTTGATTCGCTATCTAGAGTTTGATCCCTTTCTTGGTGTTTTTTAATTTTGTTTTGAAATGTAGCTTATGGAACCTTGAATGAAGATGTTCTAGGAGTTTTGGACTGCATCAAAGAACCCAAGCTCCTTGATCCAGGTGGAGGAAAATATGAAGGGAAGAGTTCCAAGGTTTCCTAAGGGAGAAAGGTCAAGGGAGATAGGCCGATGATTAGAGATAGCAGAGGGGAGAATGTTCGAAGAAGGAAAGATAGATTGATTCAGGATGGAGGTGCTTACTAAAACCCTTTCCAGTCTAGCTGTTATGTGACCTGGCCCAAGCCGCTTGTTACTCCAAGTGTCTTTCCCTTTTTTGGGTTTGATATCCAAGACTTTCCAGGCATTCATAAGATCTTCCAGCCTTTCTCCAAAGGGATCCCAGACTTTGGATCCTCCTTTCTTCTCCTCGGGGGATATGGTTGTATTGAAGTCCCCAACTATAATACAAGTGTGCTACATCTTCCTATGTTTTTGCATGTCCAACTGATTCCAAAAGTATTCTTTGTACCCATGGAATTTTGGCCTGTATATGTTGCATACCCAAAGAGTCTCATGTGTGTTGATATCTTCCAACGCTACAAATAACCAGTGGCAGTTTTCTGATTTAGAGATGATTTTGAAAGTGTTTGTGTCCCACCAAGTTACTATTCTTCCTGAAGCCCCTTGAGAGATTCCATCTATACCTTGTCATGTTTTCCAAATATTTCTCATGTCTACTATGCAATATTCAATTTGCATGTTTGTCTCCTGGATTGCAAGAATGTACATCAATTCACCGTGCTTTAATCTTTTTATTTCCTCTAATTTCTTTTTTCCTCCTAATCCTCTACAATTCCAGGAGACTAGATTCATTATCTCTTTATTGTTTGGGGGAATACTCTCTCTTTTATGTTTTCCAATATTTTTGTTGTATGCTTTTCATTAGGATGAGGTCTGACCAGATGATCCAGACTTGACTTCTTTCCTGCTGCCTTTTCTCTGTTTGCTTCCATCTCTCTTATAACTTTATTGGGTTTTCTCCCTTTTCTACTTGTTTTCTCTAGTTCTTCCCCTCTACTCTTTGATGTTTCTTCCATGTGTTCCTTAGATTTGGATATTGTTACTGAGCCTCCAGAAAGATGAGATAGTTCTAGTAATATTTCAATGTAGGATTGCCAGGGAAGAGTGGGTTTGGTGTTGCTCTCTTGTCCTATTTCCATTAAGACTGGTTCATCTTCTTTTGTATTTACTGGGATTTTTCCCTTTTCCTTTTCTGGTATGACTATTTCTTCATCTTTTGCAGTTTCTAAAGCTTGGAATCTATTTTCAGTAGTTTTTTTTGGCTGGGGTGGTTTCCTGGCTTTGACCAACTATGTTTCTTTTTCTTTTGTGAACTTCATTCCACTCTTCTTTTTTATTTTCCCCTTCTACTGTTTGGTTTTTTTTGGATAGGATTTGGCGAAGTGCCCATATTCATGGAAAGTCTTGCATTTCAAGGGTATATGTTCATAATCTATTGTTTGTAAGTGATTCCATCCTTCCATTGTAAGGTTTATTGCTTCTGGTAGGCCATTCTCTAGATCCACCTCAACATAGATTCTAGTGCAAGAGAACATGGGAGGTTTGGGCTTTGATTTGTCTACATATTTTCCCAAGGATTTCCCAATGGTTTTTAGGTCTTCATCATTCCAATAGTGCAACGGGAGATGAGGAAGCTTGACCCATACCGAAACTAAGGAGGGAAAGTCTTTCTCTAGGTCGAATGTTAAGTCCCATTTGTATAGGTACATGCCTCTTAGCCCGATGAAATATGATCCATTCCTAAAGATGAGATCCCTATCTTCTTCTTTTTTCAAACAAAAAAACAAAAAAACCTCTACCACAAAAGTTTTGCTGAACTTCACCTTCAATGAGGGGCCTCAAGTTTTTGTTTAACCAGATTTCGATGGAGTGAGGAGATGGCCAAAGTCCGGTGAAATCCCTGACCAGACCTATTTCGTGTAATGCAACTACTTTGAATTTGGAAGCTGTAGAGGAGAGTTTCAGTTATGGAGCTTCTACACGCTTTACAAATCTTGAGTCGACTAGAGGGGGCTTACATGGAGGCTACGAATCTAGCACCCGTTGAAAGCCCTTGTCCAGCTAGGATCTACGTTCATCTGGATCAGAATATGGGGGATCCATAGCGATGGAGGTCGAAACCCTAGGCGGAGCGACTAGGGCTCAAGGACAGTGAAAAACATCAAATATGCATTAATGACATAAAAGAATTAAATAATAATAATAATATATTTACGAAAAGGCATGACTATTAAGGAAAGGGTATTCCATCAAATATATATAACGGGATCTCAAATTGTAATTGATCACCATTTCACATACCATTTTACCATTTTATATATTATTTCCTTCATGGAATATTTATCTTATTTACGTTGGGTCTTCTTGTAAGAAAATATTTTATTGTTTCAGTGGTATCAAAGCGGCGTTCTGGTCCAGTTTTTGGCTAAAGATTTTGACCTTGTTTGGTCATTTTTAAAGTTCCTGAGTTTTTGAGGTCTTTGATCTTGACCCAAAACACTCCACACCTTCCACTCCTGTGCAATAACCCCTACTTGCCTCTGCTTTGCTCTCGCCACACATCGAAACCTACTTCCACACGTTCCAAGACTCTCACTCACTCGATCGTTCTCTTCCACACCCTCCATCCATTCCATTCCCTCACTCCCTCGCTCCCTCCTTTTTGGTTGCTCTCACCACATACCACAATCCTCTTGCCATCGATTCCTTCCAGTCCATTGCATCCCTCCCTCACACGCTTTTGATTTTGTGAATCCAACTTGCACTACATTGCTTTAACCCAGGCCAATCCCAGGTGGCTCTTCATATCCCCAAGCCACTCTCATTTTTCCATTAAACGTCGTTGTTCCTCCATGCATTGACCTCCATTTTACTTCCCATTGACAACCACATCGACACCCCCGACCACTCGTGTTTCACCACACACATATCCACCTTTACATGCAGTCCATACCTTACTTAAAATCCTAATTATCTCATTAAAAAAAACAATAATAAAAATATTATTACAAAATAATAATTACTATTATAAAATAAAAACAATATTTTATCTAAATTATTATTATTATTTGCTCAGAAGCTTGACCTTACAACATTTTTTTTTTTAATATTAATAATTTATTATTATTATATTTAAACAAAATCAATATTGTAAAATTATGGTTATTTGGAAAATAATAAATAATTTTGGTAAAAAGGTCAAAGAATATTTTTCTCCAAAAGAGCCAGATTGGGAATTATTACACCTTTCATGTATACCCTGCGCCAAAGAAAAGAAGACGAAATTGAAAAGTAGTTGTAATTATGGTGCTTATAAAGTCAGAATTGCAGTCGCAATTACAAGCAGTACTAAGTGAGTTAGAGCAATATAAAGCAATTAATCATCATCTACAATTTGATATGAGTAAGCAACTCCTTAATGAGTTGAAAAAACAAGAGAAATCGTATCTTAAATGATCAAAATTAAAGGTTGAAAAAAGCTAATGAAGAATTCAAGAAAATGTTATCAGATAAGGATGAGAAAATATCACATTTAAAAAGTCACAATCAAAACCTTGAAGAGAAAATCATAAAGTCAAAGAATGGCAAAGAATCACCTTATAGAAGCGATAGCAATTTAGAAGAAAAAATAAAACGTTTAAACAAGCTCATCATGGACAAAGAGAATGAATTGGCGCAAGTCTAGAAAAAGTTAGAAAGTCAAGAATCAGAGATATGTCGCCATGAACAACAGATGAAAGAACTCCAGCAAAAATATGACGACACTAAAAAGATGCACACGTTGAAAATTACGAAAATCAATAACACATTAACAAGAAATACCGAGGAAGTATTTCCACTAAGAAACCATAACAAAACATTAGTTACAAAGATCAATAAGTTGAAAAGTAGTCAGAAGACAGAGCACTCTAATGAAGACTTCGAAGGAAAAATTATAGAGAAGCAAGAAGAAAATCATTGCTTGAGAAATCTTAATCAAGAAGTAGAGGAACAAATTAAGAAGTTAAAAGATAATGAAAATTTGCAAAAAGAAAAGTCTAAGAAGATTCAGTATGGTAACCAGTTGTTCGAGAATAAATTAGAGCAAATCCAAAAGGAAGCATCGAGACTCTTGGGAAAACAAATTCAAGTTGAGGAACAAGAATCCAATCCAGTAAAAAAAAACAACAAAAAATCGTTATCGACACCCAAATTATAAAAAACATTTTGACCAACGACAGTCAAAATGAACATAAACAAAGGAGTTATGATAAAAGCAACAACCTATGCAGAAAACGAGAAGTTCTACCCAACAAAGTGATGGAACTTGGATGGACTACTTCACAAATGATGCAACATTTTTTCTTGGGAATTCGTAACTCATATCATTTTGTTTTTTCAAGTGTTGTGGTTCTAACACAAAAGCTTGAGAGATGACATTACCAACAAGAAATCGAACGTAAGCATTCTCTTCACTAATATTTGAGAAAAAATCTTCCCTTAAGGGGAAGGCAATGTTATGAATAAAAAATAAAAAATATAACATCTAACATAAAAGAGTTAAATAATAATAATAATTAATAATGTCTTTACGAAAAGGCATGACTATTAAGGAAAGGGTATCCATCAAATATAAATAATGGGCCTTCAAATTGTAATTGATCATCATATCGCATATCATTTTATCATTTTATTATATATTATTTCCTTCATGGAATATTTATCTTATTTACGTCGGGTCTTCCTGTAAGAAACGATTTTATTGTTTCAAATGTATGCATCCGTTCTTCAGAACCCCCACTATGATTTTTATTGGTTTTAATAATATTCTTCACAAACTTTAACAAGGGTTTCTTGAAGTTTATGATTTGTTATACTTGGATTTGGCTTGCAATTGGACTTGGAGTAGAGCTAGTGTCTTTCCCCTCGAATTTTGTCTCCAACTTCCACGACTTCTTACATTAATACACAACAAAATATGTGTAATTTGGTGACAAATGTACATCTTTAAAATATAAAACAAAATTTGAAATCAATAATTGAAAGATGAAAAGTATTTTTCAGGGTTAGATTTGCTTTACCATTTATTTATTCGAGAACTTAAATGGGTGTGTTCATCTTTGCAATCCAAGAAATAATCAATGATCATGAATCATAAATGTAATTGTGATATCGTTTACAAATTATAATTGTATGGTGGTTGACCACATTTTCTTGTATACATTCCCTTGTACATAGTTGGTCATATCCCCTGTACATTCCCTTAATGACCATTCTTCCCATTTATGAATTTATACATGTCCACAGGAACACATGAAAATTCAAAAATAACATCTAAACATACTAAGAAAACAAAAAACTTAAACTTAAAAGCTAATATTAGAGTTGGTAACTCAAAAGTTAGAAATGTCGCTTAAATTTTGAAAATCTACCGACACAACCGACTATATAATTTAGTTTAATTATTTAATGGTAAGTAGTGTTAATAATTAATCCTTTGAATATTACATAATCTTCCAAGAGACATATATTTTAGGTTTCCCATCAAATCTCAATGTAAAAGTGAGATTCAGTGAGAAACTAAGGTCCAAAATCCAATCCCTACAATATAGTGTCCCAACATGCACATATAAATATTACATTCCCTACATTACAATTTCCCTCATATGATAGAAAATGACATTTAATAAATAAATTAATAATTATTTATTATGGAATACATTACAATTTCCCTCATATGATAGAAAATGACATTTAATAAATAAATTAATAATGATTTATTATGGAATATGGGTGAAAGTTGTAAAAAATAAACTTGAAATTGGACACACTAAATACTAATGGAAAACATCTAAGGAACCATATAAGATTGTGGTTTCTCAAACTAACCTCAAAGCCACTACTAGCAACAATTTGTAGTGTTACGGTTTAATTTAGAATTTAAGTGTAAAATTTCGAATCTACTAGTGCTATCAAGAGCAACTTCGGAAATAGGCACCACTATCACCTTTGTGTTATTTTTTTCACTCTTTTAACTAGCTGTCAAGGCCAAGAGGGACTTCCCTAGGTTTGGTTAGATTTGGTTTGAGAGAGCTAAGGGAAATGAGATTAATTTAATTATGATGTGTGATGTGTGTTAGTTATTTTTTCCAAATAAACATTTATTCATTCAAGATGTGTAATTGTCAATAGATCAAACACTTACAAGATATTTGCTCAAGAATGTGGAATAGCATAAACCATGAACATTTAGCTATAACAACTGTGAACGGTATAGCAACAATAAACCATAAAGCTTTAAAAATGAAACACTTAAGTAAATGAGTTCATTGCCATATGTAATATGTATCCACAACTGAAATTGCATAATAGACAAGCCATAATGCTAGAATGGCCCTAAAACTTTCCATAATTAAATTTGATTGCTATAATAATTTTCAGAAATACAAAAATGTAAATTTGGCTCACATAGACCATTAAAATCAACAAAAACAATTCAATACATAAAACCTAGAAATTTGAGTGGTTAAATCTATCATGAAACTCTTAATGCAATATGAGATTTTAGGACTTATTAGGGTGATTTTTATCTCTATTTTTTTGTGCAATAAACTAGTGAACTAAAACAAAAATAAAATTGGAGATTCAAGCATAGAAGATAGAATAAAAACTAGAAATTTACCTAGGCTTAGTTAGGGAAAAATCCCAAAAGTTTTTTACCATGTGAATTAGTGATTTAACCCTTTAAACAAAACAAAGGAAAATGAAATTGTTTTTTTATATTTTTTTTATTGAAGAAGATTGGAGCAATGACTAATTCCTTTAAACCCTTGGGAAAATGGGGTCTTGGGAGCAATCCTTTTTGGGCCTTGTTTGAAAATACTTGACTAGAATCTTTGCAAAATGCAAGATGAACTCCTACCCCATGCTACTGAAACTTCATGCAAAAATCACCAAAGAAGGGCGACCTTAGCACACACTTTCAATTTTGACCCTAGTTTATACCCTATCCTATGTAAGATTGATTTAGAACACCTCATAAGATAACCAGAACATAAGACAAGCCATGAGGAAGAAATTTTCTATTTAATTGACTTGAGCAAATTTACTTTCTTAGTGAACTAGGTTCATAAATATTGCAATGGAAAAAGAAACATGTTACCTCAATATTCAACCATCAAGTTGTGCCACAAATTGAAGAAGTGACCCAAGAGACAAACCCTTTAGATGCATTGTAATAGTCTTACTCTCCAACAACAACAACAAGTACAAGAGATGAAGAAATTTCTTATAGAAGAGATATCTAACTTCCTTCTCAATAATATAATAATACATAAGCCAAAATCCTAGATCTACCCCAGAGACTCTCAAAGATAGAGTAAAAAATGATAAAATAATCCAACAAACCCTCCAGTAGAGAGGGTGCACCTCCTAGTCATGGTCAAAATGATGTGAATTGGTATAAACTAGCCTCAATAGGTAGGCACTCCATAAGAAAAGGTACAAACATGACCGGACATAACAATCAAGCCCCCAAATCTAGGGCACTTCCATCAAATGGTCACACATGTGGCTAAAATGGATCCAAATTTGTGATTTCAACCTCCTAAATGGTCCCATCTCCCAACACCCTCCTAAAAAATAGGATTGCTAGGATCCAAATTGATGCCAAGTGGTGGGAGGGGCCATTCCAAGGTCAAAATCCTAGAATTCTCTCCTCAATATGTTCAAATGGTCCATCAACAAGTGCCAAAATTTGGGGAATATCCATGAAATCCACACCAAGTGTCCTCTAGAAACATCCAAATACCAATGATATGTTCCAAATGTAATGTACAAGGTCCAAAAGTGAATCTAGAAGTGACTAGAAGCCTCTCCAAGTGTCATGTGTGCCATAGGAAGGGTATCGAACGTGTATAAGGGGGATGTCTCACTCAAATGTGTTAGGAAACATCTCATGTAGTCATCATCATGTGTAGCTGTAATATCCCGATTTTGACCCCTATTGCATTAAAATCGTAAATGATGTAAATATCGATATTAAATCATGGTGAGGAGCTCAAGGCCAAGGCCCTGTCACCGATTTAGCGTTTTATGTATCGAAAATTAAAATCAATACCTATGGTTCTCATGCTAGCTAGGCACAATATAAATTGAGACATCATGTAAATATGTAATTTAATAAAATACCCACAACTAGCTATGCAATGCAACAACAGATGGGGGCATGATTTCACAAGGAATAGGGAGGGAAATTATTCAAACCCTTGAGCCGATAGTGCGAAGCCAAATGTCAATGAGAGAACCCATAAACTCTCAACTACCCATTTTGTCTTATGCACCCAATCATTTATTTCTTCTAGAAGTTGGTTGAGGTAGTTAATGCCTTGGGAAATCGAAGAGTGTGGCAGTCAAATTCGTATTGGGGAAAGCCATCATTTTTAAAAAATGTATTTTTGCTTATGGGGCAAGTTATCACCCAGAAATTGATTCCCATTCCATTCTTCACCCACGTTTTTCTCTTCCTCACACAACTAGAGATAGCTGGGGCATTTCCCTCACGTTTTTCTTGCATTTTCCTCATTTCTCCATACCTGGGAATTCGTTTTTGTATTGCTCAATGGCTGGGAAGATAGATTCACAATTTGGGGGTTTGGGGTGGTATTTTTTTCTCATGTAACGCCCAAGAATGTTTCTTGAAATCGAATTGCTCACCCAGGGTTGATTTCCCCATTGAAATTTTTGGTTTTGGTTGCCAAATGTTTTTCTACTTACCCAACATTTGTATTTTGTTGTTATTTGCTTCCCTGTTTTGGTATGAAAGACTTAGGAGTGGAAGAGGCCCAGAATTGGCTTGATAAACATAGTGAAGAGATGAACCTCACTTAAAGATCAAGAGGGGCTGACTAATCTTCTATTCACACCTTGAAGAGCATTAGAAGGGGAGGTATGGCCTAATGGACTGTGTAGCAGTGAAGGGAATACTTCCTTGTGCTGGGTGTGTAGGTATTGTGGAGGCCAAGCTAGATAGATCTTATGCAGGTGTCCATAGCTATGTGGTTGAGCTCACTAGCTTAGAAATTCATCATTTCCACTTCCTTAGCAGCTTGATAACCCAACTATAGATTGGATTGGCTGAACCTTGGTGTGTATTTGGCTATGTGTGAGCCTGTTGTTCCCTAGTTCCTTGTGGAAATCATGCCCATCTCGAGAGTGGAAGTTGTGCTGAGATATTGATGAGCACAACTGGCCTATGGTTGGGTGGAACGTTCCAGTGACATAGCTAGTTGTGGGACAACTCATTTACAAGATAAGTGCTCTCTTTTATTTTATGTATTAAATCTTGCAATGTATTTTTTAATGAATTATTATGAACATATTGAATGTGTTGAATTGTATTTTCTTCCGTTGTGTATTATTGCATTATGCATCTGCATATGTATGTTTTATGCATTTCTGTTTATGTTCATGGGGCTAGATCCCCAGATTATTATGATGGCAGCAGCAGTGAGTCGCATCCTCTCCATCAGCGAAATGAGGTGAGGTGACGCGACAATAGTGCTCCATAGAAAAATGCCTAATAGCCCTCAAACATACCACATCAATTGTCATAGCATTTGTAAGATAAATCACTTTAGTGCATAAAGGTTAAGCCATCATTTAACTTGGGAAATGTTATTAAACATGAAAATAATACATTAATCAAGTTATATTGATTTTTTCCCTTAAAATTCAGTGACTTATTTAACCTTTACTAATCCATTGTAACATTAGTGTGACCTTATTAAAACCTTATTAGATGTGACACCCCTAAGTTAAGATGCATAGTCTAGCTACCTAAGTCAAGTGAGGGTGCATGAAGCGAATTACATACTATGAGAGAAAATGGGGTTTTCAAGAAATAACCACAGTAGCCATATAGGAGTGATAGGTCTATCCTTAAATTTCAAGAGTTAGAATTTGGAATTTTTCTTCAACATGAGTGACTATGGAAGTGCGATATGGGTCATCCATCCTTGCGCCTTCATATTGTGATCATTTTTTCATTTTTTTTTATATTTCGTTGATTTGCATTTCAATACCCCTTTCATTCACTTAGTCCATTTTTCTTTTTATTTGGATTTGATAACCTGGGACAAGGGAACTTGGTTTTTTGCAAGAGGAGTATCTCCCATAGTTTTCCATTTCTATTTCCATTTACTTTATCAACATCATCCTTGAGAGTTTAAGACTCCTTGAGCTTTATTTGAGGAATTTCATACTTGGGAATACTAATGAGACCTTTAGAGTATTACTAATTATAGATCATTCACAAAGGGGGGAAATGAAGGGAATGGGTAAACTTCCTAACAAACATGAAAATGACTAGGTAAAATGTTTTGAAATGGATGAAATTACTTTAACTTAGTTCACCAATGTACAAATTAATCTTTGGGCTAACACACTTCTAAGGCATAGCACACCAAAGAAGAACTATGACATGAGTAATTTTTTTAAGCATATGAATCATTATACGAGCATGATAGGAACATCCCATGTAGACATATCATCATATAAGAAAACATGATAAGAGTAAATAAAGGTAGAGATGTCACAACACGTAGAGGATTAGACATTGTCTCTGGCTAAGACACATGGACCATCTAATATATGTTGAATGTGTTGACCACCTAACCACCTAGGTGGGAAACCATGTACCATGTACCATCAAGATGATTAAGATGTACTTAGATCGAATATTTCCAAGCTCTATAAGACTCGATGGGGCAACTTTGCCCCTTTCTTCTCTTCTTTTTCTCCATAAAATTTCTGTGCCCCTTCAGGGTATTTTGTAATGATATATTAGCATGAGAATCCATTTTTGTAAAACTTAGTTACCTAGGAATTTATCACTATGGAATTTCTTTCAATGAGTGTTTTTCCCCTTGGATAATTAAATTTGCTTTTAAGCGATTTAAATTATCTGAGTTTTTCACTCAAAAAAATCCTCCAAAATGGTAAAAGGTGTTCTAATGATTGATCCCGTGGGGTTATTAAGGTCTAGGAGTGTTGTATATTTCCATTCTATAAATTATCCATAGTCTTGCGGAATTTCATTAAGTTTTGCATAGGATTTTTTAATTTTTGGTAATTAAAAATTGTCACTTGGCATAAAAAAAGTTGTAATGTAAAGAGGAATAAGTGGCACCTAATGCCTGTAAATAGGGGTATGGGTACTCAAAATCAATGGCATGAGACCCCATACACCATTTGACCAATTTTTGAGTCAGACGTTGAGTTTTGATAGGGTTTTGGTCATGTTTTCCTAAGTCATTCCAAAAAAATAGGAAAATTGGTCATTAATTAGAATGACAAAATTTTGTTAAGAGACTAAAGTCACTTTGGGAGGGGAAATTAAGTTTTCAAATGTTATATTATTTTCCTAAGGTGACATTAGAGGCACACACCCTCCTCACACAAATGTTTCATAAGATTGAAGTGGTCTCCCTAGGGGGGTGCCCTCCCCCTTCAAGAGCTTCCCCTCCTCTTGTTTGACAAGTGGAAAGCATGCAAATGGGATTCCCTCCTTCACTTTTCATTTATATGGAGGCTTCTCATCCTCATTTGGGTTAAAAACTCTCATATTCTTTCTTCTATTTTGTTCCCATTTGCGCCATTGTAATTTTCAGCCATTTGGCTTTGTTAATAAAATAGTTTGGAGGAAATCTTGTGTTCCTTGGTACTCTATGGTGACTTTATTCTGTGCTCAATAGCTTCTCAAGTTTGGGGATGCCAAAGAAGCAAACTTCTATGCATTGGTGACATTTGTGGTATTTTTTCCATAGATTTTGTGAGTTTTCAATTTTATAGTTAAGAACTTCATATTTTTCTTGGTCGAAGTTTATGATTTCTTGGCTCATCATATGAATCTAACATTATTTTTAGTTGTTTAACAAAGATCTCTCAAGTTTCAGGTTGCTTGAATTGGATAGTGGGATTCCTCGGTTGGATGCCCACTTCTTCAAACTTTGAAAAGAAAAGGACATTTTTTTCCATTTCTAACTTAAATTTATGCATATTTATTTTATCATATTAACATTTTAAATCTTGTTTAACTAATTTCAATCTCAAATTATTTAAAGCTAATTACTTGATAAATTTTGTAGAAATTTTGTACATAATAGTTCACTAACACGAATAGTTACACAAAGTGATTTTGGACATCTTTTACCATTGTTTTGCTTGCTGTTTTTTAGCAAGTTAGTGATAGAACAAGGAGAAATAATGTCAAATTTGGGTCACAAAAGGGTGCAAAGACTACCCAAAAGGAAAGACTTCAAAACCATTGCCAAGAAGGGGTGAAATCCAATTTTCCTACCTCTTTACTCTCACATTTCTTGCTAAAAATCCTTTCATTGTAACAAGTTACAGATAGTCTCTTGAACTTGATTCTTTATTTGTTTTCCAAGCTATATGTGAAGTTATTATTCAGCCATCCCTTGCATGCAAAGGAGGTTGTGTTTTCCCACCCTTACAGTGAAAGTGAAGAGAGGCTAGCATTTGTTATTTGGTTTAAATTCCAATATTTTTTTTTATATTGCTTGCCCTATCTCTTTTTTAGGAAGAGAGTTGTGTGGTTAGGTTAACCATTCATTTCCTTTGAAAGTTGTTATCCATTGCTTGCAAAAGAAGTTGGGTTCTCCCACCATTGTAAGCAAAAGAGGAAGGTCTAGGAATAGTTGCATTACTTTAATTTGTTTCATCCAATTTGGTTTGTGTCCCACCCTTTCCATTCAAAAAGAGATTTTGACTGGCTAGAGTTAGCTTGTTTTCTTGCTTCAAAATATTTATTGTTCCCACACCTTGCAAGTGAATTGGTTTTTCCATCCTTGCAATATTGTGTTGGCTAGTCTTGTTTAAAGTTATATTAGTTTTATTTTTTTCAATTTAAGTTAATAAAATTTGCTCCATGTTTTCCTCATATTCATTCCCCTTGTTGGTTAGTCCAATCCTGAGTGATAAGAAAGGGAAAATATTTGTGTTGACTATAATAATAGCCACTCAACATCTATCTCATTAGATACTGAGAAAAGAAATGTTGACTCGTGGATGTTGGAGGGGTAGAGGCTACTGGGAGCCTCATGGCACTTAGTGTCCTCATGTTGAGCACATGACAATATTTGGGATTGATTTGCGGAGCTAGAAGGGAACCTTGTGTTCTCTTGTTGAGCACCTAACACTCTCTCAAATCAAAAGAGGTAAGTGTTTGGGGTAGACACACTAGATAGGACTTGCTTCTTTTTTTTTATCACAGATAATCCCCCTAACCTAAAATGAGACCTAAAATTAACTAAAATTTATAGGACCATTTGTAAAACATTACAATCAATTGTTTCTTTTTTCACATGAGCTTTCAAAGCAGTTTGGTTCAAGATTTTACTTTCCACATCAATTTATTTCAAGTTACCAGTGTATTTCATTCAAGTTGAGTTATTTTTAATAAGCAATTTAATTATTTGAATCTTCTAAGGATTGGGGGAAGCTTTTATTCACAATTTCTTGGTTAATCTTGAGCAATTCATGAACAAGCATTACTTATTGAATTTTATTTTAAAAGTCCAATAGAATAGGCACTACTTTCACCTAATTTATTTGTAACTTTATTTGGTTAAGTTCAAAGCAAGGTTTGCATGTCATTGAACATTTTGCATATTTACATGATTTCTTGTCATTGAACTTAAATAATCTTAATAAATTTGTAATTCATAAAAACAAAAACTGTTGAAAACTTAGTAAAATAGGGACTACCTCCCTTGACCTTTGGGAGTTGGGTCTAAATGAAGGAGATATGAATCGACCTGACAATGGATTATAAACTTATAGTTCCCTCTCAAGAACACACCTAGCTATTGAGAGGTTTTTTTGTGGTTAAGTGTGTTTTAGGCAACAACATTTTTGGCATCGTTGTCAAGGACAAGTATTTTGTTCCCGTAGTACAATTTTTTATTTCCTTTTGGTTTTTTATTTGATTGATGCAGGTTTAAAATGTAAATATTTATTTTTCATCTAGTGAGTCCAATGACCTTTTGTATTTTGTAATTTACAAAGAAAAACAAAAAATAGTTTTTTGTGAGAGATTTATAATGCATTTTTTTTCTCACATGGCAACTCCATTGAAGTGATAAAACCTTGTTTCTCATAAAATTGTTGAGATTGATTCTATGTAGAGGAACCCTTGCAACATAGTAAAGTCTTTAAAGCTCATTGTTTGATAGCTCTAATCCAGTATGAGATGCATGATTGATTCTGATATACACTATTGATAACCATTATGGATGATGAAGAGTACAAAACTCAAATTTCAAATGCATATCCTCCCATTGAATTCTCAAGCATCCTGGGTTTTCCCAACCAAGAGCCATGTCTCTCAAATAAGGGAAATGTTTAGCTTCCAATTTTGTGGAAATGAAAATTCAATTGTCTAGCACATCATATACTTTCTTTAATTTGTGGGACATGAATTCAACATGCTTCATCACGATATTATGATGTGGGTATTTTCCAATACTCTAAAGAAGGATGTTTGGATGTGGTATTGTGGTCTTCCTAATAAATGCATTGCATCCCTTGAAAATTTCTTTGCTATGTTTTTTAAGAGATGGCATGATGGTGATGGAGATATGGTAACCACTGTAGAGAGGGGATTCAACCAACTAAAAAAGATGAGAGAACCCATAATTCCAACTATTGAGCAACACCTCCATGATGAGCCCACTGAAAAAGTTTATAAAAATGGAGACATTGTTGAAGATTCTCTTCATGACACTTTGACAAAGGCTATTGAAGATTTGGGATTCTTTCATGTTATTTTAGTGATGATGATCACATTAATACCCTAGATCAACGTCATGAAGAAATAATTACAAAAGTTTCTAATGAAACTTATGGTTAAATATGTTATGTACAAGATGGTACTCCTTCCCATTCTTCGTATAATGATGATAGTTTGGAAGGTTTACTTACTTGTGACTTTTTTATAAAGAAGAGGACTGTGATCAATAGGAGGACAAGTATAGCATGGAACGTGATGAATGTGAGGAAGACTCTCCTATGTCTGACAAAGTTTCTGATGAGGATTCTTGGACATTCATGGAAGATCCAATCTATGACATGTCTGAGGAGGAATATATTGAACCAAAATATTTTGAAGGTTTTATTGATAATCTCATCTATGTCATGTCTGGGAAAGGTGGTTGGAATCTCTTGAAGGTTTTATTGAAGATCCTATCTATGAGGTTTTTAGAGCAGAGAGCATGGATCTTGAGGACTTAGGAATCCTTTGTATGGAGGATTAGCATGTAGTTTGTCCATATGATCAGTCTGAGTTGCAAACGAGTACCGGTAATAAAGATCTGGAGAAGCAGTGTAGTGAATAGTTAGATGTGATGAAGTCGGTGGAATATTAGTTGTCATCATATGCTGAAGTTCCTTATGATTTGGAGCATATGGGGGATTACACACAGTTTTATCATCAGATAATCCCTTTGGAAAAATATGATGAAGTTGTTGTTCTACCTCATCATGCATGTGTGTATATTATTGCTATCTAATCTTGGATAGAAGAAGCTTGTGGCACCACCTATCAGTTTGGGAAGTAGTTTGATGACATTATTCATGCCTATGATTCTCCATCGAACCCTCCCATTATGGATCATCATGCAAAATTGCATTTCTTAATAAATGTGTCTTTGCTTCAACAAAAACCAAAGACAAGGCAAAATATTTTAAATTTGATAAAATGCTTAGGTGGTTGCATCGGATATATGATTTTACTAAAGGTGTTTATTTTATCATGCTTAGAGTAGGAAAATAAGATCCTTAAAGTGAGCATTTAGTTTCTGCGTTTATTTACTGTATTTATGTTTCTTTTACTTTCTAATAAAACAACCTATTGTTCATTGATTTTCTTTATAAAACTTGTGATACTAAAGTTCTCTTATCAAGTTGAGATGTTTTAAGGATTATAAAACCCAGATATTCTGGAGGTCTCGTATCCTCTCCTTGCTTGAAGACCAGATCAAGCACACATCCCGCACTTGGATCACGAATGGTGAATACCAAACCAACTAGGTGGGAAACCATGTACAATGTATCATCAAGATGATCAAGGTGTACTTAGATAATAATAAAAAATTCAAGCTCCAAAAGTTTCAATAGGGAAACTTTGCCCCTTTCTTCTCTTTTTTTTCTCCATGAAATTTCTGCACCCCTGCGAGGTATTTTGTAATTATATGTTAGCATGAGGGTCAATTTTTGTATAAAATAGTTACCTAGGACTTTATCATTGAGGAAGTCCTTTCATCGAGTGTTTTTTACCTTGGATAATTAAATTTGCTTTTAAGTGATTTTAATTATCTGAGTTTTTCACTCCAAAAATTCCTCCAAAGTGGTGAAAGTTATTTTAATGATCGATCCCCTGGAGTTATTAAGATCTAGGACTATTTTATATTACCACGCTAGACATTATCCATATCCTTGTGGAATTTCATTAAGTTTTGCATAGATTTTTTTTAATTTTTTGGTAATTAAAAAATGTCCCTCAACAATTTTTTTTTTAATGTAAAGACGGATAAATGGCATCTAATTCCCGTAAATATGGGTATGGATAATCAAAATAAATGATATGGGACCCCCTACACACTTGGACCAATTTTTGATTCATCATGTTGATATTTGATAAGATTTTGGAACTTGTTTTCTTAAGTCGGTCCAAAAAGTGAGGAAAATTGACCATTAATTAGAATGACAAAATTTTGTAAAGTGACTAAATTCACTTGGGGATGAGAAATTAAGTTTTCAAATGTTATATTATGTGCCTAAGGTGACATTAGAGGTAAAAATTACCCCACATGAAAGTGTTTCATAAGATTGAAGTGGCCTCCCTAAGGGGGGTGCCCTCCCCTTTCGTGAGCTTCCCCCCTCTTGTGTGACAAGTGGAAAACATGCAAATGGGTTCCCCTCAACTTTTAATTTATAAGGAGGCTTCTCCTCCTCATTTGGGTTACATTCTCTCATACTCTTTCTTCCATTTTGCTCCCATTTGGGCCATTGTAATTTTCAATCATTTGGCTTTGTTAATAAAATTATTTGAAGGAAATCTTGTGTTCCTTGGTGCTCTATGGTGGTTTTCTTCCATGCCCAATAGTCGCTCAAATTTGTGGATGCGAAAGAAGCAAACTTATTTGATTTGGTAAGATTTGTGGTATTTTTGCCATATATTTTGCGAGTTTTCATTTTTGTAGTTAAGAACTTCATATTTTTGTTGGTTGAAGTTTATGATTTCTTGGTTCCTCATATGAATATCACCTTACTTTTAGTTGTCTAGGAAAAATCCCTCAAGTTACAGGTTGCTTGAATTGGAGAGTAGAATTCCTCTCTTGGATGCCCAACTTCTTCAAACTTTGAAGAGTAGAGGACATTTTTCTCCATTTTTAAATTTCTGCATATTTATGTTATCATATTAACATTTTAAATCTTTGCTAACTAGTTGCAATATCAAATTCTTTGAAGCCAATTACTTGTGAAATTTCGTAGAACTTTTGTACATAATAGTTCACTAACACTCATAGTGCCCCAAAGTGATTTTGGACATCTTTTAACTTTGTTTTGCTTGTTGGTTTTAGCAGGCTAGTGAAAGAACAAGGATAAAATCTACATAATTTGGGTCACAAAAGGGTGCAAAGGCTACCCAAAAGGAAAGACTTCAAAGCCATTGCTAAGAATTGATGAAACCCACTTTTCCTACCTCTTTACTCTCATATTTCTTGCTGAAAATTCTTTCATTGTAACGAGTTCAAGAGTGTCTCTTGAAATTGATTCTTTATATTTTTTCCAAGTTATATTTGAAGTTATTATTCAACCACCCCTTGCATGAAAAGGAGGTTGCGCTTTACCACCCTTGCTTTTCAAGTGAAGAGGGGCTAGGATTTGTTATTTGGTTTAGTTTCCAGTATTTATTTTTCTATTTCTTTCCTTATCTCTTCTTTAGGAAGAGAGTTGTGTGGCTAGGTTAACCATTCATTTTATTTCAAAAGTTTTCATCCATTTCTTGCAAAGGAAGCTCGGTTCTCCCACCCTTGTAAGCAAAAGAGGAAGGGCCAAGAATAGTTGCATTACTTTAATTTGTTTAATCACATTTAGTTTGTTCCACACCCTTTCCATTCAAAAATAGGTTTGAGTGGCTATAATTAGCTTGTTTTCTTGCTTCAAATTCTTTATTCTGCCCACACTTTGCAAATGAAGTGGGTTTTCCATCCTTGTAATATTGTATTGGCTAGTCTTGTTTAAAGTTCTATTAGTTTTGTTTTTCAATCTATGTTTAATAAAGTCTGCCTCATCTTTGCCTCGTATTCACTTCCCTTGTTGGTTAGTCCGCTCCTTGGTGATAAGAAAGGGAAAATATTTGTGTTGTCTAGAATAATAAGCACTCAACACCGATCTCATTAGAAACTGAGAAAAGAAAGGTTGACCTGTGGAGATAGATGGGTAGATCTTGTTGGGTGCCTCATGGCACTTAGTGTCCTCTTGCTGAGCACCCAACAATATTTGGGATTGATTTGTGGACCTATAAGGGAACCTTGTTTTCTCTTGTTGAGCACCCAACACTCTCTCTCAAATCTAAAGAGATAATTATTTGGGGTAGACACACTAGCTAGGATTTTCTTTTCTTATTTCATCACACATATTTCCCCTAATCTAAAGTGAGACCTAAAATTAACTAAATTACAAGACCATTTGCAAAACATTACAATCACTTGTTTATTTCTCTCACGACCTTTCAAAGCATTTCAATTCAAACCCTTTACTTCCCACGACAATTTATTTCAAGTTGAGTTATTCTCTTATTTTATAGAAAAAATCATAAAATGTATATGTTTTTCATTATAAATTGCTTAAAAATGTATGTTATTTTGTTAAATTTCAAAAAACACACTTGAANACAACTACTAAAATTAGGAGAGAGAAAAACGAGAACTGTGTCGAGTTCTCGTTTCATAGTATAACTGGTTTTTTATGAAGTCCACATCAAATCCACGACTCGAGGTTAGTTAATTTGAGTAAGGGGAATTCACCATACATGAATTTTTGAAGCAAATTTTTAAGGAGCTCGTTCAAGTCATCGATTACACACATTTGATATATATCCACTATTGAAGGAGTTGATTTTTATTTGTTATTATTTTAAGGAGTGTCCCCAGGAAATAACAGTTGGTCAAAGACATATTCCAATCCTAAATGGAGGATGCCCATCTCTCAATGGGGCCTCCAAATGATCAAAAATATCATACTAGTATAGATCCATTTTAAACCCAAATCAGGGATCCAATTTCTTGAGGTGTACATTTTTTTATCTTAAATATTTTACACGTCAAGAAATTGTATCCCTCTCAGTGCGTAATAGTAGTTTGATTTTAATATGGATATATACTAATTTTAATATTTTAAATTTTATTTTATGAGTTGACATGATTTTATTTGTTATGTTGTGTTACATAACAAACGTTGCAACATCTCCCCCATACTTGGATGTAGCGCACCTTGTTACTCTCGGTGCAATTATTTCTCCTTGGAATATGGTTCATATGACCCCTTATAGCTTGATTTTGTTACACCTTGGAGAATGAGCCCACTAGCTAGAAGGAAGATGTCCCACTTTTTACACTTTTTCAAAAATGTAGATAGTTCCACTTTAGGAGGTTTTTGCTTGGTTCAAACCCTAGATAAGGGAAGGCATCAACACAATAGGAGTTATTGCACAGATTTTGATGGGATGTTTCACATGAAGGAACATACATTGTATTGATTTAGTTGGATGGATTGCAGTATGGTCAATGGATTTTGTTGGCATGGTCAACCAAATTTGAGGGTCCACATGGAATAACCAATTCATTATTTATCACTATTTGATTTTTCTTGAGAGTTGGTTATTACTTTCCCTCATAGAAAAGCATGGATATAAAACCAACATTTTATTTTATTAATATCTCTTGGAGAAAGAGGTGGATGTAGAAGTTGTTAATGTATTTTATTTTTTTCCTTAGAGAGATTAATCTATCCGGCAAAACAATCTTGTTTTATTGTTAAAGGACATGGAGATACAAGCCTATAAAGGACTAGATCTCTCCAGTTGCAGTCATCATTGGATTTGTGAGACAATTCCTCTCTCGAGTTTTATTGAATATCTTTTGGAAGGTTAATGGAAAGTTAAGGCTTTCTTATGTGTGTTTGTTCATATTTTCATATCTTGTTGTTTTACATTGCTGGAACAATAATTAAATTTTGCTACTATAAGGGCTTCAATCACGTGGAATCTTATCTCTCGAATAAGAGTTTTGGATGAGGTGAATACTCTACAAAATTCTTGTTGTTTTTACTTTATAGTTGATGCTTCTATGTTTTTCTATTTCAGTGAAGGGTTGCATGTCGATTTTCAGCACATCTTAATTATTTGCATGCGATTACAAGGTCTCATTTGGAAGGGCCTTTCTCATATATTTCCATCCATATAAATTTGCACCATCTTTAGTTTTCTACATGCTTGTAACAACAATAACTAGACCCATCTACCACCGACTTGCAAGGCCACATTATTGCTTATTGACCCCATTTTCCCAACTTGGATAGGCGCTTTATTGATCCTATTGTTAGTGAAACCCCCCTTGTACTGGAAGAGAACTAGCCTAAAGGAAGAATATGGTTTCTATGGTGACAATGGAATCTCTCTTGATTTACCATTTGACTAGTACCAATATTGGACTTTGGATTTCAAGTGCTACATGGATTGCTAACAAAGTGAAAATGATATCACTGTATGTCAAGTGTTGCAATTTGGTATGGAAATTGTAGCATTATATGGTAGCATTTCTTTAAAACCTTTTGATATGGTGATAATTAGATTAGAGAATGATAGCTCCCTTTGAATGATATAGTGCAACAACTTTGAATTTTATTATGACATCTCTTTATTCGATACAATGTGATTGTTTTGTCCCTTGGCCATTGATTGGTGACGCCATCTTTTTTAATTAAACCTCTTTGTTGGAAGATCAAGCAATATTTAGAGGGGGGGTTAATCAATATAAATTTTACCACTTTAAAAATTAAAATCAATAATAGAAACAAAACATAGTATTTTATCATGGAAACCCACTGGGAAAAACAACAAACAATTTATATTAATGAAAATTTATATTTACAAATATTCCGCAAGCACCAACTTGTTGGATGTGACAACACCCAATATTTTTAGCTATGACTGAAGGATGCACCAACACCCTGGATTTTCAGCTACAACTAAAGAATGCACCGACATTCTATTTTACCAGCTATGTCTGGAAGGAATCTACAACTTCCTACAGGATTTTGTTGCCTGCCCTTGCGCCGCCCAACCTTGAATGATTATGTGTATTATGTTTTCTGTACACTCTATATTTGTAAGTTTGTGTGTACATGGACACTTTATTTGAATGGCTAAAGATTTGTTTATATACATTAAATCGTGCCTCTTTTCCTAATAGCCACAATTCTTCATTGTGACATTTTACAAATAAAGATAATTTATAATTACCTTGTATTTTTAAACTTGCAATTTTTCATGTATGATTATGAAATATTCGACTTCATAATATCATTTTAGACTAGTTAACTTCTGACCATTTGTAACTTTTGATTTACAACATGTCAATTCTGAATTCGCTTGACTGATTCTAATGTCGAAAGTCAACTACTGATTCCAATGTCGAAAGTCAACTTCAAAAATATACTGTGTATTATAGCATTTCTGACTCCACTTCAACTTTGACTTATGTTGATGAAATTGTCATTGATGCCAACATGGACTTGTAGTGGCCCCATGGGATGTCATTGATGCCACCAAGTCCCACCTGCAGTGCCTTGATCCTTTACAACGTGTGTTTGTGCCTTGAAGCACCTTGTACCCAGTTGACAAGGTCCATGTACCCGCAAGCTTGGATCTTGAAGCCACCATCTTGCTGAAGACATTGAGGAACCTCGAAATGGTCTTGAATCCTTGATGGAGATTGGAGAAACCCTAGATGGGTTAGAGAAGCATTAATGACCCATTCTGTGGTCATTCATGCTATGGTGATGTCATGGTACCCCAGGAGAAACCAAGCTATCCCACAGGTGATATCATGCTGGATCATGTGGTTGAGGCGGTTAAAGAAGACCATGAAGCCCCTTGCTTAATGAAGAAGCTCTTGAAACCCTTGGAGAAGTCTTGGTTGACATGAAGAAGCCTTTGGACCCACATTTGTTAGGTTAATGGTCCTTGAACCCTTGAAGGAGATAATATGGTTACACCCTTGCATGTGATGGTTTGGGTCTTGAACCCACACACCATGGTGGATTGAATGTGTATGGAAGCCCTAGTGGCTTAATGGCACCCTTTTGATGTTAATGTACGAAGGACGCCCTTACTTATGGTAAGGAGTGGTTGTGGAACAAATAAAATGACAAAACGTTTTGACCTCATGATGACCATTAAAATGGTAAAGTTATGTGTCAACACAAAATAAAAATAATTCAAGTAGAAGTCGGCTCAGTCAATTTTTTTAATAAAAATAAAATTATTTTTTATTACATGTCAGCTCAATGAAAAACCAATATTAATAACCCATCCAAACTTCATTTTATACACACAAAATTTTTGGATTAGCTCTGCAATTTTGGAGGTCAGACTACTGCAATTTCGGAGGTCAGACTAAGCCAATTTCGGAGGTTTGACTGAGGCAGCATGCACTGTGATTTTTGGATGGTTGACTGAGGTAAAATTCGAGTCTCTGAGGCAGCCGTAGTGCAGCAAAGGAGTAGTTCATTTTGTTTATGTTTGACTGAGATTTTCAGGCTGTGGAAACTAAACAGCAGCAGAGGAGGAAATTTAGATGGCAGCTTGTGCTTGGTGGACTGAGATTTTCGGATAAGGAAGTGTATTTGCTGAGGTAAAAACTCGTGACTAAGGAGATCTTTTCTTACCTTTTTGCAATAGTATACCATTCCAAGTATGTAAATCTCTCGGTACTGTTTAGGGCTGCTACAGCAGCACACACTCAGAGATGATCTAGAATTTTTGGAGGCTATTGCTATCTTTCTATACACAGCCCTAATCCAAGGTTTCCACTACTCTCATCACAAACAAAATGCAAGTGCTAGCAGCAGCAAAGGATCCGAGTTTTGATGACTGTCCTAATCAACAAATGAACCAGTAAACTCTTTGGAGAAGGAGAGGCAAGTGGATTGGGCAATTTCGTGAATGCCCTAATTTATTGCAGTAGCCAAACAGTGTTGGAGCAGCATGCACAGACCCTAATATGCAGACTTGATGATGAGTCTATTATACTCATCCTAAAACAGTCCTAGTTTGATCATGGACACAAACAATTCCAAAATAGTTCTCCAAATTTACAATTGCTTATGAGGTAAGATGATGCACGCAACTATCCAGTGGTATATTGGTGATTAAGTTGGAACAATAATGATGTGAGTATATGAAGCATGTACAGTAATAAATTTGGTAATGATGATTTATTACAAGCACACAGTGCATAGATTAAGCCACTACAAAGATAGCTCATTGGGTAGAAATGAAGAGAGAGTAAGCCATTACACATAAACAAGTCTGAGTTTGGTATTTTATACACATTCAAGCTTAAAAGTGGCAAATGAAAGGGCTTATTCTCAACACATACAAACAGTCCAGATTTGGACTTGTTTGGGTCTTACAAAGCACATAAGAACAATCCCAAATTTTGGTGGCAGCCCATGCATAAAATGGTGAAGTCAAATAGTGTGTATTTCACTGAGGAAATTCAGACTATTTAAGAGCAACAGTAAAAGTTTTTTTTTAATCTAATGACTGTGGCAGCAACATAAGTTTGAAGTTTGAATTGTTTTGGGTAGCAGAATACACACACATATATATATTCGACATCAACGCGCATTTCTCCACGATATCCAAGCATTCAAAGGTGCTCTTTCCTAGCACTAATTTCAGGCATACAATATATGATCTAGCACAAGCACAACCATCAGAAATTTCTGGGTTTGTATAGAAGACTTTTCTATGGTCTAACTCAAGCCTTTTGTTTACTGTTAATTGGACTAAGACTGAGGTATGTAATGATTATATTTGGCCTTGCTTTCTTGAAAGAAAATGTGAGAAAATGGGGATTGAGTACCTTCAGTGATATATCAGTCCTTGTGAGGCCTGTGAACTAGAAAATGTATTCTTTATTGAAACATCATTTAAGGACAATATTATGGGCAGTTCTGTAGTGAACATTGAAAAGGTTAAATTGAACAGTAACATCCTTTGTTGAAGTAGTTTGTAATAGGTTTTGCAAGAAGTCAAAGGATAGTTTGTGGCTGTGTTTGATGACAATGTTACCCTGACTGAGTAGTGACAGTTGACAGCCTTAACTTGTACAATTGCTTTGACTTAACAGTATCAACATTTGTTGAAGTATCCTGGACTTGAAAATAACAAGCAAACTTGACAAGTGACAATCTCTTTTGATGACAGTGATAGAAGTCCAACAAGTTGACTGTAACAATCTTTGATGTGATTTGCAACAGCAATAACTTAAGAGTAATTTTTTACAATAGTAAACATGACATGGATAGAACGCTGATGTGACAGAGATTGCTTGTGATGAAGATATGATGCTGGTGGACAGAATGCTGATGTGACAGAGATTGCTTATGATAAAGACATGATGCTGGTGGACAGAATGATATGCTGATAGGACAACAGTGCTTGACATGAACCTTGAGCGGTACAACTGATGATCAGTGATAGCAACTATTTGATGAGCTTGACAATGATTGCTATGATGTGATAGTGAAGAATAAGATGAGAGTGATGAGTAGAACAGGATGAGCAGCAGGAGAACCGATTGAAGAAACAAATGATGTTGATTTGACAGTGAGCTTTAATTGTAAAAGCAAGCTTGTCTTGCATTTGAGGTTAGGATACCTCAAACCCTTCTTAGCAGGGTCTAAGAAAACTAGGCAGGGTCCTGGATGAAGAGTAGGTGCTCTTTGTATCAGTAGGTGTTGATTTTACCTTACAGTTGTAGCCGAACCAAAACTAATACAAAAAGATTACAAAATTCTATCGTGTTGTGTTCTTTTGTGTTATGGTTCTTGATGATTCAAATGCTTATGATATGTGAATAATGAAGTGAAAGATGTTTATGAAATGATTATGAGATTGGTAGAATAATGGAATGATGAATTGGTAGTTAATTGTGACAAGTTAAGAAAAGTTGTAAAATTGGCTTTACACTGATTCACCCCCCCTCTCAGTGTCTAACAATTGGTATCAAACTCGGCCTTCATCACAAGCCTAGCAAGCTTGAAGGAGATCGTTAGACACAATGGAGCAAAAGAAAGAGTCATCAAGCAATGAAGTACCTATACTTGATATTACTGATTATTTCAGTTGGAGGAGAAAAATGAAGGCTTATCTGAAGAAGTTTGGTATTTGGGAAATTGTTATCAATCCACCCGTTCCATCAAACAAGAAAGGAAAATAAACTACACAAAAGGAAGCAAAGAAAGACAATACTATAGCCTTGAAGTTCCTCATGGATGGACTTCTGAGCTCAATGAAGGAAAGTGTAGGAGAGTACACTTCGGCAAAAGACCTATGATTCAAGTTGGAGAGTGAGTATCAGAAGGCAAGACCAGAACCCGAAAAGACAAATCAGGAATCAGAAGAGAAGCCCCCAGAAGAGCTCAATCAAGAAGAAGACAAACAAGAAGAGGACTCTAGTAAAGGTGTGGACTCTTGTGATTATAATGATAGCTTGTGTGATGAAATTGAGAAGGTTCTTGTAGAAGGTGATGAAGGGCTATCCAAGACTGCACATGAGATACATCTCACGTTGCTAAATATTCGGATCTCAGAGCCAATTGGTTCCTAAGCACAGTAAATCTAAACCATAGTGATTTCACAAAGTTCAAAAAGAAAATCTTGGACTCCTTGAATGAATATTAGCAGAAGACCATGTCAATGAAAGTGTTGCTTGTAAAGCTCAAAGACAAGGACAAAGAGTTGCGGGATCAAATGAAAGACAAGGATGCTGAAGTTGAACAATTAAAGACTGAATTGACCAGTCAAAAGGAAGAATCAGAAAAGCCTGCTCAAAAGCTTGAAGAAACTAGAGAGGTCAATCATGATCTGAAGACTCAGTTGGAGGAATCCAAGATGATAGAAGAAATCCTGAAGAATCAGTTGGAAGAAAAGGAGGAGACAGTCCAGAAGTTGGAAATGGAGGTAGTTGGTCTCAGGAAGAAAGGTAAGAAGAACGAAGCCTTGGTCAAGTTCTAGGATAGTTCAATTGTCCTAGATAAGATCTTAGATTGCCAAAGATCTCCACTCGACAAAACTGGTCTTGGTTACAAGAAGAACAAAGAAAAATCTGAAGATGACACTTGGTCTCTGAAGACTCCAAAAGCAGGTCCATCAACGTCCAAAGCTGCTCCCCATGCACTTGCACATGACAACAAGGATTTTGGAAGTTCAAAGATGAAACAAGGAGTTAGGTCTATTCCTCAAAGCAACTTCATAAAGGAAACAAATCCAAGACCCAGGTATGTAAGTGGCTTCAATGGTTATTGTTATTTTTGTTCTAGCTTTGGTCATAAGGCTATGAATTTTAGATTCTATGGAAGAAGAAGGGCTGGAAGCCCCAATCACTCGGTTAGGTGTTGGACATGTAATCAAGTTGGACATGTTGCTGCCACATGTCACACATTGAGATTCTACACCTGCAGTGGGTTTGGCCACAAAGACCAAGAATGTGCAAGTCAAGGAAGACAACCAAGAAGGAGTCGTTCATATACATCAACAAGAAGATTTGAAGATCAGAAGACAAATGCCTACAGTCAGGGATACGCTCAAGCATGGAGAAATGAAGCTGATCAAAGAAGTGTTAGAAGTTCCAACAGCTCAGTAAGGTGCTGGACATGCAACAATGTTGGTCAAATTGCTGCATGTTGTCATATGATGAGGTGTTATAGCTGCAGTGGCTTTGGGCACAAAGCTCAAGATTGTTGGAATACACGGAAACAACCCTTGAGAAACTTCCTATACAGCTCATCAAGGAAATCCAGTGCAAATGAAGGAACAACTGCTCAAAGGACAGATGTCAAGAAGCAAGTATGGATGAGGAAGACCGAGCAGTTGCAGATAGGAGAAGTTGATCAAAGCAGGGAGGATGGTTTCCATATGGAAAGCCAAGTGTAAGGTCTCTCTCAGACCTTAGCACACCTTGAGTTCATAAGGCTGGAGAATGAACTCAACGAAGAAAGGATGGTTACTCCAGGCATACAGACAGGTCCTAGGATCGTGTATATTGACAGGGGGAGCAATCAGCAGTGATTAGAGATTTCAGACACAGGTATGTGGACACCCTTTGCCATTGATGCCAAATGGGGAGAGATGAACACAAAAGAGCAGCATGCTCATAGGGGGAGCATGAGTTGTTGTCATCAATGACAAAGGGGGAGATTGTTGATGAAATTGTCATTGATGCCAACATGGACTTGCAGTGGCCTTATGGGATGTCATTGATGCCACCAAGTCCTACCTGCAGTGCCTTGATCCTTTACAACATGGGTTTGTGCCTTGAAGCACCTTGTACCCAGTTGACAAGGTCCCTGTACCCACAAGCTTGGATCTTGAAGCCACCATCTTGCTGAATACATTGAGGAACTTGGAAATGGTCTTGAAGCCTTGATGGATGTTGGAGAAACCCTATATAAGTTAGAGAAGCATTAATGACCCATTCTGTGGTCATTCATGCTATGATGATGTCATGGTACCCTAGGAGAAACCAAGCTATCCCATAGGTGATATCATGTTGGATCATGTGGTTGAGGTGGTTAAAGAAGACCATGAAACCCCGTGCTTGATGAAGAAGCTCTTGAAACCCTTAGAGAAGTCTTGGTTGACATGAAGAAGCCTTTGGACCCACATTTGTTGGGTTAATGGTCCTTGAACCCTTGAAGGAGATAATATGGTTACACCCTTGCATGTGATGGTTTGGGTCTTGAACCCACACACCATGGTGGATTGAACGTGTATGGAAGCCCTAGTGGCTTAATGGCACCCTTTTGATGGTAATGTACGAAGGACACCCATACTTATGTTAAGGAGTGGTTGTGGAACAAATAAAATGACAAAACATTTTGACCTCATGGTGACCATTAAAATGGTAAAGTTATGTGTCAACACAAAATAAAAATAATTCAAGTAGAAGTCGGCTCAGTCAATTTTTTTAATAAAAATTAAATTAAAAATAAAATTATTTTTTATTACATGTCGGCTCAATGAAAAATCAGTATTAATAACCCATCCAAACTTCATTTTATACACACAAAATTTTCGGATTAGCTCTGTAATTTTTGAGGTCAGACTGCTACAATTTCAGAGGTTAGACTGAGGCAATTTCGGAGGTTTGACTGAGGCAGCATGCACTGTGATTTTCGGATGGTTGACTGAGGTGAAATTCGGGTCTCTGAGGCAGCCGCAGTGCAGCAGAGGAGCAGTTCGTTTTGTTTATGTTTGACTGAGATTTTCGGACTGTGGAAACTGAACAACAGCAGAGGAGGAAATTCAAATGGTAGCTTGTGCCCGGTGGACTGATATTTTCGGATAAGGAAGTGTATTTGCTGAGATAAAAACTCGTGACTAAGGAGATCGTTTCTTACCTTTCTGTAATAATATACCATTCCAAGTATGGAAAGCTCTTAGTGATGTTTAGGGCTGCTACAGCAGCACACACTCGGAGATGATCTAGAATTTTTGGAGGCTATTGCTATCTTTCTATACACAGCCCTAATCCAAGGTTTCCACTACTCTCATCACAAACAAAACGCAAGTGCTAGCAGTAGCAAAGGATCCGAGTTTTGATGACTGTCCTAATCAACAAATGAACCAGTAAACTCTTTAGAGAAGGAGAGGCAAGTGGATTGGTCAATTTCGTGAAGGCCCTAATTTACTGGAGCAGCCGAACAGTGTTGGAGTAGCATGCACAGACCCTAATATGCAGACTTGATGATGAGTCTATTCTACTCATCCTAAAACAGTCCTAGTTTGATCATGTTCCAAAATAGTTCTCCAAATTTACAATTGCTTATGAGGTAAGATGATGCATGCAACTATCCAGTGGTATATTGATGATTAAGTTGGAACAATATTGATGTGAGTATATGAAGCATGTACAGTAATAAATATGGTAATGATGATTTATTACAAGCACACAGTGCATAGATTAAGCCACTACAAAGATAGCTCATTGGGTAGAAATGAAGAGAGAGTAAGCCATTACACATAAACAAGTCTGGGTTTGGTATTTTATACACATTCAAGCTTAAAAGTGGCATACACAGTCATGTACAGCAAATGAAAGGGCTTCTTCTCAACACATACAAATATTCCAGATTTGGACTTGTTTGGGCCTTACAAAGCACATAAGAAAAGTCCCAAATTTTGGTGGCGGCCCATGCATGAAATGGTGAAGTCAAACAATGTGTATTTCACTGAGGAAATTCAGATTGTTTAAGAGCAGCAGTAAAAGTTTTTTTTTAATCTAATGACTGTGGCAGCAGCATAAGTTTGAAGTTTGAATTGTTTTGGGCAGCAGAATACACACACATATATATTCTACATCAATGTGCATTTCTCCACGATATCCAAGCATTCAAATGTGCTCTATCCTAGCACTAATTTCAGGCATACAATATCTGATCTAGCACAAGGACAACCATCAGAAATTTCTAGGTTTGTATAGTAGACTTTTCTATGGTCTAACTCAAGTCTTTTGTTTACTGTTAATTGGACTAAGACTGAGGTATGTACTGATTATATTTGGCCTAGATTTCTTGTAAGAAAATGTGACAAAATGGGGATTGAGTACCTTCAATGATATATCAGTCCTTGTGAGGCCTGTGAACTAGAAAATGTATTATTTATTGAAACATCATTTAAGGAAAATACTATGGCAGTTCTGTAGTGAACATTGAAAAGTTTAAATTGAACAGTAACAACCTTTGTTGAAGTAGTTTGTAAGAGGCTTTGCAAGAAGTCAAAGGATAGTTTGTGGTTGTGTTTGATGACAATGTTACCCTGACTAAGTAGTGACAATTGACAGCCTTAACTTGTACAGTTGCTTTGACTTAGCAGTATCAACATTTGTTGAAGTATCCTGGACTTGAAAATAACAAGTAGACTTGACAAGTGACAGTTTCTTTTGATGACAGTGATAGAAGTCCAACAAGTTGACTATAACAATCTTTGATGTGATTTGCAACAACAATAACTTGAGAGTAATTTTTGACAGCAGTAAACATGACATGGATAGAACATTGATGTGACAGAGATTGCTTGTGATGAAGATATGATGCTGGTGGACACAATGCTGATGTGACAGAGATTGCTTGTGATGAAGACATGATGCTGGTGGACAAAATGATATGCCGATAGGACAACAATGCTTGACATGGACCTTGAGCAGTACAGCTGATGATCAGTGATAGCAGTTGTTTGATGAGCTTGACAATGATTGCTATGATGTGACAGTGAGGATGAAGATGAGAGTGATTAGCAAAATAGGATAAGCAGCAACAAAATCGACTGAAGAAATAGATGATGTTGATTTGACAGTGAGCTTTAATTGTAAAAGCAAGCTTGTCTTGCATTTGAGGTTAGGATACCTCAAACCCTTCTTAGCAGGGTCTAAGAAAACTAGCCAGGGTCCTGGATGAAGAGTAGGTTCTCTTTGTATCAGTAGGTGCTGATTTTACCTTATGGTTGTAGCCAGACCAAAACTAATACAAAAATATTACAAAATTCTATGGTGTTGTGTTCTTTTATGTTATGGTTCTTGATGATTCAAATGCTTATGATATGTGAATGATGAAGTGAAATATGTTTATGAAATGATTATGATATTGGTAGAATAATGGAATGATGAATTGGTCGTTAATTGTGACAAGTTAAGAAAAGTTGTAAAATTGGCTTTACACTGATTCACCCCCACTCTCAGTGTCCAACTTGTTGGATGTGACAACACCCAATATTTTTATCTATGACTGAAGGATGCACCAATACCCTGGATTTTCAACTACAACTAAAGGATGCACCGACATTCTATTTTACCAGCTATGTCTGGAAGGAATCCACAGCTCCCTACAGGATTTTGTTGCCTGCCCTTGCGCCACCCAACCTTCCTTGAATGATTATGTGTATTATTTTTTCTGTACACTCTATATTTGTAAGTTTGTGTGTACATAGACACTTTATTTGAATGGCTAAAGATTTGTTTATATACATTAAATCGTGCCTCTTTTCCTAATAGCCACAATTCTTCATTGTGACTTTTTACAAATAATGATAATTTATAATTACCTTGTATTTTTAAACTTGCAAGTTTTAACGTATGATTTTGAAATATTCGACTTCATAATATCGTTTTAGACTAGTTAACTTCTGACCATTTGTAACTTTTGATTTACAACATGTCAATTCTGAATTCGCCTGACTGATTCTAATGTCAAAAGTCAACTACTGATTCTAATGTCGAAAGTCAACTACTGATTCCAATGTCGAAAGTCAACTTTAAAAATATACTGTGTATTCTAGCATTTCTGACTCCACCACTTCAACTTTGACTTCATCTTTGTTAATTTCGATGAACTGAACTTCTTCAATTCTGACATTTATTGATTTTGATATCGAACTACAATCTATGGACTTTCGACTTGCTAATTCAATGTCGAACTCTGACTCCGAATCCAATTCGTGACTCTGGTTCTGAGACTGTTGACTTCGATTTTGACTCGACTGAGAATGGTCAAAAACTTTGACTCCGACTGGTGATGGTCGACAAATTAAACTCTGATTGGTGCTAGGAAACAAGAGGTCAACTTCGGCCATGAATGGTTGACAACTTCAACTCCGACTAACAACAGTCGACAACTTCAACTTCAACTAATATACAAAAAGTATACACCAATTCTCAACATGTTCGACTTGTTTTCCTTTTCCTTTGTTATTAATGAACTTTATTTGACATCAATGACAATCATACCCAACATTCTCCCCCTTTTTCATTGATGACAACAACTCTTCATCCCCCCCCCCTTGAAATTAATGACAAAGGATTTTATAACTCCCCTTGTCATCGTTCCTCCCCTTGTTGATTGTATCTTAATCTACCTTTTGTGACAAGGTGCAATTTTCAGTTTTCTCCTAAGGAAGAGGGATAAACCCCATCTTTTGTCTCAAATAGGAAATATATTCTGGAGTCAGTGGTTTAGTAAAGATGTCTGCAATTTGTTCCTTAGTATCGACATATTCCAATTTGAAAACTTTTGTGATACTTGTTCTCTTAAGAAATGATATTTTATTGGAATATGTTTGATTTTGGAGTGCATAAATGGATTTTAGGATATGCTGATGGAACTTGTGTTATCACAGTGTATCACAATTGGGATCTCATATTTTACAAGTATATATTATAATGTTTGTTTCATCCAAATGACTTGAGTACAACATTATGCAACAGTTATATACTCAGCTTATGTTGTCGAAAGTGAAATGGAGGGCTGCTTTTTGCTTAGCCACAATACCAAACAATTTCATGAGTAAAATGTTGCTCCACTGGTTCTCTTTCTATAATCAATACTTCCTTCCCAATCTACATCAGTATATTCCTTTAGTGAAAATTCATTTCCTTTTGGATACCATAAACCATACTCCATAGTTCCTTTTAGATATCTAAAGATTATTTTTATTGCTGCCACATGTGTTTCTTTAGGTTCTGATTGGAATATGGCGACTAAGCCTACATACTACATCACATAGGGTCTTGTTCCTGTTACATATAGCAGGCTAGCAATCATTGACCTATACATGGTATGATCTACTTCCAAAGACTCAACATTCTTGCTTAATTTGCAGCCTATGACCATAGGAGTACTAAATGGTTTTGAGTCTTCCATTATAAACTTTTTCAACATGTCTTTGATATATTTGGTTTGAAATATGAAGATCCCTTTTTCTTTTTGAGAGACTTTAAACCAAGGAAGAATGTCATTTCACCCAACATTGAAATTTCAAATTCCTTCTTCATTTTTGAAGCAAAATTGACACTGAGAACCTGTAGATCACTTTCAAAGATGATATCATCTACGTAGAAAACAACAATGATCATGTTTATGTCTAAAACCTTAATGTAGAGATTACTGTGAGTGGTTCCTCTTTTATAACCTTGCAGTTTCAAGTATTTGTCACATCTTGAGTACCAAGCTCTTGGAGCTTATTTGAGGTCACATAGTTCCTTTTTTAGTTTGTAAACATAATCTATGTTTTATGATAATTGGAAACCTTCAGGTTGTTCAACATAGACTTCTTATTCAAGTTATCCATTAAGGAACATAGATTTCACATCCACTTGGTATACTTTGAAGTTTTTATAACCTGTAAATGCTAAAAACATTCTAATGGATTCAAATCTTGCCACATGTGCAAAAGTTTCTTCAAAGTCAATACCTTATATTTGAGCATATCCCTTACATACTAGTATGGCTTTATTTCTTATGACTTGACCATCCTCATTAAAATTGTTTTTGAAAATCCATTTGGTCCCAATAACGTTCTTTCCCTTTGGTCTTAGGAAAAGTTCCCATGTTTGGTTTTTCTTTATTTGGTTCAAATCGTCATTCATGGCGTTGATCCAATCACTATTTTTTCTAGCCTATACAAATATTTTTGGCTCAACCAACGATATTAATTCTTGTTCTTAAAACATTAAGCTTATTCTTGTATTAACTCCTACATCTTTGTCACCTATGATTAGAGTATTAGGATGATTCTTTTGAATTCTTCTAGATGGAACTATGGAGTCTAAGAGAGTCTTCATATTCACTTTCTTCCTTTTGTTCTAAATCCTTCTGTTTTTTAGAATCTTCTTATTTTATAGAATTTTTATCTTTCTCTTCTTTTAAAGAATCCTCTTTTTTAGAATCTTAATCCTTTTCTTCATCATCCTCAGTTTCTGGAATTTTGATTTTTCTTGGTTTGGTGTCATCAACAATTACACTTGTGATTTCTATGATCTTGTTTGATCTTAGATTGTAGCATACGTATGCCTTTTTGGTAGATGAGCATCCAAGAAATATGCCTTCATCTATCATGGAGTCAAATTTCCAAGATTATCATCATCTCTCTTTATGTAGCACTTACTTCCAAAGACTCTAAAGTACTTGAGTGATGTCGGTCTACTAAACCAAACCTCATAAGGTGTTTTGTCACTATTCACTATGAGTTGTCCTTTGTTCTGTATATATACATTTATGTATATTGTTTCTCTTCAGTAGTTGTCTATAAGTTTAGCTTCATTAAGAATGGTTATGGATGCTTCTTGAACTGCCATTTTCTTTCTCTTAACTACTCCATTTTGCTGAGGTGTCTTTGAGGCTGAAAACTATCTTTTGATACCACGAGCTTCACAATACTCATTTATTTCATTTGATGTAAACTCTCCACCATTGTCTAACCTTAGACATTTAATTTTGAGAGTTTTTTCATTTTCAACTAGTGCTTTGAAAGATTTAAACTTCATGAAGGCTTCTAATCTTTCCTTAATAAATTCCACCCAAGTCATCCTTGTATAATAATCAATGAATAGCATTAGTACTGCTCCCATTGCATACTTTTAGTCCTTGTAAGGCCATAGAGGTCGATGTGAATTATTTCTAATGGTTGTGATGTTGTATGCTCTTGGATCTTGAAACTTGTTTTTTTCTGCTTCCGATCAAGACAATGTCTACAACATAGCTAGGAGGTTTTATGATATTTGGTAGGTTTCTTACGACACCTTTCTTGCTTATTTTTACAAGATTTTTTGAAATTTAAGTTCCCCATTATTCTATGCCAGAACATACTTTCATCAATTTGACACATGCTACATTGTTCTTCATTTTCTAGGATGTATACATTACTTGAAGTTCTCACATCAGTCTCAAAAAGTTTTCCTGAATTTTTCTTTTTGATTTCACACTTCTTGGAATCAAATATGCAAATGGACCCTTGGTCACATGTTTGACTTACACTTAGGAGATTAGGCTTTAATTTTTCTACTAACAAGACATTTTTTTTCTTTAACCTTGTTTCTAAGAGCCATTGTTCCCTTCCCAGTTATTTTAGAAGATACATTATCTCCAAAAGTAACTCTTCCTTTCTTATCTTGTTTTAGGCTAATGAACTTACTTGGGTCTCTTGTCATGTTCTTTGAAAATCCACTGTCCACATGCCATATATTTCACTTTTATGTGGCACAAAGAGCTATTGGAAATTTTTCACATCTTCTATTCTTCCCCAATCCTTTCTTTGCTCCTCATCTCTAGTTGTGTCTCCTTTTTCGATGGGAGTCACTACTTTGCAGTTTCTAGCTATATGCCCAAAGTTACCACATTTGTAACATTCTTTGTCATACATTTGTAAAGGTGCAAATGAATTTTGATTTATTCCTATTGAAGGATTACCGGAATTGTCTTCTTTGTGGGAAGATTCCTGATTATGCAAATGTTTCATCTTACAATTAAATGACTTATGCCCAATTTTTTTACAGACATAGCAATTACCAAAAAATAGTTGCATATTTATGTTTGTCACCGGTCTTCTTATCATTTTATTTGTCCTTTTTTTCTATTTTGACAAAAAATCATATTTTTTACTCTCTCCTCTTTTAAATGGGTCTTTGAGTACATCAACATAACTCTTGTTTCCATCTTGTATTGTGGGAAATTATTTTTCTAACTTGAATCCTTTGTCATAGCCCAATCCAATTTTATTACTGGATGATCTATGGCAACTTAGGATGTCATCTAGAGTTTTTGAGCTGCTCACAAATTTTGATTGAAAGGACTCTTCATCAATCTTCTTCTAAGTGAGACTAATTCAGCCTTATATTTCTCTAATTCTTGTTCACTTTTATTGATTTATTGTTGTAGACCGTTTTCAAACTTTTTAGCTTCTTGAAGCTGATTTTTTAAGTCAACAATAACTCTTTCTGTATCATTGTTTTTCTATTCAACCTATGTTACTTTGGTTTTTAATGGTTTGTACATATTTTTATACTTACTTAATTCTTCAAGAGCACTTATAAGTTCTTCTTCAAGATCTACCAAAGCTTCTATTTCTTCTTCAGTGACTTTGATCTCTATTCCCATGAATAATACTTATGCTTCTTCATCTTCACTAGACTCATTTGAGTAGCTATCATTCATGGAATACAAGTTTTTCTTCTTTTCCTTAAATTTCTTCTTGTTTACGGTTTTACTCTTTTGATATTTCTTATGACTGCATGGTTCTTCATCATCACTATCCTCTTGTTTTATGGTTTTACTCTTTTGATCTTTCTTATGACTGCATGGTTCTTCATCATCACTGTCCTCTTATTTTGGGTAAGGAAATTTTGAGGCCTAATGACCATTATTTCCATAGTTAAAACATTTCAAGGGTAGCTTTCCTATGTACTTGTCAGTACCTATCTCAAATTTCTTGATAAAAATAACTTCTTCATCATCTAAGTTCTCTAAGTATTTCTTGGATAAGGCTTCATGCTTCTTTGACTCTTTTGAGATTTTAAATGTTGCCTCTTTTCTTAATGATCCATCTTGTCCCGTTCTCATCTCATAGGAAGTAAATATCCCATGTAGTTCATCTACTGTCATAAGTTCAAGATCATCTCGTTATTCTAGAGTAGACACCTTTGAGTCATACCTCATTGGTAGGATTCTTAGTACTTTTTCAACAACTTCTTTCTCCCTTATTTCTCCTCCTAGGCTTCTAATAGCATTGACAATTTCATCTACTCTTAGAAGATATTCTGCAATGTTTTCCTCTTATTTCATTTTTAGACTTTCAAACTATCATTTGTATGTTTGAAGTTTGGATTGTTTGACTTTAGATGCTCCTTCGTAAACATTTTTTAATTTCTCCCAAGCATGTTTGGTTGTCTTACATTACATAACCTTAACAAATACTAAATTTGTCAATCCATTTAATATTGCATTCAAATATTTTTCATTTGATTCATATTGATCTAGTTCATCTCTATATGTAGGTAGGCCATTTGGTACTTTATACTCTTTTTCAACAGAACTCCAAAACTTGCATCCAAGAGACATTAGATGGCATCTCATTCTTACACTCTAGAATGCATAATTATTTCCTGTAAATAATGGAGGTATGTTGGTAGTTAATCCTTCTTGTTGATCCATATTGTTTTTAATAGGATATTCCTTCGAGTGATTTAAATTGTATTGAAGGAACCTGCTCTGATACCAATTGTTGGAATATCAAGCAATACTGAGAGGCGGGGGGTGAATCAATATTGATCTATCTTATTAAAAAATTTACCATGTTAAAAATTAAAAACAACAATAGAAATAGAACACTGTATTTTATCATGGAAATCCAATGGGAAAAACCACAAATACTTTTTATTTATGCAAAATTATATTTACAAATATTTCGCAAGCAATAAATTGCTATGTCACGTCCCCACCCCTCTACTAGCGAGAGGACACGAATATTATGCTAACATTCCGGGTAACTAAGCCCCATGAACATAAGATATAAAATGCATTGGAAATAAAACATACACATATGCATAATTCATTTAAACATGCAGCGGAAGCAAACACAACCACCCAATAGATTTTAGCATGTTCATCATCTCATTTCAGCAATAAATGCAATTGCAAAGACAAAATGGACAAGAGATACTTATCTTTAATAGAAGCTCTTCCCGCAACCAGCTACGTCGCTGCAACGTTCCACCCAACCATAGGCCAGTGTGCTCATCAATATCTCAGAAGCACTGCCACCCCCGAGCTGGGCATGATTCCAGAAGGAATAAGGGGAAACTAGCAGACTCACATGTAGCTAAGGATACACAACTGATCCAAGCCAACAAAGTTGGGTTTATCAGGATACCAGGAGCTGGAAACGCTGGCTACTAAGCTAGTGGGCTCACTGAAGAGCTAGGCACACCTGCACCAGATCTAGCCTGACTTCTAAGACATCCACACGCACCCAACCCAAGGAATCATCCCCTTCTCTGCTACACAGTCCTTTAGTTCACCAGTTCCCTTCTAGTGTTATTCAGGGGGTGTAGAGAAGAAATCCATCCCTCTAGCTCTGTCTGTGAGGCTCCTGCACACACTAGGTTTATCAAGCAAACTCAAACTCTATTCCCACTCCCAAACAGTCCAAAGACCAACAACCACAAAATAAACAGCAATTCGCAGCTCTGGAATTTACAGGGAAGCACACCACAGAGGCCAAATCGGGTATGGAAATTGGTTAAAATGGCTCAGACTGAGCAACTCGCATTCCAGAGTCATTTAGGGCCCTAACATGGGCAAAACGACTTCAACAACATCCAAAATTCGTGGCTCTGTTCTCCCACTCATTGGACAACACTAAGCAACAAAATTCCCCACCGTGGGCATGTGGAAACAACACCAAAATGCCCAACAAAGATCCTAGCCACTAGAAGTTAACAAAAACACTTCACAACCATGGTAAAAACACATGAAACTGCAAAAACATGAATGGAAAATGCACCAGCAGCTCCAAAAACGTGAGGAAAACCAACCCAATCCCTGGCATTACAAAAATGACCTCCCATCCATGGGAAAATGAAGCCAACACCCAAAAATGTGGAATGAAAACACACACAGGAAGTTTTGGATGCCTGAGAGAGCTCACACGAAAGAAAAAATTGTGAGGAAAACATGCCAATGTGAAAGCATGGTAGAATGGCCTATGTTTTGGGGGTTTTTCTTGACCAAGGAGTCAAAACGCGTTTCCCAAAAACTGATGGCTTCTCCAATTCGAATTTTGGGCTATCATAACTTGCCCATCCCATGCAATAACCAACCCAACCAATTTCTAGCAGTAATAAATGATTGGGTGAATGAGACAAGAAGGGTAGTTGACAGTCTAATGGGTTCTCCCTCTGACATTTGGATTTTCCCCATTGGCCCAAAGGTTTGAATATTCCCCCCCTATTCTTAGGAAATCATGCCATTTCTCATTATTGTTACATTGACATAGCTAGTTGTGGGTATTTTTAATCAAAATGCATATTTACATGATGTCCAATTTATAATGTGCCTGGCTATCACAAAATACCATCGACATCAATTTTAATCACTGAACATATAACGTTAAATTATATGGTGGGGATTTTGCCTATAGCTCCACACCATGATTAAATTACAATATATACATCATATACATTTAATACAAACAGGGTCAAAACCAGGGTGTTACATTCCCCTCCCCCTTCAATAGCATTGTCCTCAGTGCTTTACAAAATTGAACAAAAAAGCTACACTGGCATCGCCTTAGTGCTTCGAAGAGTTGAACAAAAATGGATGTGCCAATCGCATGCCATCCTCCAGCTCCCACGTAGCCTCTTCAGGAATGTAGTGCTCCCATTGCACCTTTACCTGCCCTATGGCTCGGTTCCAAAGCATTGTGATCTTCTTGTCGAAGATGTGTATTGGATCGATTTGGAACTCTCCCTCGAGTTCCACCTGAATCACATCCCAATTCATCACATGGTTAGGATCATGTACATATTTCTTAAGTAAAGAAACATGAAAAGCATTATGAGCTCTAGTGCTAACAGGAAATGCAAGTCTATATGCAATTGGCTCTATTCTTTCAAGCACTTCAAACGGCCCACAATATCTAGGTGATAGCTTGGCACAACTTCCAAGCTTAAAGGAGCTCTTCTTTGCCTTCACTCTGAGGTAAACATGATCCCCAACACTGAAATCTCTATTCACCCTATGCTTATCTGCATAGCTTTTTTATCTGTCCTGAGCTGCTTTCAAATTCTGCCTGATCTTTACAACCTGTTGCTCCATCTCCTTGAGCAATTCTGGCCCAAGCATAACCCTGTTCACTGGATTATCCCATGTTACTGGTGTCCTACACCTTCTACCATACAAAGCTTCATATGGACTCATCCCCAAGGATGCGTGTTTCCCATTGTTATAAGCAAACTCTACCAAGTGTAAATAATCTCCCCACTTGGTTGGTTTGTCCATCACATACATGTGAAGCATGTATTCAAGCACTTGATTTACTTTCTCTGTCTGCCCATTAGTCTGAGGATGGTAGGCAGTGCTGATGTTCAGCTTTGTACCCAAATCTGCAAACAACCCCTTCCAGAAATTGGAAGTGAACTTGACATCTCTGTCAGAGATTTTTGCCTTAGGAAATCCATGCAATTTGAAAATCTTTTTCATGAATATTTTTGCAATGTCATCAGTCTTGTGCATAGACTTCACCGGTATAAAATGCGTTGCCTTTGTCAACTTGTCCACCACAACCATGAGGGAATCATGTTGTCTCCAAGTCATTGGCAATCCTGTAATAAAATCCATGGAAATAACTTCCCATTTCCATTCTGGAACTGGCAAACGCTGCAACAAACCTGCTGGCTGTTGATGCTCAACCTTCACCTGCTGGCATTACATGCACCTTGAAATATATTCAGCCATATCCTTTTTCATTCCCAGCCAAATATACTGCTTTCTAGCTGTAGCAATCATCTTTTGATATCCTAGATGACCAGAATATGGAGTTTGATGGATCTCATCCATAACCGCTCTCCTCAAATATGCTATATTTGGAATATAGACTATGTTCTTATAAGTAAAAAGTCCATCTTCTTCCAATTTATATCCCTCATATCGCTTCTCAAGACTTTGTTGCTGCAATTTGTCTTTTACCTGCTCATACAATTCATCTCTAGCAGTATGATTAACAATCTGTTGTCTCAAATTTGACTGGCAAATACTAAGAGATTCCACATGCATTTCCTGCACCTTCCTCCTGAGTGCATTATCTACCTTATTCTCCTTTCCTTTTATGTGCTTGATCTCGAAATCAAATTCACATAAAAAATCCATCCATCTAGCTTGCCTGGCATTTAATGTTGGTTGATCAAACAAGTACTTCAGAACACAATGGTCTGTCCTTAGTTCAAATCTTTTGCCCATTAAGTAATGCCTCCACATCTTGAGCACATGTATTATGGCTGCAAATTCTAGGTCATGAGTAGCATAGTTCTTCTCATGCTCCTTCAGTTTTCTTGACTCATAACATATCACGTGGTTGTCTTGCATAAGGACTCCTCCAAGCCCTTGTCCACATGCATCAGTACACACCACAAAATCCTTTTCTAGGTTTGCAATATTCAATACTGGTGCACTTGTGAGAAGATTCTTCAATTGCTAGAAGCTTTCTTCACACCTCGATGTCCATTCGAACTTTAGTCCCTTCTTTTGCAAAGAAGTGATTGGATGTGCAACCTTGGAGAATCATTCAATGAATCTCCTGTAGTATCCTGCAAGTCCCATAAAATATCTTACATTGGTCACATTTCTTGGAGTAGGCCAATTCATAATGGTTTCAATCTTCTCAGGGTCTACAGATATTCCCTCATCTGAGATAATGTGACCCAAATAATTAATCCTATCTCTATAGAAGTCACACTTGCTCAACTTTGCATACAACTTATTCTCTCTGAGCAATTGCAATGTCAATCTCAAATGCTCTACATGCTCTTCCTCATTCTTAGAATAGATAAGAATGTCATCAAGGAAAACAAGAACAAACTTGTCCAAATACCTGCTGAAGACACTATTCATAAGGCACATAAATGTAGCTGGTGCATTTGTGAGACCAAATTGTACCACTACAAACTCATAATGTCGATACCTTGTCCTGAAGGATGTCTTATGAATGTCTTCATCCTTGATTCTCACCTGATGGTAACCAGACCTTAAGTCAATCTTGGAAAATACCTTTGCTCCTCTCATTTGATCAAAGAGGTCATCAATCCTAGGCAAAGGGTATTTATTCTTCACCGTGACTTTGTTCAGTTGTCTGTAATTAATACACAACCGAAGTGTACCATATTTCTTTTTCACAAACAGAACTGGTGCTCCCCACAGAGACACACTCGGCCTGATAAATTTCTTCTCCAACAACTCTTACAGTTGCATCTTCAACTCTAGCATTTCTAGTGTACTCATCATGTAGGGTGTCTTGGACACTGGTGCTACTCCTGGCACAAGTTCAATTGTGAAATCAATGTCTCCCTTTGGAGGAAGCCCTAGAATCTCATCAGGAAACACATCCCTGAATTCTTGCAACACATGAAAGTCCTCCAACCTAGGAGTTTCATCATCGGTTGCCTCCAAAATATGAGCTGCATACAACTGGCAACCTTTCCTACAGAACTTCTTCAACTGCTTTGCTATAACCTACCTTACTGAAATCACCTTTGGAATGTCTTTCACAACTTTTGGGTTCCCTTATTCATCCATGCATTCAAAAGTCTTATTATAATAGTCAAGCTTTACCTTGTGAGCTTCTAACCAATCCATTCCAATGAGAACATCATAGGAACCAAGCGGTAGAACATTCAGATCTACACATGTGACCAATTCATTCATAACCAATGGACATTTCTCTACCACTTCACTAACCTTTCTCTTAGTTCCAGCGGCTAGTTGAACTAACCAAGATTTTATATGCTTTACTTTCTTGAAATTACAAATCTCCACTACTCTAGGAGTGATGTAATTGTGAGTAGAACCAGGGTCAATCAAAATAGAAATAGATTGCTCAACAATATTACCTGCAACTTCAACCACAGTTTACTGGTGATCTGCCTGGCGGTCCTCCAGTGCTGCATAAATTCTAGGTATGGCCCTTGTTACTTGACCCACTGTTTCTGCCTCTTGAATGTTGTAAGTTGGCCTTGCATTCTCATTCTCAAGTGGACAATTCCTGTGCATGTGGGGTCCTCCACATTTCCAACATTGGAGTGGTACTATGTTCTGCTGTGACTCTTTAGGATTTTCTCCCATCACTTTGGTTGGATGCTTCTTAGCTTGTGACAGTTGTTTCTGCTGATTCTTGAAGTTAGAAGGTTTGAAACCTTTCTTCCTTTGGTCAGACTTCTCATTCCATTTGTCCTTCCATGTCTTCTGGTAATCAGGTTTTCCTTTGCTTTTCTCATAGCAGTACTTAGCCCTCCTTATTACTTCTTCCAGAGTTCTAGGTTCATAAAACTCAATTTGTCTTTGTAAGACTGAGGCAATCCACTCAGAAAACGTTGGATCTTCACCTTTTAATCTTTGATGTACCTAACATACCTTAACAATTCCAAGAAATTATTTGCATACTCTTCCATGGTTTGCTGTCCACAGCAGGGCCACACATCTATTGTAGGGATTTTCCCTTTTTCTCTCTCTATGTATTCCTTCTTGAGCGATATACCTTTCAGCTTCTTGTATGAGCTCTAGTACCCATGTTGGTTTCCTCTTGTGGTAGTCCTTCTTAAGTATTGTCTCTACCGGTTCTTGTGGTTATGTTGTGTCATGATCTTCATGGTATTCTGGAATTGTTTCTCTAATTTCCATATCTCAGGCTCTCATATATTTAAGTTCCTCAACCTCCTGAATAGGTGTCTTCCTGTATTTGAAGTATGACGAGTCTCCATCAATCTTGGGAATTATATTCAATAGGCCTTTGGTGTATCATTGTATCCCGTGAATATACCCTTCTTCCCAGAAGGATCGAGCTTGGTCGTTTTCTCCTTTGGGATATGTATGTACACCATGCATCCAAATATTCTTAGATGGTTGACTTACGGTTTCTCTACTGAGAAATCCTCTTCAGGAATCTTGTTTTCAAGTACTCAATGAGGAGTACGGTTTTGTACATACACAGTTGTTTTTTCTTCCTCTGCCCCAAGGTGCAAAGGAAGGTCCTAGTCACACATCATTGCTTTTGTTGCTTCCATGATGGTTCGGTTCTTTCGTTCTGCAACCCCATTCTGCTGATGATTGTATGGTGTTCTCGACACCATCTTAATCCTGGACTCTCTATAGAGTTCCTTGAAATCTTCTGAAGTGAACTATTTGCCATTATTTGACCGTAGAGTCTTGATATTCTGTTGCAGCTGCAACATTTTCCCAAAATTCCAAAAAAATTTAGGACCCCCCTTTTGCTTGGATTCGTTCGATTTTCTTCTTTGAGTTGGTCTAATAATGATTTCTTAGAATGATTGAATTGATTTAACACTTGTTTGATTTCTCTCTCTAGCACTTGGAGTAATCCACTGTTTGATCAAGCTTTATCGCTGTCCTTGAATGCATTTTTAGCATGTTCCAATCGGAAGTTTGTTTGGTTGAAGCTTCCGCCGTTATGGATGGACATTTTGTTTTGGCTTCATTACTTTTCTCCATTACGGTTCGTTTCACATCGGATGACTTTTGGTTTTGCATCAGAACTTTTTATCATTTCTTTCTCCGTCGTTGTGGAAGGTGTCTGCTTTTCCTCCCACCGTTGCGGATGGATAATCGATATGGACTTTGAATTTCTTTCCAATTTATTTGTTTTTACCTCGGCTGTTTTTGAGTTTGCATCGGAACTTTTATCATTTCTTTTTTCCGCCATTGCGGAAGGAAAACTGCTTCCTCTTCCGATTAGTGCTTTAACGTTTCGGACAAGTTTGTTATTTCCATCGATCCCGTAAGTCGTAGGCTTCCGCCCTTGCGGCTGCGGGAAGCCTTTTCTTTCCGGCCATCTAAGTTGATTTCAAACTCGCCGTTGCGGAAGGTCACACCATTTGTGCTTCCGCCATTGTGGCTGCCGGAAGCGTTAGCTTTTCCGATCCTATAAGGTTTCTGCTTCCGATCTTGAACTCATTTTGCGGAGCATTTCATCCTTTTTTCTTTCGTCGTTTCGGCTACGGAAAGCTCTATTTTTCTGGATGTCTAAGTCGTTGCGGAAGGTCGCATCTGTTGCGGTTCCGCCGTTGCGGCTGCCAAATCTCTAAACTCTTCGAGCCTTTAGTGTTGTTGCTTTCGACTTAAGTCCCGACGTTGAGGACGATGGTACGCTTTACGGTTCCGTCGTTGCAAATGAAAGAAACACTAGCCCTTACGATGTGTAGCTGTTTTGATTCCGATTCAGATTTTTTCTCGTTACTAATCGACTTACCCTCCGCGGCTCCATCGTTGCAGCTTCAGTTTCACTTTGGTCTCGACAAATAGTCTACCGAGGTTCTGATATGCATATCTCCGCAGATGGCTTAGCGCTTTGGTCGTCCGCCGTTGTGGAAAGAGGTACGTTTCGACCTCCGATGCAATTAGCCTTTCCCCGGCCTCAGATGCATATGGGACAACGAAAGAATGCATGTCTATGCTGCCTATAAACCGCTGTGGGCACACAAATATCACATCCATTATCGAGAAGTATGTGAACACTTTATCATGCCCTTATACACACTCATTTTCCTGAAGGAGTGTGATTGTATGTCAGAAGAGGCACTGCAAGTAATAGAGGAGTATGCAGACTATTATTTGACTGAAAATGGCATGTACTTCAGGATGTTTGGAGGTTCGAGAGCACCTTCCCTGCTGCCCAAATACGCAACTGATTACATTATTCACAAGGAGGCAGTCCGACAAGTGTTCCTGGATGGAATAGGCAGTTTTTTGTTTGAACATAAAAAGATTGCCTACCCTCCTTTGCCCTTCAAGCTGGGAAGTTATAGGTTCACTAAGGTGAAGAAAGATGATGAATTTGTAGAAGAATTAGAAAGTTTTCATTTTGGGGAGATGCCATTCCATCGAAATGACTCCCAAGGTAAAGTATCTGGGCACTGCAAGGAAAACAATGTACATTTCGAGTACACCCATCATTGGGACAGGGAAGAATCCGTCTTCTGCAATGCTCAGAATATGACAACCTTGAGGAGGAGGTTCAAAAAGAAGATAACCACCAAAGGTGGGAAGGGAGACAAGCAAGCAAAGGCTGAAGAAGAAGCCAAGAGAAGAAATGAAGAAGCCCAAAGGTTGGCACCAGAAGCTGCGGGATGGCTACATACAAAAGAAGAAGAGAAAAGAAAAGCTGCTCAGGAAGCAGCTAAGAAAGCAGAAGAAGCAGCTAAGAAAGAAGAAGAAGAAAAGAAAAGGAAGCTTGATGAGGAGCTGCAAAAGTAGGAAGCAGAGAGGCTGAAGCTGACACAGACATAGGCAAAATAGTCAGCCTTTGAGACAGCTGAAGGACAGACCCAAGACCTAGAAAACCCCGTGGTGTAGGCCCTCCAAGTAGAGAGACAGGCTAGGGAGACTACACTAGAATGCCTGGAGAAGGTACAGAAAGAATGTCAAGAGCTGCAAACGGAGAAAGATCGGCTGCTGGGAAAGGTAGAGAAGCTAGAAGAGCAGCAAAAGATCATCTTGCAGGCCAGTGAGCTGCACACCCAAGAACAGGAAAAGAAACATCAAGAACAGATTACCTCTCTAACGACTGCTCTGGAAGAAGCAAGGGAGCAGCAGGTCAACCTCCAGCTGTTCCAAAAGCATGTCTTGGCCCAGAAAGTGAAGATGTTGCAGCTACAGACTACTATAGAGGAGGAGAGGTGCAAATTTCTGCAGGTAGATAACCGGTTAGAGGAAATCCTGGAAACCTCCTCTTACTTTGTCGATAGATCCCAGGACGTTCTTGAAGTCCTGACTGCAAGAATGGCGAGGTTGGAAAACAATGAAGAGACCCCAGCAGAACTGCCATCAAAGGATACACGAGCCCTCAAGCAGGATTATGACTTGCTACAATTTGCTACATATACCGCAGAGGACTTCAAAAAAGCAGTTAAGAAGACGAAAGGAGCATGCACGGAGTTTTTCAGAAGGCTCCTTATTACCTACAACCGGTGCCAGATAGAGGCTGAGCAGAGGCTTGATGCTTTCCCGGACCATGACTCATTTATGGAGCTGTTGCAGAAGAGATATCAGGAGGAGGAAGCTAAAGTACAGCATATCAAAGCCCTGGATGATCAGATATTGAGGGGCGAAGTAGATCATTCAGCTATCAGTGTGCAGCTGCTGGAGGACCAGCTTCGGTTAAGTGTAGCCAGGATTGAGGCTATAAAGAACCAGGCTGAGAAGCTTGAAATAAACATTCAATTTTTGGAGCCTTGTGCCTTTGAAGGTATCGCTGCTGAAGCTTCGGCGTGGAAGAAGTTTCTAGACAGCCAAGTGGGACCCTCCTCGTGAAGGATTGGTCATTTTGTAATCAGTAACTTTTTGTAAAAAACATTTGAGAAAAGTAAAATGTTGGGAAACGAAGAGCTGGGAAGCCCAAAGGTTACTTTGGGCAGCCCAACCGTCTCACCCTTTTGTATAAATGTAGAAAGCTTAGAAGGGATAGGGGCTTTTTCCCAGTTAGGCTAGAAAGCGATATTGTAAGAAGAACTATTTCTCTTTGCAATAAAGAAATATGGTTTTCCTGTTGGAGAAAGATTGGTGGAATTTCCAAATGTTATGCTGTGGATGGCTGAAAGATGAACTATTTTGTTTTCCAGCTTTTGTCCATTAACCGTGAGATCGTTCTAACTCTTTGAACCTAAGTTCTTGTTTAAATGATTTATGGTTTATTTTGTGGAATTACCACCGTGAGTAATGTTGTTATGAAACCATTAGCTATTTGATTGTTGAGATATCTTTAATCATTCATGTGTTGTATGTAGGAATATCAGCTATCTGTAATTTCTGTTTATAATACGTGAACAATACACATTACTCATAAATAAATTACAACTTGGCTCCCCAGGGATAGACAGATAGATAGGTAGATAGATAGATAGTTAGTTTACTTCATTCTTGCATAAGTGATTCAGATGCTGGTGAGTCTAAGACGAGAGGTAAGAACCTGCACATCACATTGTGACGGCTCTCTGCATCCTTTGCCACCCTGCATGGTTATTTAGGCATTTGCATCTCATTTATTAAGTAAAAAATACAAAAATACACGGTGGACCAGGCTGCAACCGGTAAAAACTTTGTTTTTGTTACTTGACCTACGGTATCCGGACCGCAAACCAGACGGATTCCCTATACCAAACAGTCACGGGCTAGTTGGGAACGTTGACTGGGGAGAATCCCTTGTTGTTGTTGCTTGCGAATTTCCAGGCCTCAACAGTACTGGCGCTAGAAGGAGGGCCGCCAATGCATGGCTGGCCATAAAAACTTAATTTCCCGAGATTACCATACCAACAGATATCTGGAAGCTTTCAACCTGATCAAAGTGGACTTACCAGTTTGTTCTACCATCGAAGCAGGTAAACCTGGTTTCATCCTACAGTGCTCTGTGCTCAGACTCTTGTTCTTATACCTGTGCCTATGGCTGGTGTGATTATGAATCATCCCAACCCATTTCCTGCTTGGAGAGCTAGATCCCCTTTGAACCTTACACGTCCTTTGCATAACCTACCTCAAGCCTTTGACAAGTTGTTGCATAAGTTTGACCCCGAAGAAAGGATTGCTGTAGATGACCACCTGCAAAGCTTTTATCTAGCATTAGAAGGGCTAAGGGATGGGGAGTATGAAGATGTGGTCTGTAGATTGTTCCCACGCACCCTGAAAGGAGAAGTAGCATCCTGGTATTTCAGTTTGCCGATAAACTCTATTCCTGACTGGGACACTCTCGAAAGGGTTTTTAGAAATAAATACACAGCCCAAAAGACACATGCCTCGCTAATGAAAGGTCTTGGTTTGTTAAAAAAAGAGAAAAATGAGAAGGTTCATCATTTCACTCAAAGATTTTCAACATACTTGAAGAACTTTTCTGAAGCTGACAGACCCTCAGCCAAGGTTTTAATTGAATATTATACCTCTGCCCTTGGACCTGAGTTAGCTATGTTTGCAAAGATGAAAGCCAAACCTACATTGGCAGAGACCTATGAAGAGGCAGAAAGGGTAGAAGCTGAAAGGGAGAGTATAGAAGATTATCCTGATCTACCAGAAGAAAAGACTACCCGGAGAAGAACCTTACTGCTGTCTAAACCTAAAGAGGAGCAGTCACATGATTATCAGGGAATGATGAAAATGGTTCAGAAACTATCTAATGGAATAATAGATCTGGAGAGAGAAAAGGAAGTTCAGAAAACTTATAGACCCTTCTACCAAAAAAGGGAGGATAACAACCAATGGCAAGTCCCTCCACCAAATTTAGCATCAATGAACATAACAGAAATAGTGGGGAGGGATAATTTCTGTACTTTTCACCAACAACCTCATTCTGAAAAGAAGTGTCCTCAATGGCTAAACTCAATGACATTGGTGATGAATAAGCTGTTGGACCCTAAATTGACTAAGGAAAGTGGTAAGGAGGAAAAGAAAAACCACATCATAGATAAACAAGATATTGATAACATGTTTTCATGGAACGGTGTCTCGCTGTTTGACACTGAAGAGAGTGCTCCTAAATCTGAGTGCACATCTACAACAACAAAAGACATGGGTTCAACAATTGGAGACAATGCAATAATTTCGAACATTAAGAATTTGCAGGAGAATGTCAAGAGACAGGTAGAAGTGAAATGTTGAGGACAAAACCTCTAGAGCCACTACCCTCAACCAGGAGGCAGAGCCAATCACAGAGACTGTCAAACCTGTAGAATAACATATAGGTGTTAATGAGGGAAACTCTAGTAAAACTGAAGAGCTTAGAGAGAATATACCTACTTAGAACCAACTAGGAGAAGAAGACATAGAACCTGGTTGGGAAGAAAAAGCTGACACCCCACCTTTTCTTTTGACCTTAGAAATGCTAAATCATAATGTGCATAATTGCTTGGTAGATTCTGGATCAGCGGTGAATGTTATGCCACTGGAGATTTGCAAAAAATTAATGGACAGCCAGAGTCCACACCTTGTGAAGTCACGCAATTAGATAGCACATGTGTCAAAGTAGTGGGAGAGATGAAAAATGTCCTCATTCGCTTTTCCGCGAATAACAAGATATGTCAATTTATTGACATTATGGTGGCTGACATACCGGATGGTTATGGGCTTATTCTCAACCGAGACTGGTCTACCAGATTAAAAGGTTATTTTGCTTCAGATTGGTCCCATTTACTGTTACCTCTCAAGGGCACCCCAAATCAAATTAAAATTCTGAGAGAGCCTTACATGAAGCATACTGTCACTAAGCTGGGAGAAGGTAATGAATCTGCTGATTCTGTCCTGGGAAATTATCTCACTAAGCTTAAGCTAAGACATCTTACCTCAAGAAAGGCCAATTCTATGATTGACACTCATCCTGAGCTCCTTCAACTTCATTAGGGTGAAAGGGATGACTGTAGGATAGTAGACATGTGTTCTATTTCAAAAATAGCAGAGCTAGACCATGGTTAGATATCTCATGTCTATAATCCATCCCACCCTCCAACTCCCTAAGATTAAAGATTTTCAGGAGTGGGCAGAATTTTTTTTTCTCTTTTGCCTTGTACATAAATAAATTGATTTGTTTTCTTCAATGCTTGGTGCTATTTTCTTTGTATAATGCTTTGATGTTGTTTTCTTTCGTTTAGTTAATTTGATGTTGTTTTCTTTTATTCTTACTGCTTTGTTAGTAGTTCTTTTGGTTTTGAATAAAGAGGCAAACTTTTGGTTGCAATGGAAACATCAGGGTTCTTAATTAACTGAAATCTTGAGCAAAAGACTGTGCTTTAAAACATAGAATGTCTTCTAGTAGCAGTGTTCCTAACGGGCCATGCATTCATTGAAGTCTTACTTAACTCCTGTAAATAACTCAGAAGTAAAAGAGGTCTGGAATACTATTTCGAGGCTCCATCCATCTCACATATTAAATGTCCAAGGGGGTAACAGCAAAAGACCCACGGAAAGGAAGCAGGGTAAATAGTATATCATATATAAATGATCCCATGCCATAATTTCAAAAAAGCTAAAAGCTATCGAGAGTTAAAATTCCTTAATGAAACAATACGTTTCAAAGCAAAGTGTCAAAAGCATAAATTTCAAATTGCCAAAAGTTCCTCTCCGTCCGTGAGATGAAAATCCAATTCTTCTCTCACACAAAAGGGCACTATGGGATAGAGGAGCCTGAACAAAATTCAGAAAGAAAGGCAAATGGAGGGCTCACAAGAACTAAAGTTCAAATGGCACAAAAGTGCAATTAGCATGGGAATGAGGAACAAAAGGATAATGTTGTTTACTATTTGTTACAATCCTATGGTGTCCAAGCCTAAAACTACCTAAGGACGGGTAAAATAAACCTCATTTATTAGGCCTCAAAAGAGTTATTCAGACTTGCAATATTTCTGATGTTACCATTTCCCTAAGAATGGACTGCTTCTCAATGATTTAAATGCATAGGTTGGCCAGCCTAGGGATACAAGCATCTAGAAGATTTCAAATTTATTCAAACAGTCTTGCACTGGGAAGGTGTTAATTCAGAAATCTGGGGTTCACCAGGTAGTCGCCAATTGTTGCAACTGCAACATTTTCCCAAAATTCCAAAAAAATTTAGGACCCCCCTTCTGCTTGGATTAGTTCAATTTTCTTCTTTGAGTTGGTCTAATAATGATTTCTCATAATTATTGAATTGATTTAACACTTGTTTGGTTTCTCTCTCTAGCACTTGGAGTAATCCATTGTTTGATCAAGCTTTATCGCTGTCCCTCAATGCATTTTTAGCATGTTCCAATCAGAAGTTTGTTTGGTTGAAGCTTCTGCCGTTGCGGATGGACATTCGGTTTTGGCTTCATTACTTTTCTCCGTTACGGTTCGTTTCAAATCGGATGACTTTTGGTTTTGCATCGGAACTTTTTATCATTTCTTTCTCTGTCGTTGCAGAAGGTGTCTGCTTTTCCTCCCGCCGTTGCGGATGGATAATCGATATGGACTTCGACTTTCTTTCCGATTTATTTGTTTTTACCTCAGCTATTTTTTAGTTTTGCATCGGAACTTTTATCATTTCTTTTTTCCGCTGTTGCGGAAGGAAAACTGCTTCCTCTTTCAATCAGTGCTTTAACGTTTCGGACCCGTTTGTTATTTCCATCGACCCCGTAAGTCGTAGGCTTCTGCCCTTGCGGCTGCAGGAAGCCTTTTCTTTCCAGCTGTCTAAGTCGATTTCAAACTCGCCGTTGCGGAAGGTTGCGCCATTTGTGCTTCCGCCGTTGCGGCTGCCGGAAGCGTTAGCTTTTCCGATCCTCTAAGGTTTCCGCTTCCAATCTTGAACTCATTTTGCGAAGCGTTTCATCCTTTGTTCTTCCATCGTTTCGGCTGCAGAAAGCTCTATTTTTCCGGATGTCTAAGTCGTTGCGGAAGGCCGCATCTGTTGCAGTTCCGTCGTTGCAGCTGCCAAAGCTCTAAACTCTCCGAGCCTTTAGTGTTGTTGCTTCCGACTTAAGTCCCGACGTTGCAGACGATGGTACACTTTACGGTTCCGCCGTTGCGGATGAAAGAAACACTAGCCCTTCCGATGTGCAGTTGTTTTGATTCCGATTCAGATTTTTTCTCGTTACGAATCGACTTACCCTCCGCGGCTCCGCCGTTGTTGCTTCAGTTTCACTTTGGTCCCAACAAATAGTCTACCGAGGTTCCGATATGCATATCTCCGCGGATGGCTTAGCGCTTTGGCCGTCCGCCGTTGCGGAAATAGGTACGCTTTCGACCTCCGATCCAAAAGCTCTCTGCCGTCCTATCTTTTGCTTGCTCGTTATGGTTAACTATATATACAGGGTCGAGGGGTTATTTTTCTATTGTTATTTTCCAACTGCCGTTTCGACTGTCGCAAGTTGTCAAAATCATGCTGTCGCGCTCGCCCGGTCCCTCGTTTTTGGTACACATGGTCCAGGTGTCTCCACCGTGAAGCTTGATAGGCCCCTCCACACCGGTTACACATCAGTGCCAGGTAGGCTTCTATTGCCTTTCCCCGTTCCGTTGAGCGTTTGGTGTTGTTTGTTTTGCACGGCTAGGTGTTGCAGCTGTTTCATTCCCCATAGTTTCATGTATATATTCTGGTTCTTGGTGACATTGTTGTCTGTGGAGAGGGGCATTTTTGACCTGCATAGTAGCTTTTCCCCATCGCCATTTGTTTTGCAACCCTGCGCATAGAGTGAGGGGGTTTGGCGCAGACGGTCGTTACGCTGTCTGCGCCAAACCACCCTGCCTAATGATGATGGGTAGGAGTAGGTTTCCGCCACTTTTCTCTGTGAGGTTTGGGATGTTTATCCTGCTTGGTGCTACCCGTATCTTTAAACCCCGGTCGTTTGCCTACGCAGTCCCGCGCAACCAAATTCATGCTCAATTTCGAACCCGGGTTGGGGAGGAGGGTGTACCACGACACATGGTTATTGGTCGTAGTTTTGCACAGGCGGTTTTCTTTGATCAAGCGCACCATAGAAACCTGCATAACTACCATTGTTTTTCCCGCGCAACGAGATGACCATGGCGTGCGTAGAGAGCCGAATTCTGTTGCATATCAATGTAGATTTATTTCCGTCTTGAATATGGTTGATAGAATTGTTCAATATTATACAGCAGTGGTATCTTGCACATTTTACTGTATATGACTATTTTTTCGTCATGCTAGATATAGAAAAAGTCATTGAATAATGCGCATTGTGTTTCAATAGCTCTGTTAGTTAGGCCATTTCAGCCTAGGTACACACATATTTTAGCTTCATTAAATGGTTGTTGTCATGGTACACATAGAAGGAGTAAAACGCTGGAAATTGTCATATAAATGTTTGCAACTTGAATTGCTTAATGTTACAATGTTATATATGGCAGGAAGAATTCGAATCCACAATGTCAAAGAGGCAAAAGAAGAAGGCCCCGGTGGTCGTGGAAGAGCCTGAAGTAGAAACTATTACCAAAACTGAATATATATACGAGGACACTAAATGTATTTCTGGTGTTGAACCTGAATACCAGTGGGGGGGAATATATAGATTGATCACGTGCAGAGAAGTTCCTGACATGGGCTTAGAAGAAGAGTCCTTATATGCCAACATGGAAAGATCTTCACTGATGAAGATCGCCACTAGACCAGAGTTGTTCCCATGCTTTGAAGTAATCGGTTGGATTCTGCCCTGGGCAGATGTCACAATAATGATTCTGGAAAATGTTGAAAGACAGTGCTATGCTGCATATAGCCCTAGATATGTAGCTCTGGCCTACCACTTGCCAGAAGCCCAATTGTTTTTATCTGATGACTGGTTGAACAACATTAGAATGGACCTGGTAGAGACTCTTAAAAGGATGTTGCTGCAGGGAAAACATTACAGATACAGACCGACGGGTGATTACAATATAGCAAGCATAAGGGCCCCCTATAGGTTCATAGCTTTAATGTTGAACAGGATTTTTGGGAGAGAACATGGAAGGATCTTCAAACTAGAATGGATACCCATCATTTTTTATGTTGCAACCCAGGGGACAATTTTCAACTGGGCCAGCATTGCATCAAATAGTCTTTCAGCTTGCTTAGCTTCAGCTTTGGGAGGAGTACACCAAAAGAGATCGGAATTCTATATGAGTTCCATACTGGTAGACTGTATATTATGCAATCAGCCTTTCCCCGGCCTCAGATGCATATGGGACAGGGAAAGAATGCCTGTCTATGCTGCCTATAAACCGTTGTGGGCACACAAATATCACAGCCATTATCGAGAAGTATGTGAACACTTTATCTTGCCCTTATACACACTCATTTTCCTGAAGGAGTGTGATTGTATGTCAGAAGAGGCACTGCAAGTAATAGAGGAGTATGCAGACTACTATTTGACTGAAAATGGCCTGTACTTCAGGATGTTTGGAGGTTCGAGAGCACCTTCCCTGCTGCCCAAATATGCAACTGATTACATTATTCACAAGGAGGCAGTCCGACAAGTGTTCCTGGATGGAATAGGCAATTTTCTGTTTGAACATAAAAATACTTCCTACCCTCCTTTGCCCTTCAAGCTGGGAAGTTACAGGTTCACTAAGGTGAAGAAAGCTGATGAATTCGTAGAAGAATTAGAAAGTTTTCCTTTTGGAAAGATGTCATTCCATCGAAATGACTCCCAAGGTAAAGTAGCTGGGCACTGCAAGGAAAACAATGTACATTTCGAGTACACCCATCATTGGGACAGGGAAGAATCCGTCTTCCGCAATGCTCAGAATATGACAGGCTTGAGGAGGAGGTTCAAAAAGAATACAACCACCAAAGGTGGGAAGGGAGACAAGCAAGCAAAGGCTGAAGAAGAAGCCAAGAGAATAAATGAAGAAGCCCAAAGGTTGGCACCAGAAGCTGCGGGATGGCTACATACAGAAGAAGAAGAGAAAAGAAAAGCTGCTCAGGAAACGGCTAAGAAAGCAGAAGAAGCAGCTAGGAAAGAAGAAGAAGAAAAGAAAAGGAAGCTTGATGAGGAGCTGCAAAAGCAGGAAGCAGAGAGGCTGAAGCTGACACAGACACAGGCAGAATAGTCAGCCTCTGAGACAGCCGGAGGACAGACCCAAGACCTAGAAAACCCCGTGGTGCAGGACCCACAAGTACCTGCTGCCAACACACCCATGGTCCCCACTCTCAAGCTGGTCCTCTTTGTGCAGAAAAAGGGTGAAGAAATCCCTGATTTCAACACTGTTTTCTATGATAGGGGAACAAAGAGGATAATGAAGAGAACAGAGAGGAAAGTTGAGATAGGAGGTCTACCCAGAAAGATGATCACAGATACACCCGTTGTACTTGGGACAGATCGGGACCCAAGATTCACATTGAGGGCCGGAGCTGCCCTAATCCATGCCTCAGAAGATAATATGGACAAAGTAATGACTGACTTGGAGTAGTCCAAAAAATCCTCAGCCCAATTGAAAGACACCTTAAGGAAAGACAGGGAAGAAAGAAATAGGTTGAAAAGAAAGTATGAAGACATGCAGAGGGAGATGAAGTCTTCTAAGGCTGAATTGCAGGCCCTCCAAGTAGAGAGACAGGCTAGGGAGACTACACTAGAATGCCTGGAGAAGGTGCAGAAAGAATGTCAAGAGCTGCAAACGGAGAAAGATCGGCTGCTGGGAAAGGTAGAGGAGCTAGAAGAGCATCAAAATATCATCTTGCAGGCCAGTGAGCTGCACACCCAAGAACAGGAAAAGAAACATCAAGAACAGATTACCTCTCTAACGACTGCTCTGGAAGAAGCAAGGGAGCAGCAAGTCAACCTCCAGCCGTTCCAAAAGCATGTCTTGGCCCAGAAAGCATGTTGCAGCTACAGACTGCTATAGAGGAGGAGAGGTGCAAAGTTCTGCAGGTAGATAACCGATTAGAGGAAATCCTGGAAACCTCCTCTTACTTTGTGGATAGATCCCAAGACGTTCTTGAAGTCCTGACTGCAAGAATGGAGAGGTTGGAAAACAATGAAGAGACCCCAGCAGAACTGCCATCAAAAGGTACACGAGCCCTCAAGCGGGATTTTGACTTGCTAGAATTTGCTATAAATACCGCAGAGGACTTCAAAAAAGCAGTTAAGAAGATGAAAGGAGCATGCATGGAGTTTTTCAAAAGGCTCCTTATTACCTACAACCGGTGCTAGATAGAGGCTGAGCAGAGGCTTGATGCTTTCCCAGACCATGACTCATTTATGGAGCTGTTGCAGAAGAGATATCAGGAGGAGGAAGCTAAAGTACAGCATATCAAAGCCCTGGATGATCAGATCTTGAAGGGCGAAGTAGATCATTCAGCTATCAGTGTGCAGCTGCTGGAGGACCAGCTTCGGTTAAGTGCAGCCAGGATTGAGGCTATAAAGAACCAGGCTGAGAAGTTTGAAATCAACATTCAGTTTTTTTAGCCTTGTGCCTTTGAAGGTATCGCTGCTGAAGCTTCGGCGTGGAAGAAGTTTCTAGACAGCCAAGTGGGACCCTCCTCGTGAAGGATTGGTCATTTTGTAATCAGTAAATCTTTGTAAAAAACATTTGAGAAAAGTAAAACGTTGGGAAACGAAGAGCTGGGAAGCCCAAAGGTTACTTTGGGCAGCCCAACCGTCTCACCCTTTTGTATAAATGGAGAAAGCTTAGAAGGGATAGGGGCTTTTTCCCAGTTAGACTAGAAAGCGATATTGTAAGAAGAACTATTTCTCTTTGCAATAAAGAAATATGGTTTGCATGTTGGAGAAAGATTGGTGGAATTTCCAAATGTTATGCTGTGGATGGCTGAAAGATGAACTATTTTGTTTTCCAGCTTTTGTCCATTAACCGTGAGATCGTTATAACTCTCTGAACCTAAGTTCTTGTTTAAATGATTTCTGGTTTATTTTGTGGAATTACCACCGTGAGTAATGCTATTATGAAAGCATTAGCTATCTGATTGTTGAGATATCTTTAATCATTCATGTGTTGTATGTAGGAATATCAGCTATCTGTAATTTCTGTTTATAATACATGAACAATACACATTACTCATATATAAATTACAATTTGGCTCCTCGGGGATAGACAGATAGATAGGTAAATAGATAGATAGTTAGTTTACTTCATTCTTGCATAAGTGATTCAGATGCTGGTGAGTCTAAGACGAGAGGTAAGAACCTGCGCATCACATTGTGACGGCTCTTTGCATCCTTCACCACCCTGCATGGTTATTTAGGCATTTGCATCTCATTTATTAAGTCAAAAATACAAAAATACACGGTGGACTGGGTCGCAACCAGTAAAACCTTTGTTTTTGTTACTTGACCTACGGTAGTCGTACCGCAAACCGGACAGATTCTCTACACCAAACAGTCACGGGCTAGTTGGGAAAGTTGAGTGGGGAGAATCCCTTGCTGTTGTTGCCTGCGAATTTCCAGGCCTCAACATATTCCTATCGGTTTGGTTCTCGACCAAGGCTTTATATTCCTTGAACTTACTGAAAACTTCATTTTTCCCTTTCAAGAAATATATCCAGGTCTTGCATAAGAAATCATATATAAAGGAAACATAGTACACGTACCCTCTTAATGAGATAGAAGACATGGGTTCACATACATATGAGTGTACTATCTACAATATTCCCTTGGCCTTACTCTCGTTGTTGGGAAATGTCTTCTTTGCATTCTTTCCTTGTGCACATCCTTTTCAAATGCCTTCATGCTTTTCCTAGATCTCTGGAAGTCCTAAGACTGCTTTACCTTCCATCGGTAGTGCTCTGTAGTGCACATGTGCAAGCCTTCTGTGCCATAGTTCACTTGGTTCAATTGACTCATGAACCAGTGCTTGTTTAGGTTGTCCCTTTAACTTGTACAATCCTTCATCTTCTTCTCCAATCACCATTGAATCCTCTATTGTCTTCCCTCTAGGACACATTAGAACTTGGCCGTCGACAAATGCAATTCTAATTCCCTTTGGAACTAGTGCATACATGGAGATAAGATTCTTCTTCAACCCTGGAACATATAGCACATCTTTCATCTTTAAGGATTTCCTGAATTCAAGCTTGTATGAATCTTCTCCACTCCCTTTGACGGGGTATTGATAATCATCCCCAAGTTTCACCTTGTGAGGTGACTCATGTTCAGACATATTAACGAATGATTCCCTGTATCCCGTTGTGTGTTTAAAAGCTCCACTATCCACAAGCCCATCGTTGCTTCCGTGTGAGATAGTGCTAGTAAGTTCTGAGATTAGCACATACGCTTCATATGAATAATCCTTCTCTCTTCTAAATCTTTTGTTTTTTGTCTCATTGTCTTTAGCAACATGAGCATGGTGTCTCTTTTTCCTTATGGAACAATCTCTTGCAAAGTGTCCCTTTTTCATCACAAGTATAACATCAAACATCGGAAGGATATATTTTGGTCTTCTTTTGTTTCTTGTCCTTCTTGTTGTTGTGATGAAAGTTCTCCTTCTTCTTGAATTTATTCCTGGTGTGGAGTGTGAGAGCTTGATCTTTAGTTGCTCCCATCTTCTCTTATCTTCCCTTGTCACGAGTCAAGCTTCTTCTTGTGCACATTATTCTCGGAGTCTGTTGAAAGAGATCAACCTCCTTCATGTACAAATTCTTTGAATGAATGAGTCTCATGATCTAGGGAGACCATTTAAGGTAGTCATTACAATTTCTCCTTCTTCGACATTCTTTTCAACCGCTTCAAGTTGTTCTTTGATTTGAGCAACCCTTGTGAAGTAAGACTATATAGTCTCAGAGTTCTTTATCTTCACATTCTTCAACTAGTTCCTCAAGGTCATTTTCTGGTTGATGTTCTTTCCTTCGAACATCTTTGTCAAAGCATCACATACTTCCTTCGGTGTCTTGAATGAAGACACATGGGGGATGATGTGATCCTTAATAGGATCTACAATGATTCTCTTGGCCTTATCCATACTTCTCTTATGAGAAGACTTAACCTCATCTCCCTCTGATTCTAGAACTTCTTCAATGATGTACTGATCCAAATCATTTTCTTCAAGGATCAGGGAGATTCTGTACTTCCATGCTTGGAAGTTATCATCCCCTCCATGCTTGTCCTCAAGATGAGTATGGCAAGTCATATTTTAAAATGAAAACCTCAAATGGAAATAACAAAGATTTAGATCTTACTGAATCGAGGTGTCTGACCTGGTTCCAAAGGTGGATGACCTAGGGCTTGTTAGAGAAACCCCAATTTTAAAAACTTAGAGTTTGGGAATTATGTTTGGACAGAAAGATGTGCCTCCTTGAGGCAAGTTTCTCAACAAAGTCGCTTTCTGAAGACTGAGTTTGGAAGCCTCTGAAACTTGATGCCCTAGATTCTCCCGGCACTAGTGACAAGGTCAAAAATGAAACTTCTTCAAATCTAAAACTACTTCCACCAAAATATGCACCCTACTGAGGCAAGTTAGCCTAGCCCTCTTTTCTTGATGATCTGTGGAGAGAACACCTTGAACTAGGAAGCCCTAGTTTGTATAGCTGCACAGTGCCTTGTTTCATAGAGGCTCTGATACCATGTTAGTTTTTCTTAAATCTTATTAGCTTAATTGGGGAGTGGGCTATGAAGGAGCCTACTCCAAATTTTTTATTATGGTATTCAGAATGCTTGAGGTGGATTCGAATGGTCCTTACAGATCTGGATGCAAAGGCTCTGGCGCGCAGGAAGAGGGATCTCACAACTAGGAGAGCTGCGAGTCGCAAGTAGGATTGCCACGAAACCTGGTCCAAGACACTTGAGTCCTTGGCCAACCCATTAGAATCACTTCGGGTGAGACTTCAGGCCGCTTTGCGGTCTGTCGCCAAAAGGGCTAGTGAGCTAGGGGTGTTGTTGGTTGATTATAGTAAACCCGGGTCTGCCCATGCAATCAACAAAGAATTCGAATACCTAAGGGACAATTCGAATTCAGTGAGTGAGTCTAGCTTAACTGACTCTTTTCCATGCAATCTCACTCAGTTAACCACTTGACCAAAACCCTAATTGACTCACCAAACCCTAACTAAAGTTGGAGTGCAATAAATCACTGAATCTCAACTGAAGGAGATCAAACACATGTCATAGCAATCCAATCATCAAGTGCTAGTACTGCATGACTCCAATAAACCCTGATGAGGTTAACTGAAGCTGAACTGACCATCAGAAGTTGGTGAAGTCACCTTGTTCACTCTAGTTCATTAAAATAATAATAAATAATCATTAAATAATATATTTAATGAATGGAGGCGCCTTAACTGACTGTAACTGATTGGTTGAACTGAAAGTAATCACCAGTTAGCAATTAGGTGCATGAATGTCACACAGATCACCCCTGGAGTGCTCCAGTTAGCCTCCTTGATTGTAGGAGAAGGCTAAGTTAGCCTCCTTGACTGTAGGTAGGCATGGGAGTGACTGGGATGATGGTAATTAATGCTCCACTGATGTCAATTAAACTTAGGATAGTGGTTTAACTAGGCCAATTTGACCGAAAGAGTGAGTATGATGGTAAATGTCTCCAACACCCCCCCTTAAGCTATACTTAGGAAGAGTTAGAAAACATAGATGCATAAAATGCTAGGGCCCTGGAAACAAAGGCCATAGGTCACCCTGTACAGTAAAGTAACTGCTTAATATAACCAAGGAAAAGGGGGAAAACCTCATGGGAAAAAATACCCCCCCTCAAACTAAGCAGTAAATCAGGAATTGGTTCTTCTATGCAGCAACATCCTGAGACTGTGCATGTGAACCTATGAATCCAAACTAAATGAATATGTCTGGAGGAATCTTCCACTTTGGAAGAATAACAATGCACTCAACTGAATCAGAAATATAAATAGTTGCACGGTGAAAACTAGACCCATGTAGAGCAACTGAAATCATCTGAAGAGAGAGCAAAGGTTCTTGAAGATTTGAACCATGTGTGGAAAACTCAAGAAACTGATATGTTGCAGCCTTGAACAGCAAACCATGAGTGGTAAAATCAGCCCCAAATCTTAGGAGCAAGTGTCCATGCAGATGCAGAATGTCTTCCTCTTTACTAGTTCTGTGAGGAGATGAGCTTGTGACCAAAGGTAGAGAATCCCTGGGACTCTGGAGAGCGAATGCTTGAGCTCCATAATATGATATAGATTCTGAAATAGCTAATGAATCACAAAATAAAATATCAGCAACCTCATAAGAGGAAACTAACACCAAATCCCTAGCAGCAAAATTGAAGAAGAACTACGGTACTTGATTTTTCACACCGGAATTGGTGAGAGTAGCTACAAGCATGACTGAAAGCTCTTGGATTTTAAAATATGAACAAAATAATATCAGATCAGAATGTAAATCAGATCTAAATAAGTTCATAACAGATCCAAAACTATTAAATGAAATCAAATCCCCAGCAACAGTTTCGAAGGAGACTTGCGGTACTTGTTTCTTCACACCGTTGATGAGAACAGCTACAAGCAGTATTGAAGGTTTATGAACCTGAAATTTTGAACCAAGAGATATCAAATAAGATCCAAATAATATCATATCAGATCCAATAATGTTCATATCAGATCAAAAATTATGGTCAACCGAGACGGTGGATGCACAGTTGTCTTTTTCTTCAAATTCTGAATTTTGGTGCATGCAATCTTGTGGGATTTTGCTGGAAGATATAGATCATGGGGAGCGAATGTGTCACTCTTATAATCTGATATTTCTTCCAAAATATCCAAGTTTTTACATATTTGCACACCAGCAGCAACATTAGCGGAAGAAAAATCAAATTTCTCTTCACTTTTGGAAGCAATTACTGGTAAATTTTGCACAAAATTCAAAGGAAAATCACCGGTGAATGTTTGCATGGAAGTGCAGCAGCATTTTTCTTCAATATCATAGATTCAAATGTCTTCTTCTGTTTCAGCAATATGAGAAGATGAGATATCAGAGATCTCATGGACTTCCGGAGCATCAGGAGAAGGAGTCACTTCATGGAGACTTTCTTCAATTCGAATTGAATGTGTAGAAGATTCTACTTCATCTTCATCTTGAACAACTTCATCGAAGAGAGTAGAGGTTGAGACTTTTGAGTAAAGAACTCTTGTGGTGCTGGATGTGGTCTCCAAAGTACTATTATGATCCTCATTGTGCTTGCCAAAGGTTCTGTCCAATATTGTCCAGATTTCCTTTGGGTATTCAGCAGAACAAATAAGGTAGTACAAGCTATCATCAAGGGCTAGAGCTATTGATCCAAAAGCTCTGACAGTGTCATTTAGCTAGTCATTCTCATTCTCATAATTCTCTCTTCCAATTCCAATAGACACCTCATAGAGACCTCGTCTCTTGAGATATGCAATCATCTTCAGCTGCCATTCCGAATAGCTTGTGAATGGGGTGAGAGGAGGGATTGATGAGTCCATTTGAAGTTGTACCTGATAAAACCTGCAAATCAAAACAAAAAAGGCACCGTAAGGTCGGACAGCCTGCACATTTTGGCTTTCATCACACCCAGCATAGTCAATCAAGCAAGCTTGATCAACAAGTTCTTTACTTGGGATATTGAGTGGTAAGCCTTGGCTTCTAGTGCAGTGCTGGATTTTTGAGCTATTGCTCACTTGTCATGGAGAAATCTGTCAAAAATCTTGTTTTTGAGAGATTGTTCTTCGTCCCGCCGTATGCTCTGATACCATATTAATTCTTGCACATGATCTAGGAACTAGGAATCAAAATCATCAAAGAATTATTAACAAATTACTCATGAATTGGAAATAACTGGAATACCAAATAGGTTTCCTCTCTGTATATTATATAAACAATAAAGGATTACAATTTCCATGCATAGCAATAGCTTAACTCCATGAAGAATTCGAATACCTAAGGGACAATTCGAATTCAGTGAGTGAGTCTAGCTTAAATGACTCTTTGCCATGCAATCTCACTCAGTTAACCACTTGACCAAAACCCTAATTGACTCACCAAACCCTAACTGAAGTTGGAGTGCAATAAATGACTGAATCTCAACTGAAGGAGATCAAACACATGTCATAGCAATCCAATCATCAAGTGCTAGTACTGCATGACTCCAATAAACCCTGATGAGGTTAACTGAAGCTGAACTGACCATCAAAAGTTGGTGAAGTCGCCTTGTTCACTCCAGTTCATTAAAATAATAATAAATAATCATTAAATAATCATTAAATAATATATTTAATGAATGGAGGTGCCTTAACTGACTGTAACTGATTGGTTGAATTGAAAGTAACCACCAGTTAGCAATTAGGTGCATGAATGTCACACAGATCACCCCTGGAGTGCTCCAGTTAGCCTCCTTGATTGTAGGAGAAGGCTAAGTTAGCCTCCTTGACTGTAGGTAGGCGTGGGAGTGACTGGGATGATGGTAATTAATGCTCCACTGATGTCAATTAAACTTAGGATAGTGGTTTAACTAGGCCAATTTGACCGAAAGAGTGAGTATGATGGTAAATGTCTCCAACACCATGGACCTCCAAAGTCTTTCTATTAATCAGAAAAGTAATTACAGTGCAAAGCTTCATAGCTTGGGCGAAGCCTCCAGTCCTCTGACCATGCCAAATGAGGAAAGTATCCCTACTTAAATAACAAAAATGAATCAGGGGCGGTGCTACCTACACTGAAGATAAACCCAGAGTTAGTTGAGTTAAAATGAACCCGAACTGAGTTGAACTGAGCCGAAGAGGAGTCACACTGAGTTAAACAAAGATGGGACTGAAGAAGTGATTGACACCTTTCACCCACTAATCACCTAACTCACCAACCACTCCACATTGGCATCCCTCATTCCCTCACGTGTGATACTCCAAGGTTGACATGAAGAGGTGAGGGTGAAGTCATGACATATTCTAGCAACGTAAACTCAAGCTCCAACCAAAGATTCATTTATGAAAGGGTTCCACTATCCATCTCCACATTACGCATGAGATTTTTAAGCTAGCATGAGGAGGTAGACGTCACCCTCATGCATGAGCTTCAAAGTACATTCGTTAGCATTTAAATAACCAATGTTTTGAATTATACTAAAGTTTGAATGTACCAAAGGGATGGACCCCTTCCCATCTTAGGCTAGCTTGGGTGCGGTTTGACGTCTCCCTCATAAACATCCACCATGCAAAAACTTGAATCCAAAGTTTTACTCTAAACATCATAAGGAGAGGGTCGAGGGACCCATTCCATGTCACCCATCACTTAAATATTTTAATTTTTTAACCTTTTCAAATTTTGACTATGGTGCAAAAATGTCATAATTTAGCATTAAAATTCTATCTTGATATATTTTTATCTAAATAATGCTCCACATGGTGTTCTTGTTGCCCGACTGATATGAAAAGTGGTCCCCGAGATAAAGAGGATGCTCTGAGTGTGAAAATGAGTGTCCCCATGCCAAAAACGAACTTTGCATCTAACTTTTATTACATTTTGAAATATTTTAATTAAACCATTAAAAATGGCTTAAAAAATGAAAAAATAAATAAATTATTTTCTCAAAATCAGACGAAACTCTAGGGGGGGCTAGTACATGTCCATACGAATCAATTCAAATGCCTAGCATGTTGAAAAAAATTGACACGAAGGATCTAATAACCTCATAAGGCCTAACCACAAAGATGACTACCCAAACTTTGGAGGTGTGAGTGAAAAAGTTGGAAATTATTAGTCGTTTGTTCAACAACCAATAATAACCAAGGGAAAAAACACTCTGGGCTAGTCGAATTGATGCTTCAGTCTGGGAAGCCGATCATTTTATAAAAATTATCATGCTAGCACATTTTTTACAATTTTCCCCAAGGTGGTATTAACATGTGTTACAAAAAAATTTGAACAGACTCCCAGAAAATTCTAGCAAACCTCTGAACTCTGATCATGAACAAGTGTGCTTGTTCAAACCTTGCCAAATCACTTGAAAAATACACCAAGTACAACTTAGATGGTAACACTTTCGAAACCTATCAACAACGGGGAGCTACCATTAGTAAAAAAAGATACATCGTTGTCAAGGGTAGGCCCTGCAAGGTGGCTAAAGTATCCACTTCAAAGACTAGAAAACATGGTCATGCAAAGTGTCATTTTGTTGCAAGTGCTATTTTTAATGGGAAATTTTTTGAAGATATTGTCTCATATTCTCATAATTGTGATGTCCCTAATGTTAATCACATTGCTTTTTGCTACCATTAGTAAAAAAGGATACATCGTTGTCAAGGGTAGGCCCTGCAAGGCGGCTAAAGTATCCACTTCAAAGACTAGAAAACATGGTCATGCAAAGTGTCATTTTGTTGCAAGTGCTATTTTTAATGGGAAATTTTTTGAAGATATTGTCTCATATTCTCATAATTGTGATGTCCCTAATGTTAATCACATTGCTTTTTAGTTGATTGACAAATATGGGGATGGATTTGTGAGTCTGCTGGCTAATAATGGACACACAAAGGATGATATCAGGTTCCCTTTCAATGAACAACTATTTACCCAGATCAAAGACGGTTTTAGAGAGGGGAAATATCTTGTTCTCATTGTGATGTATGCAAAAATTATTACTAAATTCCCAATAGAGAACACCCAATACCCTAAAACCACTAGCAATAAATACATTTAATATCCTAATACCTAAGCATTAAAGACCTAGGAAAATGGTGACACGTGGTAGGCTCTGCCAAGCAAGAAGGCCTCATAACCCTATATATTGAATTGAAGGTATTCTTCAAATGGGGCAGCACCACGAACATATGAATGAAAACCCACATACACCTCAAGAAAATATTCCCCATCATTTAGCTAGGAGTCATTTCTAGGCATAACTGGGTCGTTGCTACTCATTTGGGGAATAAAACTGGGTGGTGTTGGGCTTACTAGGAGAAGAAGAAACAAATACAAATAGCAATATTTTGGTTTGATTCAAGTACTGCCAGCAAGTTGAGTGTTTATCACTTGAACCACGGTCTTGGGTCTCACTGGCTCGCTCTTGGAAGGGTAATCCAATCCATTTATTTAACCTAACATTGAACCCCAATCAATGGGTAATGAGCATATCCAAAACAACGGCATACACAAAGTCATCATCAATCAAGTGCATGATTACACAGGAAATCCAAGGAAAATCTATCTTAATTAGGTGCATGCATTAAACATATAAGTCACAGACATACTAAGGACACATTTGCCTTCTCAAGATCCTCTGTGTCATATTTAAATTATTTAGGGTTTGAATATTGATATTGAAAGTCACCTCTCGTGATCATGGGCGCCCAATTGAAATGGGGTATCCTTACTCTTGCAGATAATTCCCTCCTTCAGCTCTTTGTCGTGTCTCCGTAGAAAATTCTTCAGAGAAGGATGCAAAGGAGCTGGTTTGTTGCAGAGCTCATGTTGAATTGAATCCTGACGAAGGAGTTGGTTTGTTGCATAGAGCTCGTATCGAATGTGGTGTAATAGAATTTTTTTTGTTATGGTTTGTTTTCGTATATTTTTTGTTTTTTTGTTTTATATTAAGTTATTTTATTATATTGTTTTGTTAATTTTTTTTGTTTTTATTAATTTTTTATGATATTGTACTATACATTGTTTTAATGTTTTATTATATGTTGTTTTATATATTGCCCCCAAAACCAACGTGACTATGTAAAATCATAAAAGTATAGACTTAACATAATGGGATCAACTAGAGACATGTATGAGATGCAAGCTAACTTCCTTTTAATAGAGCATACAAAGGTGAATGACCAGGTAGTGTTCATGTATTTTGTAGGAATAGCTAGAAAGACTAGTGAAGAGGATGATTGGGATGATGATGATAATGGCGAAGATGCACATGGTGAGGATGGGGACGATGACGATGATGATGATGATGATACGTAAAAATAATGATGATGGTGACGATACTGATGGCAAAGACAATAATGATGATGATGATGATGATGATGGCGACGATGGTGCTGATGACGATGGTGATGATGATGATGATGGTGACAATGTTGATGATGGTGACGATGTTGATGATGGTGATGGTGATGATGATGATGATGATGATGATGATGATTTTGATGATGATGATGATGTTGATGATGATGTTGTTGATGATGACGACGACGACGACGATGATGATGATGATGATTATGATGATGAAAACAATAATGTAAATGAGGATGAGGGTGAGGATGATGACGACGATGAGGAGGAGGAGGAGGAGGATGAGGATGAGGATGAGGATGACGATAACAATTAGAGGATTGCATTACCAAACTTCTCTTTGTTTCAAGAATAATTTAATGCTCTCTACTAAATAGGGCCAACCACTTGAAGGTGGAATATCATCTAACCCCCCCCCCCCCCCCCCCC